>JAJDFG010000109.1:1292500-1515117 GCA_021039105.1 Scomber colias
CAGAATCGGTGCAGTTCAGCTAAATCTTTTGGCTTTCTGACGTGGACTTGTTTCTTCAGCATTGCCCACATGTTCTCAATGGGGTTTAAGTCAGGACTTTGGGAAGGCCACTCTAAAACCTTAATTCTAGCCTGATTTAGCCATCCCATTACCACTTTTGATGTGTGTTTGGGGTCATTGTCCTGTTGGAACACCCAACTGCGCCCAAGACCCAACCTTCAGGCTGATGATTTTAGGTTATCCTGAAGAATTTGGAGGTAATCCTCCTTCTTCATTATCCCATTTACTCTCTGTAAAGCACCAGTTCCATTGGCAGCAAAACAGGCCCAGAGCATAACACTACCACCACCATGCTTGACGGTAGGCATGGTGTTCTTGAGGTTAAAGGCCTCACCTTTTCTCCTCCAAACATATTGCTGGGTGTTGTGGCCAAACAGCTCAATTTTTGTTTCATCTGACCACAGAACTTTCCTCCAGAAGGTTTTATCTTTGTCCATGTGATCAGCAGCAAACTTCAGTCGAGCCTTAAGGTGCCTCTTCTGGAGCAAGGGCTTCCTTCTTGCACGGCAGCCTCTCAGTCCATGGTGATGTAAAACACGCTTGACTGTGGACACTGACACCTGTGTTCCAGCAGCTTCTAATACATTGCAGACCTGCTTTTTGGTGGTTCTCGGTTGACTCTTGACCATCCTGACCAATTTTCTCTCAGAAGCAGGTGAGAGCTTGCGTTTTCTTCCTGATCGTGGCAATGACACAATTGTGCCATGCACTTTATACTTATGAACAATTGTTTGCACAGTTGCTTGTGGGACCTGTAGCTGCTTTGAAATGGATCCAAGTGACTTTCCTGACTTGTCCAACTCAATGATTTGCTTTTCAGATCCGTGCTGAGCTCCTTTGACTTTCCCATTGTAGCGTTTGTGGCTGAGTCAAATGATTGTATTAAATGAGACCTATTTAAATGGGCTCAGAGAAGTCAGCGGCTGTAGTCAATCATAATCACTCACAAGAAGTTAAGAGAAGCCATGCCATGAAGCTAATTTAATTGACACATGTTTCTACATAACCAAAATTGATAATTCAAGTTGCTGTATGTATATTTTTGACCCAGCAGATTTGGTCACATTTTCAGTAGACCTATAATAAATTCATAAAAGAACCAAACTTCATGAATCTTTTTTGTGACAAAGAAGTATGTGTTCCAATCACTCTATCACAGAAAAATAAGAGTTGTAGAAATTATTGGAAACTCAAGACAGCCATGACATTATGTTCTTTACAAGTGTATGTAAACTTTTGACCACAACTGTATATATATGGAGAGAGAGAGAGAGAGAGAGAGAGAGAGAGAGAGAGAGAGAGAGAGAGAGAGAGGGAGGTGGTCGAAAAGTGGTGTGAGGAATGAAGGGGTCAGAAATACAGCAGGGGGCAAAGGTCATTAATTTCCCTGTATGTTATTCTAATAATGATTTTTACAGGAAGTCAAATGCATGAAAGCAAGAACTAACTATAAATGTTTTAGAGCAGACTGACTAAGACGTGTAGAAGGAGTTACTTCAAGATCCGTATAAAGGACAATATAGGTCTTATTTTTGCAGTATGTCCTAACTGAAGGAAACAGGCCTGTATTATATCTCTCTTTCTCTCCGGCACTCTCCTTCCACCTCTACCTGTCTTCTTTTGTATAGGCAGTGAAGCACCTGAAAGCAATTTAGCCATCTAAGAGAGGATTTGAGGAGCAGTGGGTGAAGACTCACTCACTCTCTCTCTCACTCTCTCTCTCTCATGCCTGACTGCTTGCACAGTTGTTTTGGGGATTTTTTCCTCTTTATACTCAACATCCCCAGTTGTTCTCTCTGGCAGGTTTTTGAGTGCTGTGGTTTTGTTATGTTAGTTAAGTCCAGTTATCAGGTTTTTTGTATTGGGTTGAGTTAGATCGTTTTAGTTTAGTTTAGTTTAGTTTAGAGGAGATGAGCTGAGTGCATGGCTGGCTCAGTGACTTCCTCATATTATACTATACATTTTGAGTATTTCCTTAGTTTCAAAATAAAGTTTCATTCTTCTGATTATCCAGAGCTTTGGAGTCCTTTATATGTGTCTGTCTCTAGCTGAGCTTTTATTTGTTTAGAGGGACCGTAACAAACTGGAAAAGCTTCAAGATATATCTTATCTACTAAAATATATCTTATTCTACTGTAACGTGGACCATAGAACATAGCCAAACTAAAAAACTGACACAGTGCAACAGCATCGTACATCAATTAATAGTTTTGGACAACAACAAAGATCTTAAACACAGAGGAATTATATATATCAGACTTTGGATACACACACAAATACAAAATATTCACCAAAATTGCCAGCCATATACTTTAAAGTGATTTCTGGAAAAGAAAAAAGTTGATATTTATCTTGTTTTTATTTGCTTTTCTTCTGTCAGGATCACCACGACATGCAACTGGAGATCGAGAGAGACACGGCCATTACGAACAAAGTCATCCTCATTCAGAAGGCTGTGCGCGGACTTAAAGCGAGGTCAGGAACTTCTACTTGTTTATGTATTTGACGAGTGAACCTCAGCTCTAAGGGAAGAATTCAGAGAATACAAGAATACAAGAATACATTTCTTTACTTCACTACTTTATATCCTGGTGTGAAATCTCATGTCTGTCTTTCTTTTTTAGGACAAACTTTCTCAGACTAAGGAGCGCTGTGATTTTTATCCAGAAGGTGTGGAGGGGTTATCGGTCCAGGAAGAATTACCAAATTGTGAGTCAATGTGCAGTTTTCATGGATCAAAAAATAAAATAGTGCATGCTCTCTAACCTCTCCAACCAGTGTGATGTTTTAACCCAATAAATGCCCCCTCTTTTTTGCCCTTTTTCCTCTCCTCCTTTAGATGCAGTCTGGCTTCTTGCGCCTCCAGGCTGTCTACAGGTCCAGGAAGCACTACAAAAGCTACCGGTCGACTCGCCGTTGTGTTACTCTCATGCAAGCCCGTAGCCGCGGTTTCATCATCCGGCAGACATTTTGGCGGCGTCTTCGTGCCGTGTTGACCATCCAGGCCTACACCAGGGGCATGATAGCCAGACGCCTCTGCCAGAGGCTCAGGGCAGAGGTAACAAACCATTATGTTTACTACTGCTACTTGAATCTTGTTGTTGACGTGCCAGAAGGACGAGAACATTGGTGTTGAGGGTAAATGTGAGGTAAAAAAAAAGGGGGGTTTGGCTAAAAGAAAATGTGAAGCCTTACGCTGTGTCTCAAATCAAACTGTATAGTGGTGCTTAGTGCAATAAACACATGTATTATTTACATTTGTATAATGAAGCCATGTTCACCGTAGTTAGAACGTCCTCGGTCGGCATTTCCTGTTTGAAAAGTGGTCATTCCTCTTCTGCTATGGAGCCAAGATGGCGACCATTGAGGGCGAGAAGTGTCCATAGGCCACCCTCAACTTTTTGACTGTTTTGAGTGCACCATATTTTCATACTTATGCACTCAGAATATTAAGCCTAAGTACAGAAGTACGAGATTTGAGACACAACATTACTGTATTTGTTCTTATAATGCCATTAATATAAAGATATTACAGAAAGTTTTTTATTATACTGAAATGCAAAGGTCAGCTGTGAGCAAGGGATCATTTTAGACTTAACACCAACAACTGGTGAGATATCTTAAAATCGTTAGTAAGCTGACCTTAAAGGAACAGTTCAACATTTCGGGAAATACACAGAGAGTTGAATGAGGAGATCGATATCACTCTTATGTCTGTAAGGTAAATATGAAGCTAAAGACAGCAGAATATTAAGCCTAAGTACAGAAGTAGAAGATTTGAGACACAACATTACTGTATTTGTTCTTATAATGCCATTAATATAAAGATACTACAGAGAGTTTGATGAGAAGATCAATACCCCGCTCATGTCTGTAAGGTAAATATGAAGCTACAGACAGCAGCTGGCTCCACTTACCAACACCTCTGAAGCTCAAGATACTTTCCTCCTACCTTCAGCTAACCAGCTGCTAGGCTGTAGCCTTATATTCAGCTTCAACACATGACAGATCTTCTCATCTTTTTCTTGGCTAAGGGAGCCAGTAATCCAAAAAATGTGAACTATTGCTTTAGAAAACAGAAGGTATCACTGGGAATAAAAGGGGATGTGAAGAAGGGATTTTCTTGCTCTTGATCAAACGCTACTTATAACACATCTGTCTAGTGAATAGTGAATGTGTGAAAGCTGATGCTTTCCCCCCTGATTCCTAACTTCATGATATCTTACATGAGTTATGGGTGCTACTTCTCGTAATTCCTTTTACTTACTCACCAATATCTGTGAGAGTTAGCGGTGTGCTACCGGTGTCTTTCCTTTTCTTAGACTAAAACTAAAACTTACTCTGCAGCGCATCTCCCTTATTCATCAACTATAAATCCAGCTTTAAGGCCTTGGTATACTTCAAACTCACTATGTTTTACATTTCATTGAACCTCATCTTAAGGCGAAGGTTCACTTAGTTACACACACAAAAACCCACAAAAATAGTTGTGTGAGAAGTTCAAACCCTGCCTTACTTTCACATCTCTGCACACCGGCCGAAAGGG
The DNA here is from genome assembly GCA_021039105.1 of Scomber colias. NCBI lineage: Eukaryota > Metazoa > Chordata > Actinopteri > Scombriformes > Scombridae > Scomber > Scomber colias. The sequence continues at coordinate 1,297,107 of JAJDFG010000109.1, forward strand.
AGTTTTAGATGCTGTTAGATGAGCCAACAAGCACTTCTTTTGAAGTGTACTGAGGCCTTTAAGCACACTTAATTCAATCTGAGGTGCTCATAATAGTTTAATAGTTGTTTTTTTATTAAGAACCTTGCATGTTTATAAATGTTTTACCATAAAACCTTATTTTAATTTAAACATTGTTTTTTAATAGGTTTGTTTTAACCTGGTTGCATACTGTTTGTGAAATATGAAAATGTTTGGAAATGCTCCTTTTATATCTGCCATTGTTGCACATTTCCTGTTCTGAGAGTCAATATTGAATAAATCAGTTGTGTTTTTAAAATGTTTGCTAAATCTCAGTTTGTTATTGAATAGATCAGTTGTAAATAGCTTTCAGAGAACAGAGAGAGCAAAATAATAATCCCTGAGCGAGTCTGCAGCTCCTCCGGTGATGCAACAGTGAAGAAGTCGGGTGGGGCGAGGTGGGTGAGCGCTTTAGGAGCCCAACAGCGGAGCAGCTTGTGGACCTGAACGGACAAGATGTGGCTGCTGTTTACACGTTTTCTAAATATTGTCAATGTTGTACATGTACATGCGTCCAAAGATGTTGACCCTGGCATCTGCACAACCTACTTTTGGATGCGTGTCATGTTAGAGTGTAGAAATATAGATGTTTTCTGCTGTAGCTCTACATGTAAAGATCCTGTAAATACTGAATAGAGGTAAAAAATACTCTTTAGTATTCTTTACTCTCTGTTGTGTAATCATTTCTTAGACGTATCATAACAAAAAGTCACTTTTAACACCCTTAATATTTCCCTCCAGTTCCTCAGCTCTAGCTTTAATAAGACAATTTATGAAATAGATAATTAATAAATGCAAATGAGGTGTCTGATCCATAGCTAACAGCCTACCTGCCTCTGTGAACCCACAGCTGCAGCATCGCCTGGCAGCCGAGCGTCAGCGCCTGGCCGAGGAGGAGCAGCTGCGAAACCAGATGACGGCTCGGCGGGCCAAGGTGGAGGCCGAGAGGAAACACCAGGAGCGGCTCATCCAACTGGCCCAGCAGCAGGAGGAGAGGGACAGGGAGGAAAAAGAGGAGGCGAAGAGAAAGAAGGAGATGCTGGAGCAGATGGAGAGGGAGAAGGAGCAGCCAGTGGACCACTCAGACATGGTGGACCGCATGTTCGGGTTCCTGGGGAACTCTGGGCCGTTACCCAACCAGGACGGACAAGCACCATCTGGCTTTGAAGTATGTATTAGTAGTTAGTTTTAGCCACTTTTGTCTGTCGTTCATGATCACCAGAGGATAAATCCTTCTTACTTTGGTGATTCTCTTTTATCTAGCACCACCATGAGATTCATTATTGTTCTTCAGAGTGAAATATCTTGACACACAATGGATGGATTGCATTTTTATTTTCCCCTCAGGATGAATTTTGATAACTTTGGTAATCAAATATTTAAAAAATTATGTTGTAGATTGTGGAAGATGTCAAAATACTTAACCCTAACCCTGTCCCTCAGGACTTGGAGCAGATTCCTCACGTTGAAGAAGCTGAAGAAGAGGAGCTGAATGAAGCTCCACCGCTACCCGAAGAGGAAGATGAGGATTTATCCGAGTACAAGTTCTCTAAGTTTGCAGCCACCTACTTCCAGGGTGTTTCCACTCACACTTACATCAGACGGCCGCTCAAACAACCTCTGCTTTTTCACGAGGATGAAGGAGATCAACTGGTGAGACTTTTGATTTATTTTTTGACATTATAAAAGGATCATTTTCTCTCTATAATAACAAAAAAGTGAGAAATATCTCTTGAAAATGACATTTTTGATCTACCGTAAGTGGATTTTTACACTAAATTTAACCAAGTGACACACAATATATGAAGTAGGTGAACAGAGTCTGCTTTGTAATGGTGAATATTGGTATTATTGTTGATAGTTTGATATTAAAACAGTTATTAAAGTACCTTTATATATACTGAAGCACTTTTATATGTATATGATCTTATATATCTGTCCTGCAGGCTGCGTTAGCTGTGTGGATCACCGTGTTGAGGTTCATGGGAGACCTGCCTGAGCCAAAATGCCAGATGGTCATTAACGACGGCAGCGAGAAGATCCCCGTCATGACCAAGATCTACGAGACCCTCGGCAAGAGGACTTACAAGAGGGAGCTGCAGGAGCTGGCGGTGGAAGGAGAGGTGAGAGGAGAAGAGAAAAATGCTTATCGAGCCTGAATGTTAACATTTAGAAGACAGCGATGAGATCTACAACCAGACATAAAACATCATCATTTCCCTGTGTGTGTATCTACAGAACAGCTCCATAGACACCCAGAAGAGGAACAGCGTCAGACATAAACTCGTGTCTCTCACCCTGAAGAGGAAATCCAAGATCACTGAGGAGGTGAGACTCATACCGAGGTTGAAAGACAAACAAAATTAAAAACCAACTGAAAACAATATTGTGCACTAAATAGAATAAAATAACCAGAAAATATCTTTTAGTTTTAATCTTTGCCCGCTTGGTCACATTTGTTTTCTCATCTTTTTATTATATGTCATCTTTTTTTATTTGTTTTTTTTTATCTGTTTTTAAAGCACAAATGGGGTAGCACCTTCAATCTTATTATATGTAATATATATAATAACAATAAAGCTTTTTATTCTACTCTATTCTATTGTTATAGGGAATTAAAACTGAACTCAAAACTTAAACTAGGAGTAAAAAAAATAGACTTTAGAAAGAAAAACAAGGTGAAAAACCAATTGAAACAATATTCTGTACTTATAATAAAATAAAATAAAAATAAACATATCTGTTTGACATCTGTTGCAGGTCACCAGGCGGCTCACAGAGAGCGACTACGGTCTCCAGGGCAACAGCATGCTGGAGGATCGACCCACCTCCAACCTGGAGAAGCTTCACTTCATCATCGGAAACGGCATCTTGCGTCCCGCCCTCAGGTGACCTATAAGCTTTAATGATCATCATCATCATCACCAAAATACCAGACTCCTTCTTTACTTCCTTCCTCCCTTCCTCTTTTTCTTTCTCCCTCCCTCCTTCCCTCTCTCCCTCCCTCCCTCCCTCCTACCTTCCTTCCTTCCTTCTTTCCTCCATCCTTCCTTCCTTCCTTACTTCCCTCTTCTTCGCTTCCTTCCTTCTTTCCTCTATCCTTCTTTACTTCCTTCCTCCCTTCCTCTTTTCCTTTCTCCCTCTCTCCCTCCCTCCCTCACTTCGTCCTACCTTCCTTCCTTCCTTCCTTATTACCTCCCTCCTTTCCTTCCTTCTTCCTCCCTTCCATCCTTGCTTCCTTCTTCCTCCCTTCCTTCCTTCTTTCCTCTATCCTTCTTTACTTCCTTCCTCCCTTACTCTTTTCCTTTCTCCCCCTCTCTCTCCCTCCCTCACTCACTTCCTTCCTTCCTACCTTCTATCCTCCATACTTCCTTCCTTCCTTCCTTCCCTCCTTCCTACCTCCCTCTTTTCCTTCCTTCTTCCTTCCTTCTTCCTCCCTTCCTTTGACTCGAGGACAACAGGAGGGTTAATGATCATCATCATCACCAAAATACCAGACTCCTGCAATCCGTCAGCCACGTGAAATAAAAACTCATATGAAAGTCTAAGTCCTTGCTAGCGGCTCTTTTTTGGGGAGCTGAATTGATCATAACACCCTGCAGCATGATTGTGTCGCATAAAATAAATCACACACATATGAAAATGTAAACTCACCTCCTCTCCTAATGACCACACCAAAACAAACTCCCCAAAAAAAACAGGAGCAAAGGAAACACTATCATAACTCTCATGAATCTGCAGTGAGGAACACCAGAGGTAGGATAAAAATGTTAAAATGAAGAATACCCAAATGAAACAAAAGATTAATGATGATAATAAAACAAAGTGGGTTAAAAACAGAAATGTGAGGTGGGTGGGGGGTGTTAAAAAGGAAAAACAAAGAAGAAAATAAAATCATAAACCAGACATGAAAGGTGGAAAACAATCAGGACATAAAAATTAGAATAAAAAGAAAAAGTCTAAGTTGTAAAAACAGGCTTAAACATAAAATAAATGACAGATGAATACATAACATAAAAGTTCAATTGCAAGCCAGATTTAAAAGGAAGTGTGGTTTTATATAATGAAGGTGGTTAGTTAGTCGCCTTAAATCACATTTAACTGGATAAAGTTTAAGATGAGTCGTCAAAAGTGTTTTAACTATTTACAGAAAAAGAAGATTTTTAAGACATATATTGAGATAAGTTTGAGCTAATAATAGTGTTGTAATATAGAATTATCCTCTTGGGACCATGAATATATGTATATGGATTTTCAAGGCATAATTAATTTTCCTTTAATTAAACTAACTCTTTTCCCCTCTGTCTCTCTTTCTCTCTCTCGCTCTGCCTGTCTCTCTCTCTGTCTCTCTTTATCTCTCTTTCGCTCTCTCTCTTCCTCTCTCTCTCTTTCTCTCTCTCTCTGTCTCTCGCTCTCTCTCTCTCCCTTTCTTTCTCTCTCTCTCTCTCTGTCTCTCGGTCTCTCTCTCTCCCTTTCTTTCTCTCTTTCTCTCTCTGTCTCTCTCTCTCTCTCTGCCTCTCTCTCTCTCTCTCTCTCTCTCTCTCTCTCTCTCTCTCTCTCACTCTCTCTCTCTCTATTCTAGGGATGAGATCTACTGTCAGATCTGCAAACAGCTGACTCAGAATCCTTCAAAGAGCAGCCACGCTCGCGGGTGGATCCTGCTGTCCCTCTGCGTCGGCTGCTTCGCCCCCTCCGAAAAATTTGTCAAAGTAAGAAACATTTGAAATCATCAGTTGAAAAAACATTCAGGAAACATCATCAAAAAAAAAATCTGCAATCTCACTGTAACTAAAAATAAAAAATGTGTTACGAAGATGAGATTTAGTTTTTGTTTTATTTGCTGTCTATAAACATTTAATGAACTATAATTCCTTTACATTGATCCCATAATTAGAATCATTTTTCCAGCAAAAAGATATTTAAAAAAAAGAAAATATACACAGAAAAAACAGCTGTGTAATATTGAGAAATGAATCCAGACTGAACAGAGCTGAGGAAAAAAAAATCCTATCTTTACTGGAGTGATGAAAATCCAATCAAGGGAATTAAGGACAGATGGATTACTATTATAAAAGTAATTAAAGGAAATAAAATCACTATTAGATACAGCTGTTGGTGATGTACCTTACATATTGAATCCACTTGGCTGTAATCTAAAATGTTAGCTTAGCTCAGAATAGAAGATATTTCATCCTTTACTTCATTTAAAAGGACCTTTTTACTCACTTTTACCTCTTTCCATCTCCTCTGCTTCTCTGTCGTCAGTATTTACGGACGTTTTTAGTTAACGGCCCGCCCGGTTACGCTCCATACTGCGAGGAAAGGTTGAGGAGGACGTTTGCCAACCGCACGAGGACCCAGCCGCCATCCTGGTTGGAATTACAGGTACCGAACACACCTGTCGCTCTCTGTCACGAGTTATCTACTGACTTCCCTCCAACTCACTCACATCTCTTCTCACATTTAAATCCTGTAACCATAGGATAACATCCAATAACTACTTAGCTTAGATATCTCATATGTTCACATTCCTTCCTTCCTTCCCTCCTTCCTACCTCACTCTTTTCCTTCCTTCTTCCTCCCTTCCATCCTTGCTTCCTTCTTCCTCCCTTCCTTCCTTCTTTCCTCTGTCCTTCTTAACTTCCTTCCTCCCTTCCTCTTTTCCTTTCTCCCTCTATCCCTCCCTCCCTCCCTCACTCACTTCCTTCCTTCCTTTCTTCCCTCCTTCATACCTCCCTCTTTTCCTTCCTTCTTCCTTCCTTCTTCCCTTCCTTGACTCGAGGACAACAGGAGGGTTAATTACTCCCTGAGATGTTAAAGTTTTATTATCTGATGTTTTTATGCCTCTTTGTTGATTGCTTATTCTTGAATGCTGATTAATAATAATCAGTATAATAAATTGATAATGAATACTGAGACTACAGGTTAGATAAAAATATGAGAAATAAATAAAGACAAGGAGAAAAAGTACTTGAATTAAGCTGATTTTCAGTTTTGTGCCAAATTATTGCTAGGAAATGTACATTTATAGGTCATTGAATCTGTTTTTTTATACTTCCCAGGCCACTAAATCAAAGAAGCCCATCATGCTTCCTGTAACATTCATGGACGGCACCACTAAGACCCTCCTGGCAGACTCAGCCACCACCGCCAGCGAGCTGTGCAACGCTCTGGCCGACAAGATTGGCCTCAAAGATCGCTTCGGCTTCTCGCTCTACATCGCTCTGTTTGACAAGGTATACCTGGGATTAGACCAGTATATATGATTAGTGTGTAATATATAGTAGCTGCAGCCATGATTCACTAATCAACAGGAAAGGAATCATCAATTTTTTCATATTTGATTAATCTTTAAGTCCATTTTCAAGGGGAAAAAAACACATTAAGTTTCTCTGGTGGGAGAATTAGCTGCATCTTAATAAATAAGTTAATAACAGATTATCAGGGAAGCCAGTTCACTAAATATGTTTAAAAGAAAACAAAAAAAACTTCTTTCTTCACTTTTGCCTTTAACTTTTTTGACAACCGTCTTCACACTGAGGCACTACTGAACATTTCTATTAAATTTTTGTATTTTACTTGATTTTATATATTCAATTTATTTTATTTCTTATTTTAATTTTCCATCTTATTTTCCATTTTCCTTTTCTTTCTTTCCTCTTTCTTTTTTTTTTTTTTTACGTTTTTTATGCTCCTTTTAATGTGAAGCACTTGGTGTATATAATTAATTTAATTGTAAAGCACTTTGAGCTACACTTCTTGTATGAAAGGTGCTATACACATTTATTATTATTATTAATATTATTATTATTAGTGCATATTTTGGTGTTTTAGATTGTTGCTCAGTCAGAATAAGGCATATGATGACATAAGCTTCAGCTCCTGAAATGTTCTCACTGCTATTCAAAGGCATTTTTCACAGTTTTCTGATGGTTTGCAGACCAATTGATTTACAGACTAATCAGGAAAATAATTAGCAGATTAATCGATAATGGATTTAATCATTCATTTCAATAATATGACCAAATTAACAAAAATCATCCAGTGTTGTTAGGATATGATGGAGGTTGTATATGAACATTTCTGACATTATAACCTGCTTTGTCCAGGTGTCATCGTTGGGCAGCGGCAGTGACCACGTCATGGACGCTGTGTCCCAGTGTGAGCAGTATGCTAAGGAGCAGGGCGCCCAGGAGAGGAACGCTCCCTGGAGGCTTTTCTTCAGGAAGGAGATCTTCAACCCGTGGCACAACCCGGCCGAGGACTACGTCGCCACAAACCTCATTTACCAGCAGATCGTACGAGGGGTGAAGTTTGGAGAGTACCGCTGTGAGAGGGTGAGCAGAGCAGATATCAGCTTCATTTGCTCATTAAATGAAACTATCCAAGTTTGAGTTTGAGTCTAAAATCATGCTGAAGTTGAAATTTTGACCTGATGATGGCTTAAAGGACCAGTGTGTAGAATTTAGTGACATCTAGCAGAAATATAATATTAATAGGAATGTTTTAATTAGTGTAAAATCAGCTGAAAATAAGAATTATTACGTAATAATGAGTCTTTATATCTACAGACGGAGCAGCTTCTCTTCTATTAGCTGCTGTTGAACATCAAATCTGCTCCTGTGTTGTTTTCCCTTCGCTGGTCACATGAAAAAAAAAAAAAGTCACATCAGCTTCATTTGCTCATTAAATGAAACTGAAATTATGAGCTGCCTACAGATGAACAACGTGTATTCAGGCTATCCAAGTTTGACAATTCATTAACAACACTATGAGTCTAAAATGATGCTGAAGTTTAGATTTTGACCTGATGATGGCGCTAGATGAAAAGATAAGGGACCAAGTTTCATAGTAACAGTTATTGAGACACCAAAGTTAATAAGCTACATGATTGTCTGTCTTAGGCCCATCGTCTCACAACATCTGATTTTTTTTTGTTATTAGGAAAAAGAAAATTATTTACAGCATGTCCTGAAATGTTTTTGTTGGGATGATTATTATAAACAAGCCAAAAAGGTGATCGATAAATCCCTGAAGGTGCTTAAAATCAAAAGTGTGCAGCAGTCCTTCTATGAAGCTGGACTTTGGTCTAAACTGTGAGAAGTACTGAAGCAAATTAAACCTTTAATAGTAATAAAACAACTATTTTAAACCTGTATTTCATTCTGTTGAGCTTCAAATTTGAGTTAGACTTTTTAGATTTGACACAAATATGGAACAAAAAAAAACACATCTGCAGGAGAACAGTCTGTAAAAGGAAATTCAATAGGTCAGTGACTATTTCTGGTATTGGTTTTGATTTCTTGTGATCATCTCTTCGCTCTGCCTCGTTCCTAAAGGAGGAGGATCTAGCAGAACTGGCCTCTCAGCAGTACTACGTGGACTACGGCGTAGAGGTCCTCCAAGACCGCCTGCTGAGCCTCATCCCCTCCTACATCCCCGACAGAGAAATCACCCCGACAAAGACCCCAGAGAAATGGGTTCAGCTTATCATCAACGCCCACAAAAAGGTGACGACAACCAAGACTTTGTGTGTTTTATTTTTATGGGTTGTGTGAAGATGACTAACCAGGACTAAATGTTCAGGGACTACACTTGAAGAGGAGGATCAACACGCAGAAGGTGAAGGAGGACGTGGTGGATTTTGCTCGTTTAAAGTGGCCTTTACTCTTCTCACGCTTCTACGAGGCCTTCAAATTCTCAGGTTGGTGATTCTAAAGCGCTAACAGGCAAACATGCTCTAGTCTTATTGTTAACCTTTGTGTCGTCCTCCCGGGTCAAATTGACCCCGTCTCTTTTGACTGTTCCTTCTTCCCTTCCTTCTTCCCCTCCTCCCATCTTTCTTTGCTCCCTCCTCCTTCTATCCTTTCATCCTTCCATCCTCCCTTCCTCCCTCCCTCCTTACTCCTTTCTTTCCTTCCTGCCATCCTTCCTTCCTCCTTTCCTTCCTCCCTTCCTTCTCTCCTAAATTCCTCCCCCTTTTCGTCCTTACTCCTTTCCTTCCTTCCTCCTGTCCTTCCTTGACCTGAGGACAACAGGAGGGTTAACTATGTTTTATTGTGTGTGTGTGTGTGTGTTTGTGTGTTTTCATGGATATATTAATGTTTGTTGACAGGACCCAGCCTGCCCAAGAACGACGTGATCGTGGCGGTGAACTGGACCGGGGTTTACTTCGTGGACGAGCAGGAGCAGGTTCTTCTGGAGCTTTCTTTCCCCGAGATCACCGCTGTGTCCAGCAGCAGGTATAAAGCATCATCATCATTATCAGCATCATCATCGTCACCATCTTCAATATATAAAGCAACACTAATAATAAACACTCTATATCAAAATTATACAACAAAGTTGAAATAATTACCCCATAATGAGTAGGAGCTTCTATTTTTGTGAACTACTGCATGACATCCATGTTTTGGTAATTTAAATTTAAACATTAGTGAAAGCAGTCTGTTAAAGTAAAATTGATTTTCCAGAGGGGGTAAACTCCAGGGTCAGAGTTTCACCCTGGCCACCATGAAAGGAGACGAGTACACGTTCACCTCCAACAACGCAGAGGACATCCGAGACCTGGTGGTCACCTTCCTCGAGGGTCTGAGGAAGAAGTCCAAGTATGTGGTCGGACTGCTGGACTGTCCCAACCCCGGTAAGACTCAGCAAGGGTTTGAAAACGAGAAAAAAGAAGCATGTTTTGGGGAGGAAGTATATGTAATATATGTATAACCCTCCTGTTGTCCTCAGGTCAAGGAAGGAAGGAAGGAAGTGAGTAGGGAGGGAGGGAGGAAAGGAGGGAGGGAGGAAGAAAAGGAGGAAGAAAGGAAAGGAAGGAAGGAAGGAAAGAAGGAAGGAAAGGAGTAGGGAGGGAGGAAGAAAAGGAGGAAGGGAGAAAGGAAGGAAAGGAGTAAGGAAGGAAAGCAGGGAGGGAGGAAGGAAGGAAAGGAAGGAAGGAAGGAAAGGAGTAGAGAGGGAGGAAGGAAGGAAAGGAAGGAAGGAAGGAAGGGAGGAAGGAAGAAAGGAAGGAAAGAAGCAAGGAAGGATGGAAGGAAGGAAGCGAGGAAAGAAGTATGGAAGGAGGGGGAAAAACAAAGGAAAAATGAAAGAAAGAGGAAGGAAGGAAACAGTCAAAAGAGATGGGGTCAATTTGACCCGGGAGAACGACAGGAGGGTTAATAAACTTTCTTGTGCATGTTTTTGTTTTTTATCTCCCAGCTGGAGTAGATTCATCATTCCTGAGTTTCACCAAGGGGGATCTGATCATCTTGGACGAACATGATGGAGAGCATGTGATGAACTCCGGCTGGGCTCACGGCATCAACGACAGGACCAAACACAGAGGGGACTTCCCCGCCGACTGTGTCTACATCCTGCCGACTATCACCAGGCCGCAGTATGACATAGTGGTGAGAATAACCAACCTCTCATATCTGTAGATAGTCTTCTTCTTCTAAGGAGGCATTTCTTATCTTTGCACCAGAGTCTAATAACTCAGCTGTTTCATTTTCATCTTTTTTTCACTCTTTCTGCGTCTCAGGCTCTCGTCACTATGACTCCTGATCAGAGGCGAGAGTCCATCAGCGTGTCCCTGAGTAACGTCTCTGACATTGAGGACAAAATCAAAGCCTACACACTGGAGGAGTTCTCCTACGACTACTTCAGGTGTGTTTCAGGCATCTCACTCCATGTTTTCAAGCCATATTAAGCTGTATTATCCAAACATGTTAAGTTTCTTCTCCTTGTTTCCAGACCTCCTCCTAAGAGCACTCTGAGCAGGGTGATGATCTCTAAAGCTCGGGGGAAGGAGCGTCTGTGGGGCTGCATCAGGGAGCCTCTCAAACAGCCTCTGCTGAAGAAGGTCCTGGCCCACGAGGAGCTCTCGCAGGAAGCCTGTCTGGCCTTCCTAGATATCCTTTTAATGTAAGATGAGGAGGTTATGTTGTGTGTTTGGAACTTTCTTGTCTTTAAAACCTTTTCTACAAAACTTACCAGAACCTAATTGGTAGAATTCAGGCCTCCAAATGAGTCAAATCAATTAGATATCTGTCAACATTACAGTCTTTTTAGTACCAAAGTCCCTCTTTGCGTTACTATACTTCCACCACAGCTCAACAGGGAAACACAAAGAGGGAATTTGAAGCTAAAAAGACTGTAAATGAGGCAGATATCCACTTTGTATGACTAACTCAGACTGCTGAAGCTCAATATAAGCTTCACATCTACTTTTAAATGACTGTGTGGACTCACTGTGGATTTTGACCCTCATCACTTTACATTAAAACTCATTTAAAGGGGATTTTTTAATATCCAGTATGAGCAGAAAACCCTTGTTCAGTGTTCATATGGGCAAAGACAGACTTATCCTTTAAGAGCATCTTAACTACGGCTTTACATGGTGCTGAAAATGATGCTGAATACATTTAATTTTGCACATTTAGACGTATTATATATTAAAAATCAATCAAACCTTTGTTCATTTACAGTGATGTTGAGTTACAAACACATTAAAAATCAAGACAAAAAAAAAGTACAGGTTAGTAGTCAGGGTTTTAAATACATCACAGAGTATACAAACCTAATCTATTATATAACAAGACATTGATTTACATACACATACATATTTATTACCCAAAAAGTCATGTCACACAAGGGTCACACATCTCCACAACACAGGAAATTGGGGTCTTAATCCTTAAATGATCCACCGGCCACTTAACCACGTCCTGCCCTTTCCAAGACCCCAAACCTTTATCGTATCTGGGCACAGGTCAGGAGCCTGGTGACCATCAGACCCCCTTATTCTTACATGCACCAAGGTGAGGACGTAGCTGTAGACTTCATTACAGTTAGCATATGCTGCTTCTTTACTTTTATATTTATTTTGCTAAGCAGGTCCAAAATGTCTTATCCAATTTCTGTTTTAGAAGGTGGTTTGGCCCTCATTTAAAACATCATTATACAAATCAGTCAGTCACTCACACTGTACTATAGGGGTGTCAAACATGCGGCACGTGGGCCAGAACCGGCCCACCAAGGGGTGCAATCCGCCCCGCTTTCCTTCCTGTGTTCTTTTCCTTCCTTCCATCTATCCTTCCTACTTCTTTTTATGCTTTCTTTGTTCCTTCCTTCCTTCCTTCCTTCCTTCCATCCGTCCTTCCTCCCTTCCTTCCTTCCTTCTGTCCTTCCTCCCATCTGTCCTTCTTCCCTTTCTTCCTTCTGTCCTTCCTCCCATCTGTCCTTCCTACTTCCTTTTATCCTTTCTTTCTTCCTTCCTTCCTTTCTTCCTTCCATCTGTCCTTCCTCCCTTCCTTCCTTCTGTCCTTCCTCCCATCTGTCCTTCCTACCTTTCTTCCCTCCTTCCTTTTGCCTCTCTTTCCTTCCTTCCCTTCTTATTTCCTTCCTTTCTTCCTTCTTTCCCTCCATCTTTTGTAATGATTCAGCCCACATTAGATCAAATTGGTGTGTATCTGTATGTGGCCCTTGAATGAAAATGAGTTTGACACCTCTGCTGTACTGTATCTCATGACCCGTTGATGTCCTTAACTGTGTCCGTACCTATAATGAAGTATATGGGCGACTACCCGTCCAAACGAGTGCGCTCCGTCAACGAGCTCACCGATCAGATCTTTGAAGGAGCGCTGAAGGCCGAGCCGCTCAAAGACGAGATCTTCTGTCAGATTCTCAAACAGCTCACCGATAATCAGATCAAGTAAGTCTGAAACACACACACACACACACACACAACCACACACACACACACACACACACATACAGAAATCCTATATGTAACTGAGCATCATGCTGCCTTCAAGGAGATCAAACTGTTGCTTTTGTAATTAAAGTTGCTGGAAGCTTTTAATACAGTGTGTGGATCCTTTTGCCTTCAGTGGATTTATGATTCAACACATGAAAGTTTTTAGATGTCATACCCTATTTTTTTGCCACGAGAACATATTTTTTGACCATTTACTCAGTTGGATCATTGCTCATCATTAGATCATTACTTCCTCTCTGTGTGTGTGTGTGTGTGTGTGTGTAGATACAGTGAGGAGAAGGGCTGGGAGCTGCTGTGGCTCTGCACTGGTTTGTTTCCTCCCAGTAACATCCTGCTGCCTCACGTCCAGAAGTTCCTTCAGGCTAAGAAACATTATCCGCTGGCTCCAGACTGCATGCAGCGACTACAGAAAGCCTTACGGTAACACACACACACACACACACACACACACACACACACACACACACACACACACACACACACACACATGTCTCTTTCTTCTAGTCTAAATAAACACTCCTCCTGCTCTGTTTTACTCTACATTCATCTCTCTCTCCTCTTTTATATTTGGTGTAGAAATGGGTCAAGAAAGTACCCTCCTCACCTGGTGGAGGTGGAGGCCATCCAGCACAAAACCACTCAGATCTTCCACAAAGTTTACTTCCCCGATGACTCGGACGAGGTGAGTAACGACAAAAAAATGCAAAACATATATTATAACATATAACATACAATAACTGCAAGAATGAGCTTTTATTTTGAAAAATCAACACCCTGATTCAGTCGAGACGTTTTTTACTCTATCCAAACGGTTCTGAATGATTTTATGAGTCTTAAAAGTCAGAAAATAGTTGGAAATGAATCAACATAAGTACTCAGTTTACTTTAAATTATCATAATGGGAGATTCTACCCAAGAGCCTTGACGTTTTTATGATCATATACTGCACACAGCCCTCTATAAACCTGCTACACTGAAAATATTTGCTCATTTTTCAGATTCTGTCTCATTTGTTGTGTCTTGTTGCGTTCACAGGTGTTTGAAGTGGAGTCGAGCACCAAAGCCAAAGACTTCTGCCACAACATCTCCGGACGTCTGATGCTTAAATCAGCCGAGGGCTTCAGTCTTTTCGTCAAGATCACTGACAAGGTGAAGACAATATCTATGTTAGCACTGCAGCATCAATATACTGTAAATGATATGTGTTTTATTCTAAAACTAGATTTTTGGCAATACACTTTTACTGCTTTCATGCCAAGAGTTAGATGAAAAGATTAATACTGCTCTCATGTTTGTCCATTTAATGTGGCACCACAGTCAGCAGCAGATTAGCTTAGCTTAGCATAAAGAATAGAAACAGATGGAAAACAGCTAGCCTGACTATTTTCTAGGGTAAAAAAATCAGCATACTAAAGCTTGCAAATGATTATCTTGTGTGTTTAACCTTCGTGTCGTCCTTCCGGGTCAAATTGACCCCGTCTGTTTTGACTGTTCCTTCTGTCCTTCCTCCCTTCCTTCCTTCCTTCCTTCTGTTCTTCCTTCCTTCCTTCCTTCCTTCTGTCCTTCTTTCCTCCCTCCCTCCTTCTCTCTTTCCTTCCTTCCCTCCCTCCTTCCTTTCCTCCCTCCCTCCCTCCCACCTACCTTCCTTCCGTCCCTCCTTCCTCCCTCCCTCCTTTCCTTCCTTCCCTCCTTCCTTCCTTCTTTCCTTCCTTCCTTCTTCCTCCCTTCCTAACTTCCTTGACTCGAGGAGGTTAATCTGTATAGAAATATCATTTAGGTGATATAATATAAACTTTGAAAACTTCTTTCTTGTTATTTCTAGGTCATCAGTGTTCCTGACGGCGACTTCTTCTTCGACTTTGTGAGGCACCTGACCGACTGGATCAAGAAAGCCAGACACGTAAAAGAAGGTAAAAAATTCAACTACAGCTCTTCCTGCAAGAGAGCAAATTTTATAAATGTGTCTTTCTCTTTCTATCTGTTATCTGTTATCTGTTATCTTTATCATCTGTGTGTCTCGGGTGTGTGCAGGTTTTGTGCCTTCGCTGACGTATCAGGTGTTCTTCATGAAGAAGCTTTGGACGAACACAACGCCGGGAAAAGACGCCATGGCTGACTCCATCTTCCACTATTACCAAGTGAGCGGCCTCTGCATCACCTCTAGAAATGCCCTAAAAATCTAATTTGAAACAGCTTAAAAACTGGATTAACATGATATAACAATTCCAGCTCTTTTTAAAATGAAGCTTGGATGGTTTGTGTTCATTTAGGGACAAATTTACTTTACTAACGGTGATGGTCCTCTTCTGTGCAGGAGCTGCCCAAGTACCTGCGTGGCTACCACAAGTGTTCGAAGGATGAGGTGCATCAGCTGGCGGCGCTCATCTACAGGGTGAAGTTTGAAGAGGAAAAATCCCACTTCCAAAACATTGCTAAGATCCTCAAAGAGCTCGTCCCTCAGGATCAGATCAGACATCTGTCCCCCGAGGACTGGAAGAGGGTGAGCTGGATGAAGATTTTTATGTACTTTAATGTCAGATTTTTAAGCTTGTGGCCACAGAGAATAAGAAAACTTCTGATTAAAGCGTCTTTTTGGTCAAAATTTAGCTTGTTTGAGCTTAGACAACAATACATCAGAGTAGATATGTTGGTTGATAAATTGAGTAATAAAAAAAGTGTATGGTGGTATTTCAAAATAAATGCTAGCTCAGTAACAGACAAATAAGTAAAAAAATATAATATATGCAAATATAGACTAAAATCTCTCTGCTTTCTGTCTTCTCTGCTCTCAGTCCATCATGACGCTGTTCAACAAGCACTCAGGGAAGACTCGAGAAGAAGCCAAACTCTCCTTCCTCAAAATCATCTACAAGTGGTCGACGTTTGGTTCTGCCTTCTTTGAAATCAAGGTAAAGACGTTGATCAATGAGAAACAGACACAGGCCAGATCACAGCTAGTAGTTTAAAAAGCTGATAAGATATTGAATTTGGGAAGTGTTGCTTAGGTTGTGTTTTTGATGTGTGTGAAATGTCTCTTTTTTTCTGCAGCAAACAACTGATCCAAATTACCCAGAAACCCTCTTGATAGCAATCAACAAACATGGAGTCAGTCTGATTGATCCAAAGACGAAGGTAGGTCCAGATTTATCCGTTTGTTTCCAAGGTTGTTACTTCATAAACATTTTAGTTAAGACTCAAAAATCCACCAAAACAAACCTTTAACCCTCCTGTTGTCCTCGAGTCAAGGAAGGAAGGGAGGGAAGATTGAAGGGAGGGAGGGAGGGAGGGAGGGAGGATTGAAGGAAGGAAGGGAGCGAGGGAGGGAGGGAGGAAGGATGGAAGGGAGGAGGGAGGGGAAGGAAGGAAAGGAGCGTGGGAGGAAGGAAGGAAGCAAGGAATGAAGGAGGGAAGGAAGGAAGGAAAGGAGGGAGGAAGGGAGGAGGGAAGGAAGGAAGAAAAGAAGGGAGGAAAGGAAAGAAGGAAGGGAGGAAAGGAAAGAAAGAAGGGAGGAAAGAAGGAACAGTCAAAACCGACAGGGTCAATTTGACCTGGGAGGACGACAGGAGGGTTAAAAACAAGATCTGGGATTTTAAACTCTAGATGACTTTGGCTTTAAGGTGCATGCTAGTTAATGGTGCATTCCACATGTTGCTATGGTGATCGTATAAGCAAAATACAGCGAAATGCCTTTTTATCAACTGGTAACAATGGCTAACCGGGCTAGAACTGGTTTTCTGACTTCAAACTCAGGCAGCATGTAGCATCATGGTGTGTTTTCATTCTGTATCTGTGCTGATCTGACTCGTTATGCTTCCTGTAGGAAATCCTCACCACTCACCCCTTCACTAAGATCTCCAACTGGAGTAGCGGCAACACGTACTTCCACATCACCATCGGAAACCTGGTCCGAGGCAGCAAGCTCCTGTGTGAAACCTCGCTGGTGAGCCCCACATTTTTTAAATTACACCATCATCATCATCATGTGTGCAGCGGAGTCACTCATCCCAATAAATGAATATCAATTTAACTAAAAGTACATCCGACCTTTGAACTCTCCCATCAGGGCTACAAAATGGACGACCTCCTGACCTCTTACATCAGCCAGATGCTGACGACCATGACCAAACAGCGGCCGCCCCGCGGCAACAGCAAGTGAGCAGACGGCCGGAAACTCAATGATCTGTGTGACTGTCGGACGAGGCACGGTCAGTCAACCCTGCGTTTCCTGCACAGCGTGAATACACACACACTCGTTTCGTAAACTAACCTGTGTGTGTGTGTGTGTGTGTGTTATATTAAAATCGTCCCACCAGCTGTGACACTGTTATGCCAACGTTTTCATTTATCTTTATTGTGAATCGGCCCTGTCTTAAAACTCACCCGTTGCCTTTAAAATGACCTTTTTCCCCCCCTAGTGTGACATGTGTAAAGGCAGCAATATGGACGCTCTCTCCTTCTATATATATATATATATATATAAACTGTGTGTCATGTCATCTGCCGTCGTCCTGCATCGTTTTATCAGTGAGGTCTCTCGATTTATGTACTGTAAAGTTTTTCCTTAATGAGCTTTCATTACAACTATTTTTACTATTTTGACTATCAGACAATCAAGCTGGATTCGCACAAACACACAAATAATAATGTCAGTCTGAGGCCGTATTCACAAAACATCTTAAAGCTTAAAAAATGTTAATATATGACAAACTCTTACAAAATAAGAGGCATGCCAGTTCTAAGTTTAGTGCTTTTTTGGAAGCATTTTAGTGATAAAAGCAACTCCTGAGTCTAAGAGAAGAGCCTTCAATGATAAAGAAGTTATTAAGGTGTGGTTTGATAGCAGGTGTGTTAATAAGGCTTCAATCAGTGTACCAAAAATACCAGAGATAATCATTTACACAACTCTACACTACTGTGACACTGTAAAAAGAAAAAGAAATGCTGTAAAAACTAGTAAATACGTTGCCTCAGTGTATAATATGCAGTCTATTTTGGGGGGGTCTCATGCTGGGAAACTCCAAAACTTTTTAAATTTACTTTTATTTGAATTAAATATTATATATTATATATTATTATATATTATATATTTGCTTAACTGAACTGGACCAGTATATTAACTCATAACAGTTCGGGTTAGGCTGAGTTTCAATTAAACCTTTTAAAGGAACACATTAACTTTACATATTTGATCCAGAGTGTAGCTGTATGCTTACTCAAGTCCCAAAAACTAATACATTTAACTATTTTTAGTGTTCTTAGATATTTGATCTCATGACAGTATCCAAAAAATACATCTGATAGAAAAATCAAAACACGCTTTTGTAGATAAATTCTCCTGAGTGCTGCAGATTTGGCTACTTGCTCAGTTAGACAATATAACTGAGCATCACTCTAGCTTGTTTCTGACTGGAGCAATTTGAGGTGTTACAACTGTACCTGGTCTCCCCTACATATTTGAGTAGTAATTATTGTTAGTGTTGCAGAAGACATCATTTCAGGAGTTGTTCAAAAAGTTAAAATAAAAAAATCCTAGTCACACCAATTTGAATCTGCTTTGTATCGCAAAGTTAATCATTACAAATTGATGTTGTTTCTGTATGTGGGGGGGTTAGGATTAGGGTTAGGGGGGGTTCATGGTTCATGGTATCAACATGTAGATGCTTCACATTCACTGATACAGTCACTGCTCACCTGTCCCAGCTGATCACCATGGAGACAGTGACATAAACAACATGATGTCATTCATAGCAACCGGGTCACAACAGCTTTATGAATCGGTCTTAAGAGGAACTTTTAGTGCCTTTTAGGGAAAGAAAGTGTTGAGATAAGATGCTTTGTGAATACGGCCTCTGTAACCCTGACAACCAACAAAGACTTAAAAAAAAAAAAAAACTCAAAAACTGTCTTTCTTGTTGCTTTTTGTTTATTTGTCTTGTAAGTAGATTAATTTTTCAGATGCATCCTTTTATTTTATTTATGCTCAGAGGTGTTAACATGTTTACCAGACCAGCATCAAACATACATCACATTTAAACATCTCTTCCTATCGTAGACCACAACCAAAGCTAACCGCTAACTTCAACAGATAATCCTTCAACCAATCAGTCGGTCATTGGGAAAGTTTACGAGGCAATCTGGATTTAAATTTAGCTGAAAGAGGAGAGAAAATATAAGCAGAAAGTATTTTTTTAGAGAGTTATTTAGTCATGAATGTGAAAGGAAACGTGTGCCACAAAGTTCAAACACCACCTGTTTGTATCAGCTGATCCGCAGCAGTAGTTTAAGCTGTCCATGTAAACCTGTTAAAGTACTGTAGCTGGTCAATGATCTCAATACTGTATGTTCATGTTTTTTTTTTTTTCATAATGTATTGAACCACTTAGCATTGATTTTTAAGCATCAAGTAATTAATCATACTTTTTTTTTTTGGACCTTGTTTATTAAAAGGAGAAATTGTTTCATGCTTGATGTGACCACGTATTCTGATGTAGAGATGAATAAATTACATTTTGCAAAAGAGAAAAAAAAACACAAGGCTCGTTTCTGTTTTTATTTAAGAGCTGCTTTGTTGTAACATGAGTGATTTTAGATTTGATGAAGAAGCCAGAAGATGCTGAATGTGCACAGAAAATATACATTGTAATTAACAAAACAACTTTATTCATATAGCACTTTTCATACATAAAATGCAGTTTTACAATTAGAGCAATAAATGAATTTAATTTAAAAAATTGAATTTAAAAAAATTAAAAATTTAAAACATTTAAGAGGAGGAAACTAAATAAAAATAGGTGTAAAATACAATATAAAACATAGATTATGGATACAAGCTCTCTCTTTTTTGGTCTTTGGTTCAAAGTCTTGCTGCAGAGTTCTGTATAAGTTGTAACTTCTTGATTGACTTTTTTAGGAGACCAGTAATAAAATAAAAAGTGCATTGCAATGGTCCTGTTACCTTGGCGACATTTATTGGGTGGAAGAAGTAACGCTATATTAAACAGATCCCTTTATTTGAGACCTGTATAATATAGTTTATATACATATTTTTTATTACAAGGAGGCATTAATGGGTGATGTTTGGGACATTGCTGCAATTTTGGTACAAATTATAAGAAAAAGAAAGAAAAGTTGCAAAAATTCACAAAATAGCCCTTTAAAATAAAGTGTTCCCACATGTGTGTTCTGTGTGTTTGAAGATTGAAAAGGCAGAGCAAAGAAGGAGTTATAAAGTTATAAGGTCTTAATTTAATGTTCATATTGGTCATCTGGGGTTATTTTGGTGCATCTGAGTATCAGGTTTAATGAATCTTGTTTTCACAGTTTCTGCTCTGATGAAGACTCTCTGAGGTCAGAGGAGATCAATGTTTGATGCACAAAGGAATGAAACTGCCTTACAAATGTTTTCCTTCCTGTTCCCAACTTTATGTGAAAGCTTTGATCTTTTTTGACGAGTGGAGATAAATAACAGCGAATAAATGCTCTGTAGAAATTGTGTTCTTGCCATTAATCAAGGTTGCAGTTTCCTCTTTTTAAAATGAACAGTTTCAGGTTGATTTACTCACTAAAATCTCTTTATATAAAAAACCCCCCAAACTGTTCAGTCACCAAATTTCAGCTGAGAGGAGTTGATCAAAATGTTGATAACAGCGGAGTCACCTTCAGGTATTATCACAGAGAGAGATTTACAGCCTGAGAGGAAAACTGAAGACTTTATTTAAACCTGAAAAAAGGTCCTGCAACTTCCTCTTTTCTCTTTATTCCTGAGTATATTGTCCTATAAATTATATTTATCCTGCTTAACCCTAACCCTTATGTTCATTTCATGTGAGAAAGATGGGAAATATTCACGTTTATGAGTATACTATACTATAGTTACTTGGGAGGTTGGCATGGATACAATCTTGTAATTATGATATAACATAAATGGCAACATTATCCCAGTGAAATAAACCACAGTACAGGAAGATGAAACATAACACATACTTGCTTCCTTCAGTCTCATCTTGGTAAGATGTGAATGAGCCAATTTTACAAAATGTTGAAATAATCCTTTAAAGCTTTCATCAGGCATTCCCCACAAAAGTCTGTTTGGACTGTTTCTTCTTTTTTCCCTTCTTCTCTTCCTTCCTTCCTTCCTTCCTTCTTTCCTCTGTCCTTTCCTTCCTTCCTCCCTTCCTCCCTTCCTCTTTTCCTTTCTCCTTCCCTCCTTCCTCCCTTCCTTCTTTCCTCTGTCCTTTCCTTCTTTCCTCCCTTCCTCTTTTCCTTTCTCCCTCCCTCCTTTCCTTTCTCCCTCCCTCCTACCTTCCTTCCTTCTTTCCTCTGTCCTCCCGTCCTTCCTTCCTTTCCTCCCTTCCTTCCTTCGCTCCTTCTTTCCACTCTCCTTTCCTTCCTTCTTCCTTCCTCCCTTCCTTCCTTCCTTCCTTCCTTCCTTCCTTCCTTCTTCCTTAATAATAACTTTTTGATTATTTCCGAGGTAAAAATTCAAATTCAGTTTATTCATTTGATATTTGTGTAAAAAGATAATTCTGACAAAAGGAAGAAATGTTTCAGTCACTTTTATTTCACAAACACAGTGTTGTATCCGCACTGTAAAATGTGTTTTTTATATCTATATATATATATAGTTCTTTTATTACTGAGATCTTACAGGTTTGGCAGTTTCGGGCTCAGAGACGGAGGTTAGTGCTCGGTGACGGTTGCTATGCTCGGTATCCTCTCTGCTTGGGAGGTACAGCTGGAGACGGACCATATATCACTCATCTCTGTAATAAGAGTGCAGATTCAGAAAGGTGCAGATTAATAATAATATTTGATTTCAGTCAAACAATAATAATAATAATAATAATAATGATAATAATAATAAACAGCACAAAGTACACTCTTAAGTTTATATGTTGTATGTCTCACCATAGGACAAGCCCTTATGGGTTTTATTATATTAATAAATTTATTAGCACTTTTCTTAACAATGCTACAAAATGTTTTACAGAAGAAATAAAACCAAACAAGGAAGATAAAAGTAAAGCACAGAGGTAAAGACAGATGTATTAGAGTAATTTATTGCTGTATTTATTGGCTCCTTCTGCACATTATTTTTTTATGTGCAATAAATAAATCTTTATTTAGTTTTAATACAGTTGAAGTTAAAGGGAATATGATTAGTTTTGTATTTGGTCAACCAGTAATGTAAAAACTGATTATAGATGAGATTAGAAGTTATATCTATCATCTCAATCTCAAAGTTTAACACCTTGATTCTACTTAGAGATGCAATGATTAAAATTTTCAAGGCCGATTCAGATTTTACAATTTTTTGAAAGCCAGCCGACACAGATTTTCTTTCTTTATTAGAACTTAATATTCCTCTTTTTTATTCCTTTTTATATATATTTCTTTCTAAGAGCTGTAATTGACAGCATACACAAACATTTTTATAACTTTTCTTTAATGAAATATTGAAATTTAAATATATGTTATGTATGTTTAGAATTTAAATAACTTTTTAAGTGTCTGATTCATTTAGTTGTTCCTCCATGGACTTATTTTGCATTTAAAGGTGTTACAAATTGTGAGCTTTGCATCTTTGACAGGTAAAAAAGTCAGATATACGACACTGATCGGCTGTTTTTGCATCTCTAGTTCTACTTTTAATCAGACTTCTTTGCAGCAGCTCACCTGTTTTGAACTTGCTGTAAGTGCCGTTGTTGTCCAGCGTGATTTTGCCACCCGAGCAGAAAGCCAGTCCTCGCTCTCGCCACCTGACAGCAAAAAAACACAACGTGACCCCTGTGACCTCCTCTGTCAACACCCAACGCGTTTATCTCATTCAGACCAAAACATCTCCCTGTCGTCCAGTTTATTCAGACATTAGACGTGTGTGTGTGTGTGTGTGTGTGTGTGTGTGTGTGTGTGTGTGTGTGTGTGTGTGTGTGTGTGTGTGTGTGTGTGTGTGTGTGTGTGTGTATGTGTGTGTGAGATTCACCAGTGAAAGACGAAGATGATGAAAATCAGCACGAAGGACACCAGATCAATGAGAATCCACATCAGGTTATATTCATCTGGACTCTGAAAGAGAGAAAGAAGGTTTTTTTAAAGCAGTGTGTAAAAAAAAACTAAAATAAATAAAAAGATAAACCAAACTTTCTGAATCCAACCTTTTCTCTACTTTAATAAAAAGTCTCAAAGTGTGTCATCTTGGTGTTTAATGTGTATTTAAAAAAATAAAAGAATAATTACTTTATTCTTAGAATAGAAAACAAAGAAGAAGAAAAAGGAAAAAGTTGAGGATTCATTTCATGTAGGACCAAGAAAAGCAACAAATTCTCACATTCAAGAATCCATAACCATCAAATCTTTGTCATTTTTGCTTAAAATGACAAAATTAATCATTAATTAATCAAAAAAGCTGCGTTTCAGATCTACTTTAATTAAATAACCTCACTCAAGGTCCACTTACTAGCTTTTTTGTGAACTTTAATGACCCTCAGTTGGACAGAAACAACTAGAAGTCATACACGACCACCTGTTACCACATGACCATATACTCCATACTTAATTAAGCTGTCTCCATGGCAACCAAGCAACCTCTATCTGCTGCTGATGATGATAAAGGGCATGAAATGCGACTTTAAGCTAGTAAAAAAGCTAGTAAGTTGTCTTATAGTATATTTAAAAGTATTTAACTAACGACATTCCTCTTAAAAGCAGTACAGCGCCTCACCATGAGGAAGAGGGGGGCGCTCATGGTGCTGAGGAGCTGAGGAGCGTTGGTGGTCACTGAGTGGATGCCGGTGCACCAGGCCAGAGAGTAGAGCCACGGCTGGCTGATCACATACAGGTTGGTGGTGATGTTCACTGCAGCGTACTCACTGGAAAACAAGCCAGCAGAGAATCAACGCTGTGGTATAAAACAGCAGGCACGTCTATGATGCTCACACACACACACACGCACACACACACACACACACACACACACACACACACAGACCTGACGAGCTCTGTGGACATGGAGCTGTAGTGCAGGTTGAGTTTGACGATGTGGTTGCTCTGGAGCTCCTCTAGAGGGAGCTGACTGCCTGAAGTCTGTTGCAGCTCGGGATCAAGCTCCTGGACGAGAGCCCGCAGATCTGAGGGCAGCCACAGCACCTGATGAAAGATATAAAGACACATGCACGCACACACACACACACACAATAATACACATACTCATCAATCTGTGCTTTGAGAGGAGAGAGTTCAGGCAGAGTTCAGGCTGGATTGGAGCCAGCATGAAGAGAAAAATCCTAATTATAAATAACGCAGTAAAGAAATCAATTTCTTTCTAAAGTAAAAATACAGAGACCCCTCCTTGCTCAGTCCAAATCCAGAGATCTGAGATATCTGCAATATTTACAGTTTATTTTAGCATCAAATCCCCTCTTTGTGTTTCCCTGCTGAGCTGTAGTGAAAGCATAGTAACAAAAAGAGACTTTGAAGGGTATCTACTTGATTTGAAGCTTAAACGTTTAAAAGCAATTCTTCACACAGATGGAGGAACTGTGGAGTTAGTCCTCCATCACTTATGAAGGGATCTTCTAAAGGTCAGTATGAACAGGAGGAATGATTACAGCGAGAAAATTGGGCGCCTGAAAAATTTGAGCCCATCCTTTAAACTCGAATATAGCCCCAGTTTGTGCCTCTTGTGTATTACCTTCAAGTGAGGAGAGCTAAGCATCCGTTTCTCTGAGAAATGCTCGTCGATATTTAATAAAACACCGCTAGCCCAGAGAGAGAGGCGGCTCATCTTACTTCATTTTTTAATTCACTTTGACGTCCGTTTGGTGGAACATCACAAACTGGAATAAGAGAGATTATCTTCACCTGTGAGGAGTGAATGGACGTCTCGTTCTGGATGACCTCCAGCGTGCGTTGGATCCAGGTGTCCCGGTAAGGGTGACCTCTGGGCGGTCGGTAGAGATCAAAGATCACCAGTTTGTCTGTCTTTGCTGCCAACTGGAGGAAGGCCTGCAGGCTGCAGACGGACTGGTTTCCTGCCCGCAGTCGGTCCTCCGCTCCCAGAGAGCCGGCCGTACCAAACGGATTGTGCTAGAAGGGGAAAACATCAATATCTAATTAATATGGTGACATAACATGCCATCCAATATGCTCTGCATCTGCCAGCTGATTAGGGTGTAGTACTATTGTTGTGATGTTGTGAATGAAATAGTCTCTGATGATTTGACTGCCAAGAGTTGTCTGTACACAAAGTTGAAAGTGCAGCTACATCACATCTTCCTCATTTCTACTTCACACAGGTAAAGTGACAATTTGAAAGATACCTGTCTATTGTCGTGGATCTCTTTGTCTGCCAAAAATGAGGCTCACACATTTGAGTTTGAGTGGAATTGAAGAGCTTTTACCGACCTGCTGCATCCAATACAAACAACAATTTGCCTCTTGGAGGACATTAAAGTTTTTCTCTAAGTCTACATTTCTAATCCAAAACTTTTTTAGCAATATCTGTGAATGGATGAATAGATGGAGGAGAGTGTCACTGTTATAAGATTGAGAGTCATTCTTTGTCATATTTGGAAAAGCAGTAATGAGATTTCTAAGCAGATTTATGGATGTGTAAGTCTCACAGAATCTCAAACTGTATGAATCATATCTGTGTGTTTTGAGATGAATTGCAGTTCATGCCTCACCGTCTCTATCTGTGCCGATGCTCATAAGTGTGCACTTCAAACTCTCATTTAAGTCGAGCACAGAGAAACTTTCCACTTTGAGCAGATGGAAGTGAAAACAGTATTCTAGTAGTGAAGATTAAACATCCAGCTGTAGGAACAAGAAGCAGATGATCTAAACTCACAGAGAGGAACCAGGCTCCGGCGTTCAGGCTCTCCAGCTCAGCCCAGGTAAACATGGCGGCCAAGGTGTCGCTCCGGTTGGGAAAAACCTCCTGAATGTTGGTGGTCCTCCGCAGGGTGCGGTCGTGCATCAGGAAGGGCACGCCATCAAAGCTGCAACCAGGACAGGACAACAGTGCTGTCAGAGAAACTCTTTATAATGTTTTAACTTGGTGTCAGATATATTTGAGAATAAACATCTGAAGCCTAAAAAGATAAAAACGTCACATCTAAAGACACCGAACACTGCAATCAAACTTTCCCCTCATGGGAAGGATGAGAAAGATTCACATTAAAAAAGAAGGCGAAAATCTGATTTCGGACACATCTGCAGGTCCATATCAATAAAATAAATTACATTACAATACAAGGACAAAACATTTCAGATATACACAAAGTCAAGGCAACATTGATAAGTATTGGTGTCACACTAGCACTAATGCAAGAGCTCCACCAACTCCTGAGGGAAACATCTGGCTCATTAGCTACTAAATGCTCCACGATGTTTGGTGCTAAGCAGGTAGTGTAGAGTGTGCAAACCTAACCAAACCAAACCAAAAAGCTGATAATTCTCTGTAGGTTCATCACTATGAGCCACAAACACATTAACCCTGACAGATCAGACACTGATATAATGAAAAGTAATTAATCATAGCAGTATATTAATCCCAAGCTGGCATTTTCACCAGTCTTAACTATGTGTAAAAGGCACATTTCACTTATTATCATCATTGTTATCCACTGAAAATGTTCTGTTTGACTCAGTTTGTCAGCCTTCCTGTATTCAGTACACAGTATAGTATTGATCCTGTACTCTTCATACATCTCTGCAGTCAGATACTGACCTAATAGTGACGTCCGTCTCCAGACCTCCACTTCCAGCTTTCACAGCCTTCTCGAACGACATCAGCGTGTTTTCTGGAGCGAGCTGCAAACGAGAGTCACGCACAGGAAGATAATCGATAGATTCATCAATACATTCACATGCAGTAGCTACTGTACTATTAGTAGTAATACAGTAGCAGTAGTATGCAGGGAGCAAAGGACATGCAAGCTGCTCTTTCACTGAGGAGTATAAAGCTAAAGTAGACTCCAAACAAACTGTCCAAGAAACTATTTAGGATTACTTTTGTCTTGTATTCAGACTTAAAAGTCATGTTAGAGTTATCCATCTTACTGCTCTGGCAAGTGATTCTGATAAGGTGGAAAGATGTAAATGACATTTTGTATTTTCTTTAGGTTCCTGATCCTGTTTCCATAAGATAATCTGACACCATGGAAGAGATCATTTATGAACAAGCTTGTTATTTTTTTAGTGTAGTCTCCGTCTCACTCCTCTCTCTCACCATGGGTGCTCCTCTGTGGCCGATGAGGGCCGGTGCGGGGCCCAGGGTCCCCTTCTCTTTGATACAAGGAGAATACAACCCGAGGGGCACCAAGTAAAGGGCAAATAGGATGGTGAGGTAAACCCCCATGATCAGGCCCCGTCTTACTGAAACACACACACACCATTTTAAAAAAAACACACAAAGAAGAAAGAGTTTAACTAAAAGCATCTGAGGACATTCAATAAAATCACAACCTAACAGTGAAGAGTTTGTTGTTTTGGAAGCAAATTAAAGTGTCAATATCTTTCTTCTCAGGCAAATCTTTAATGTTAAAATATATTTACCATAATGTTCCTTATAAATTCCTTAAATCTCTGCAGTGTGGAGACCTTTAAGCAACTCAAACACGTATGTATCTCACCTCTGCTGTTCATGCGAAAGAAGTGCAGAGCTATCGGCCAGGCCAGCGCCGTCATCAGTAGGACTCCACCGAAGTGTAAGTACGGCGCTGTCACCTGTCCAGGATATTTAAAAAAACAAAACATAATCTGTTATCAGGAGAGGAGAAAACTCACAGAGGATATCCGAGAGGCTACGTGCGATGGGAAGACCAATCGAGAGAAGAAGAAGAAGCGCATCACCTGGAAGGAAAGAAGTAACGTCGTCCATTCTTTACTCCACAGGTCAGATAAGACGGCGGTGGCAACGATGGAGAAAGTGAGGCTCACCAGGATCCCGATCTGACAGAAAACATGATGTCATCCATCCACATTTGGACCCATTAGATGTCACAAATATATTAATTTTGTCTGTTAGTCTTTTTTTTTGGCAGTTAGTTTAAGCTTTATTCATTCAGGAACTCAAAATACACATATACACACTCACCCTGCACTTTATTAGATACACCTGTACAATCTAATCTCAGCTCTGCTATAAATCCTACTTTTACAAAGATTTCAAATTTTTAGTTTTTGTTTTTTTGGCATTGTCAGAAAGATACTAATTCAACTTGTTTCACTTTTCAGTAATGAGTTGTAAAGCACGAGAAACCAGTTTAGTATCATCAGCGTTATACTGTGAACTAATGCTAATAAATATTTCACCGCTGAGTAAAGTATCAAATGACATCCAGTAGCTTAAGGCTGTTATGAAGTAATAAAACATGTCTTAAACATACACTGCATTATCAATAAAGCTTTGAGTACATCACTCAACACAGTAATTATCTACCAGGCACATGCAGATAATATGGTTTTTCTCATTAATGGACAAACAAAAATCTATCAAAAAGATAAGATTTATTATCTTAAAACACAATACAGTCAATTAAACTTTGAACTTTAATATCCTGTTTACACACTCATTGATTTAAAAAGCGGGAGAGCAGCAGCGTTACCTTGTGACTCCAGTGTAAATAGAGTTTCTGGCCCTCGGAAAGTAAACACACAGCCAGCAGCTGCACAGAGAAATCACACATGAACACACGAACACACACACACACACACACACACACACACACACACACACACACACACACACACACACACACACACACACACACACACACACACACACACACACACACACACACACACACACACACACACACACACACACACACACACACGCGCGCGTTAACTCTGATAAATGATGTTGTGATACTGAGTCATAGTTTAATGTCAGACGTCTCCGCTGCACAGACAAAAAGCACAGATAAGAAGATGTATAACCAGTCTGGATGTGATTAACTTAGCTTGGTATGAAGACTGAAAGCAAGTATGAACGTCCAGCCTAAAGTTGCTTGCTAGCTTGTTTGAATTGTACACAAGTAGATATTAACAATAATTTAGACGAAAATTACATTAAAACAGGGTTAGATTAGGGCTCCAGTTAATCATTTGTGTCATTATCAATTTATCTGTGAGTACTGTCTGTGAGTTTTTTTAAAAAGGTGTTGATTTGAGAAAAGATAATCAGCAGCTATTTTGTTGACTGTTTTTTCAAACCTATCTTAAAACAACAGTCAGGATCATTATGTGCAAAAATGTATTGAAAGGTTAATCTGAAGCTACTATGAAGCTTCAGTTGTTCAAATAAGTCAAATCAAGTCTTCTAAGCTTCAATGGCAGTGTTTTTAGTGCCAAAGTCTCTCTTTTAGTTACTATACTTCCACCACAGCTCGACAGGGAAACACTAAGATGCTAAAAAGACTGTAAATTTGTCAAATATCACTTGATATGACTAACTCAGGACTGCTGAAGCTCAATATAAACTTCTCATATACTTAAAGTGTATTTGATCTTTTAAAATTGCCAGTTTACAAGTGAGGAAAACCCTTCTGTGTTCATTTTGTACTCCTGATTATTGTTTTAAGACAGACTTGAAAAATCGTCGTATCTGATAGCTTCTCAAATTTTAAGAATTTGCTACTTGTGATGTAGGATATTGTGGTGGGCATTTTTCACAGTTTCTTAATGATTCTAGATCAAATGATTAATCAATTAGTTGAGATCATCTGCAGATATAAACTGTTCATTAAATCTCATTTCACAGTTCTTGTTTCTGTCAATCATCTGATCGTTTTAGCTCTCCAATTTTCCATAAAAAGGTTTATGAACAATCAGGAAAATGTGAGTGAGACCCTCCGTGTTTGTGTGTTCGTGCCTCACCATGAGCACAGTGATGTAGGTGAAGAAACCTGCAGCGATGACCAGCAGCACCACAGACCACGGAAACCAGAAGCCCAAGTTCCCAAAGTTAAACCTGCGCTCGTCAGGCACACAGGTGAAGAAAGAAAGAAAGAAAGAAAGACTGTTGTTAGTGGAGGACAAGAGTGAAAATACCAACAATAAACCAATCAGATAAACAGTCTGAAATACAGGGAGGGAGAGAGAGAGAGAGAGAGAGAGAGAGAGAGAGAGAGAGAGAGAGAGAGAGAGAGAGAGAGAGAGAGAGAGAGAGAGAGAGAGAGAGAGAGAGAGAGAGAGAGAGAGAGAGAGAGAGAGAGAGAGGACTTGTTGTTAAAGGTATACTATGCAGGATTTGTCTGTTTTAAAAGTTGGCCTTTCTTCCTCAACTCAAAGACAACAGAGTAAGAGAGAGCAGCGATGTCGAGCGAGCTAGAGAGTGAATGAAGAGAGGGAGCGGTGTTAGCGAGAACAAAGAGAAAGAGAAATGTTATTTAATGATTGTTTTATGGGAGTTACATTCTGTAACCCTGAAGGAAGGTGCTGCCCTCAGTCAACACAGACCTGCTGCTCTTTACACATCCACCGCACAGAGACAGAGCAGAGCAGTGAGACAGAGACAGTGACGCTACGCTACGAGTCCCACCAACACCAGGTGACAATTTTCATGACTTTAGAGTAACTTTATAAGGAAGTTTTCTTTTTTCCCCCCAATGAAAATAGATATGGCAAACAACATATTCAATATTAACATAGTTTTTTAATTCAATTTGGAAGAATATTCAACAAGCTAGCTAGCTAGCTAACTAGCTAACTAGCTTTAAGCCTAATACAAATAACCACAAGACAATGATAAAAAGCTCCAGACAACCAATAACAACAGATTCAAAATGCTACAACAACAAACAAGTGCATCTTTCCCATAATTGGTTATAATATTTTGGCTGAATTTATTATCCCAATGTCAAAAATTAAGTAAATAATATCCAAAGTGCAGCCACAACAAGAGGTGCAATGCCAATTCCTGTTAACCTCTCACACCCTTGTAAAAAGGATCGTCCATAACTTGTAGGCCGATGATGTGCCGATGTCTTTGCTGTGCATTGGTTATAATATTACAGATTAAATGTCTATCAAAGCATCTGAAATGAGAGAAATAATATCCACAGTGCAGCCACGTAGAGAGGTGTATTTACCCTGCACCTGCTGATCTTAGTGGAAAAGTACTTGTGTGTATCCTCTTAAATACACACACACACACACACACACACACACATACACACACACATACACACACACGTCATAAGGTTCGAGCACATCATGAGCACGCAAAAGGAAAAGCTGTTTATTAACTTTTACATATTTATCTATTCAAGAGAAAACAACGCTCTAAAGTGCTTGAATGGGGCTTAACTGGGACTAACTATTTATTTGTGATGTAATGCCGTGCCTGCACCCTGGGCCTTGTTATTGACTGAGGGATCCACACCCACTGTCCAAAGACTGACGCACAGAAAGCTCCTGGATAAGAATAATAAGAACATACAGGCAGAGTGAAGAGTCTCTGCAGATAAGTACTACTAGTAGGTCAGAAGGAGTTATACATTGAGAGGGATTCATCTTTGTATGAGTCTATACATTGTTCTTGGTTGTTGTTGTTTTTTAAAAATCCTACATAGTATACCTTTATAGACAAAATCCTCCATGTGTCGCCTGAATGCAAAGACCTCTGCTAAAAGGTCAAGACAATAAAACAGAATTATAAAATATAAAAAATAATTATTGTTGTTAGGGTTAAAGGTTAGGGTTAGGAGTATTGTTATTGTTATGTATTGTTATATTTTACAGGCTACAGTGATGTTTATGTGTGTAGTTAGTATGTGTGTATCTGTATCTGTGCACACCAGAGTTATTATAGTAAATGAAAACTAAGACTTAAACTAAAACTACCAGAAGAAAAATATTTCATTAACTGAAATAGAAATAGCATTTATAAAAGTGATTTTTTTCTTCATTATAGTTTGCTAGGCGAATGCTAACGCTAACGCTAATTTATTCATTTGTTCATGGTCTGTTGGTGGCCGCCTATGCTTGTGTTTATTTATGGACTCATTGTGCTAATGTTTGTGTGTCGTTGTGTGTTATAGTTGTAGTACTGTATGTCTATGCTAAAAAAATAAAACTAAATAAAAACTAAACTTAAACTACTGGTACTTAATCACTTTTTAAACTAAAACTAAACTGAAAGAAAAAAAGAAAAAAACAAACTGAAAAACTAAATAAAAATAAAGTTCTTAAAGTTTGGCTTTTGATTTAAGCTCCAGGTGATAATTACTGAGCATTTTAATAAACTTTGACTTGGTGTACTGCGTTCTTTCAACTTTTTAAGCCTCTACACATCAAGACTTTCCTCCTAATACCTGAAAAAATACAATAAAACTAAATAAAACTTAATAAACCTAAATAAAAAAACCCCCACCTAAAATAAAATAAAAATAAAAACTATGACTAATGCAAACCTATAATAACCCTGTTGCACACACACATATACATGCACAGCAACAAGCGTTACCCACCAGTCAAAGTCATTGTAGTCGTTCTTGGCTTGTCCCCAGAAGTATAGAAACACCAGCGTTAAGCAGAAAGACGCCACGAGCAGAGCGAAGCTGGCTCCTTCCAACTGTTAACACATAAAAACACACACAAGCTGCCCTTTAACACCAAGCACGTGTTGTTTTCTTTCTTTTCACTCCAATTTATTACCACGTTTCCATAGAGATGGAGGACCGTCCCCTTGATCGTTGACCCCATCATAATAAAAAGAGAGCGGGACTAAAACAGGAAAAGTCTTTAGTGGCTTAACTGTGATTGTAAAAAAAAAAAAAAACCTTTAGAAAAACAAGCTGAGTGCTTTTTATCACCAGCATCAGTACGGTTCATTAAAAGCTGTGTTTAACATTTTCTACATGGACGACCTCATACGTCGATAGATGAGCCGAGAGGAGCAAAGATGCTGGAGTCAATAATTAATGAGATATAGATACCTCTTCTTCCCCACAAACAAATCAATACATCTCACTGTTTCATTGATTTGTTTTGTCAGCTTCCAACCTGCATTTTAATTATTTATATCCATCTAAATAATAAAAAAAATAAAACCAACCATTGATTAGCTGAATGCTTGGTCTTGGTTGAATGATTAAGTTTAGCCTGATGGATAATTACAAAAACAAACAAATATCTTGGGACAGTTATTGATTAAAAGCTCAGCAGCATGTTTATAATCTTAGAAAAATGAACTCGTAATGTTTGTGGATGTGTTTTATTGCAGTTTCATTTAATCTCTGTGTGTGTGTGTGTGTGTGTGTGTGTGTGTGTGTGTGTGTGTGTGTGTGTGTGGAACAGGAATAAAAAGTTCAGCTCTCTTATGAAGGCTGAGGCTCGTTCAGAGAGTTTGAGTAACATCCATCGAGTAGAGCAGGGATGTCAAACATGCGGCCCGTGGGCCAGAACCGGCCCGCCAAGGCGTCCAATCCGGCCCACTTTCCTTCCTAACCTCCTGTCATCTGTCCTTCTTTCTTTCCTCCCTTTCTTACTTCTTTCCTTCTTTGTTTCCTTCCCTCCATCCTTCCCTCCTTCCTTCCTTCCTTCCATCTTTCCTTTCTTTCTTTCCTTCCTTGCTTCCTTCTTTCCTTGTCTTCTTTCCTTCTTTGTTTCCTTCCCTCCGTCCTTCCTTCCTTCCTTCCTTCCATCTTTCCTTCATCTTCTTTTCCTTTCTTCCTTTCCTTCCTAATCCCTTTTCCTTCCTTCCTTACTCCTCTGGAATAGATAAAAAATCTGGTTAACTCTTCCTACACTTTCTCTTTTAACTGTATTCTCACAATGTTTTAGTTTTAGTGTGTTATATAATCCAGGTAGTGTGGTTTGAAAGGAGGTTTTAACCCAGGAGGAATGTTTTAATACATTGTGTAACTACTACTGGTTTTTTTTTTTGCTTTCTGGCTTCAAACCAAATCTGCCCCCACTGTGGACAATAATGACTTTTTGATTAGGTAATAAAAGGCTGATTAAATAATGTGTACAATGTGTATCTGAACTCTGTGTTAAGAAACTGTATAATATGTGTGTTTTGGTGAAACTGAATGCTGTCTTAAAATAGGAGGAGATATTTTAATCATATGGATTTTTAAATGCTTTTATTTGAGTCGATTGTTCCTGCGTCAGTGACCTTCTACTTCCCTTTCATGAGTCACTGTCATATCTCCTTTTTTACTCTTCTTCATGTTCTTGTGTAATGTTTTACTTTTGCATTATCTTTATATTTTTATTTTTGACTACTATTGTTCTTCATTCTTTCTGTTGATGCTCTTCTATTTTTTCTATCCACTTTACTGCTGCAATAAAGTCTATTTCCCTACTGTGGGACTAATGAAGGAATATCTTATTTTATCTCCTGCAGATTTAAACAGTTTGCAATATAAAATCTTGAAAAAGAGATTATGCAACAATATATTTCTGACATTTCGGTGTGATTTAAAAAAAAAATTAATTTTGTCTTTTCATACTTGAAAATAGGATTTGCCAACACGACATCATTTCAACATTTATCTTGCAAAATCAGTTTGTGGTAGACGGACACACAGTCCACACACTGCAGCTCCCAGTGGATTTAAAAGAATACCACAAGTGTCTGAAGTCTGAAGGAGAGCATTGAGCTTGAAATCTTATTAAATCTACCAACATTTATCTTGCAGAAAGTTTTTAGTTTGAGGTGATTTTACCTGAACTGAAATCTGAAATCATCATTATTAAATTAGTTCATTCTGTATTTAATAGACTTCAGGTTGTTGTACTTAACTATGAGTATTTCTACTCATGTTTAAAATATATTTTTACACATTTATCAACATCATTCAAGAAAAAAAAATGCTGTTTTTACTCATATAAGAGATCTGAATACTTTTTTCACTACTGGTTTTTAATTAGGATTCAATCAGTATAAACATTTAGACCACAGAAAGCTAAAACTCTTATTTTAATCCTTTCATAGACACATTTATCTTCTTTAAACCCAAGCAATTCATTCTCTATAGCTCTATAATTATGCAACCACCACCAGCAGCATCCTCCTCCTCCTCCTCCTCCTCCTCTCCATGGTGTGAGTGTGTGTATGTGTGTGTGTGTGTGTGTGTACCTCTGACCTTGTTGCAGCACCAGTCTCCGGGCCGAGCGCCGCTCCTCTCAAATCGTCTCCACTGGCAACCGTACAAACCAGCCAGACACGACACCAAAGGCCGGTGCTCGTAGCGCCTCAGCACTTTGGCCCGAAGACCACGCAGCCGCCCGAACTGCAGCTGGGACAACGTGGACGTGGCCATGGCTCACGAGCTCTCTGACGCACCCTCCATCCTGCTCACACACACACACACACACACACACACACACACACACACACACACACACACACACACACACACACACACACACACACACACACACACACACACACACACACACACACACACACACACACACACACACACACACACACACACACACACACACACACACCTGAAAACACAGAAACACACAACAGCCAAAGGAAAATATTACAGCGTGACTTTTGTACTCTGAAGTTGCAATAATACCCTGTGTGTGCAAAAACAGCTGTTCAATTTTTGGCAAAGTGCATTAACACATGCCGACGCTGGTTAGTGCAATAAAAAGAGAGACTATTTATTACTCCCATTGTGTATTACACCCTCCTGTTTTCTTCACAACCACTGTGCAACTTTTGTTCTCTCGGGTCAAAATTGAGGATTATAAATTATCACCCAATTCTGTGTCTGACCTTATCAGCCAACATCATTCCAACTTATCAGCACCAGGTTTTATACATATTATACAAAGTTATGGTCATTTAACCCTCCTTTTGTCCTCAGGTCAAGGAAGGACAGAAGGAAGGAAGGCAAGGAGGAAGGAGGAAAAGAGGAAGGAAGGAAGGAGAGAAGGAAGGAAGGAAGGAAGGAAGGAAGGAAGGAAAGGAGTAAGGAGGGAGGGAGGGAGGGTGGGAGGAAAGGAGGAAGGAAGGAAGGAAAGGAGTAAGGAGGAAAAGAGGAAGGAATTTAGGAGAGAAGGAAGGAAGGAAGGAAGGAAGGAAGGAAGGAAGGAAGGAAGGAAGGAAGGAAGGAAGGAAGGAAAGAAATGAGTAAGGAGGGAGGGAGGGAGGGAGGGAGGAAGGATGGAAGGAGGAGGGAGCAAAGAAAGAAGGGTGGAGGGGAAGAAGGAAGGAAAAATGAAAGAAAGAGGGAAGAAGGAAGGAAAGAAGTAACAGTCAAAAGAGTCGGGGTCAATTTGACCCTGTAGGACGTTAAAGGGTTAAATGAAGCTATAACTCATTTCTTAGTTAAGAAAAAGCAGAAATTATGAATTATTTAACTGAATTTAAGCTCAGAGGAAAATATGTTGGACTATCACAGACTGGTATATGTCAAAGTTGAGTCATTATACTGTTTTGAAACCATTTCCATTTTTAATTACACCTGTTGACCCTGTGACTAACTTTGAATGTTAATAAAGCATAAAATGTATAAATTATCACCCAATTCTGACTTCTAACTTCTTTCCAACTTATCAGCACAGGTTTTATACATATTTTGGGAAATTATTGTCATTTTAAATCAATATATATCTCATTTTTTAGTCAAGAAAAAGCTGAATTTATGAATTATTTTAACTAAATTTAAATTATATTGGACTATCAAAGACTTTGAAACCATTTGAATAAAAGAAATGAGAGCATATAATTACACCTGTTGTCCTCCTGGGTCAAAATCAGGACAAGAGGAGGGTTAAACTTATGCATATGTTTATTTATATGTTTGATTCTGCTGCAAATGGATCCATTTATAAAATCCATATTTATCTTATTGGAAGGAGCTGCACTAAATTGCATTGTGCCGATGTGCAATCCTCTCTACAGACTTCATAGTGACATTATGATACTCTATTTTTTTTGTTTGAACCTGACACATTTTTGTACACTTGAATAAAAAACTATGCACACAAAATCACATGGTCCTTAAATCATCTGTCAAATCTTTGGGACACAATAGCCATTTCTGAGCAGGAAAAGAAAAAAAAACAGTTCAACTAAACCAAAAACTCTGTTATTGTTACAGATTGTTTTGTTATTTTTAATGCAGGAATTCACCAGAAATGTCCTCCCTGTCTGCCCGGCTGCTCCGCTGCAGTTCCCAGAGGACTCAGACTTTCAGACTTACTCAGACTTCCTCACTTTTGGTTTCCAAGGTCAAGTTTACTTCAGATATGACAGCTCTTGTGCAACTCGGGTGTGCTCAAATGGACAGTCAGTAATCCTCATGTAGGCTTAATGAAGGATATCTGTGTGGATTCAAAATAGTATATACAATCACCTTCAGTGTATACATACATGTTACACAGATTAAAACACCATCTAGCATCTATACATGATTGCTGGAATATCAGTATTGATGCTCCACTGTGCCACCTTTCATAAACTGAAGCCTGACCTAAATAAACAGCAGGGGAAGAATAATAACCTGTTGGCTATACAGAAATAAAAATAAAATGAGTCATCAGTAAATATATATATATATTAAAAAAAAGGTTTTATGCCTTCAAGTAACTCATATAATAAGCTGAATTGCGTAACAGGACTGAGTGACAAGCAAAGTTACCAAATTCCTCTCAGTAATAATCTTTAGTATTAACGGCGCAGGATTAAAGAGTTTAGAGATTAAGGACGCGGTGGTTATGATGGTAAAATCTGAACATATAAATAAACACACACACACACATACACACACACACACACACATATATATACAGAGGAGACATTTCGCCTCTTTTTTGCGGATCTACTTTGCACCTTGATCCAGGTGTTAGGCGCCTATAAATGATGCGTAAAAACCACCAACCTGTTTAAATGATGTGTAATCAGCTGTGCGTCCTGACCAGCAGAGAGCACGACATCACCATCACCATCAACATCATCATCACATTTGTCTACAGATTGTTACCGTTAAGTTTTTGGGTGACACACTCCGCACAGAGAGAGGGGGGAAAAAAGGACGAGACAGTGAGAGCTAAAACAGCATGAAGAACAAAGCTGATCATCACCTCCAAACGCATCGATCATCAAAAAAATAACAAAATAAAAGAAGGGGGCAGCTCCGGTGTTATTCTGGTGTCAGCATGCCGGTGTCGGTACCTCCAGGTCGGTTATTGTCTCACCGGTAAACAGCAGACAAGGCAGCCGCAGTGCGCACTTCTTCCTCTGATGCACAGACCAGGTGGATGTCAAGATAACCACATTTAACACATGTGGAGACCGGAAATAGCATGTTTACCACCATAAATCCAGCTCCAATTATAATTAAATATATCAGGGGAAACACAAGAAACGCTTTTAAAACATCCGGAATATTATAATAAACTAAACGCGCGCGCACGTGATCCAAATCAGTGCGTCATTTCATTCAGAAAGTTACGTTTATGGCACAAAAGCAAACACATGGTGAGTTTTATTTTGAAAGTTATCACGGAAATGATTGTGTTGGATTTTGGGTTTTGGGGGGATTCTTTTGTGCTTCACATCAGCTCCTGTTGATGTTGTTGTGTGTGCCTCTGGATCACCGACTGCCACCTGTGGCCACAGTGATGCAAACGCACTGTAACATGAGGTGAGTCCAGGTTAAAAGGTTATTCTTTTTAATTATTTATTCATTTATTTTACACTGCTCATAGAAAAAACACACACTGATGACAAAATAAGACATGAAAGCTCTGAATCCTCTGATTTTATGCATATTTTTGTCTTTTAATCTCTTTTTTAAACCTAATTTCAGTCTACGCTATTATTAAACTTTATCTCTTTCATGTCATTTTACTTTTGTTTTAAATTCTAACTTTTCATAAACTTCCCCTTTAATTTTACTTTTAATATTTTAAACATTTTTTTTTATCACCAACAGAGACCTGCATGTGGTAAATTATAGTAGACATCTTAAAATCTGTACAGTTGTATTTAGAGGATATTTCTATACATTTAACACCACATTTATAATATTTAATTTTATTGTAATATTATTTATATTTATATGTTTATGTGTAGTTTTAGATGTGTTTACTAGACTGTTACTGTGGTAAAGACTTGGTAATGTATGTAAATGAATGCGAGCCTGGGTATAAATAATTCATCTCTTCTCATTTTGAGATTGATAGTTTTTTTTGTGTGCAATGGTCCTTATTTAATAAGATAAAATAGATTTTATTTGTAATTCAGATTATACACAATACAGTGCACATCCAATGCCATTGCTCAAAAACATAGAATATTGAAAAAAGTGCTCATATTAAAAATAATAAAACAGGGGAAATAAAAAATTATATTAGACAGATATATATCACATTTGCAGTATAATTGCATAGCAGTATTCTAAATGTGTAGTCTACTGAACCGTCCATTGTGTGTGTGTGTGTGTGTGTGTGTGTGTGTGTGTGTGTGTGTGTGTGTGTGTGTGTGTGTGTGTGCGCGCAGGTGGGGGGATTACTAGGAATTCAACAATCTGATGGCTAGGAAGGAATAGGAGGGAAGAAGCTGTTGCAAAATCTGGCTGTTCTGCTCCAAATGCTGTAAAACTTCTTCCCAGAGGCCAGCAGGAAGAACAAGAACAGTCCATGGTGGCAGTGGGAGGTTGAGGGGTCTCTGATGATGCTGTGAGCTCGGGTCAAACAGCCTTTTTTGTGCAATGTCCTGGACGGGAGGAAGTGAAGTCTCGAGGATCTTCTCCACTCTCTGGAGGGACTTCCTGTCTGAGTCACTGCAGGCAGAGATGCAGCTGGTCAGTTCGCTCTCTGTAGAAAGTGGTGAGGATGGAGCTCCAATCATCTGGGGTAAAAGGTGAGCTGTCTTTACAAGAGTGGTGCTATTGACTACCTCCACTGCCCTGTTGCTGATGAAGAGTGGTGTGTGTGACTGTGTTGGTTCCTCCCGAAGTCGACAATGATCTCCTTTGTTTTTTCCACATTCAGTGCCAGGTTGTTTGTGTTGCATCAGTCCACCAGATGGTCCACCTCCTCTCTGCAGGCCAGGTCATTGTTGTCCCAGATCAACATATTAGTGAATGAGGCCAATTGCTTACCACCCACATAAGGTCTGTTGGTGAGGAAGTCAAGCAGCCACAAGCCCAGTGTGCCCAGTTTGCTTACCAAATGCTGTGGTGGGATGATGGTATTAAACACTGAGCTGAAGTCCACAAACAGCATTGCCCATGTGTGTTCTTCTCCTCTAAATGTGCCAGGTTCAGATGCAGTGTGGAGAAAAAGGCTTCCTCTATGGAGCAATTAGGACTAAATATGAAATGTACTGCAGTCTTCCAACCACTCAAACCAATTTACACCATCATCAGGAGGAGCTAATCACTCACACTTACACACTCATACACTGAAAATGTATTTTTAACTGCTCGACCTTTCGATTCTCTGCCTGTTGTTAAGCATACGGGGTAAAAATGTACTGCATCTATCTCTATAGTCCTCTGCCACCTCTGACACCGTGTGGGTTCTTAAAAACAGGATGTTGAGGTCAAGACAAGACAAAAGCAGGTCGTTAACTTTAGCAATGAACTGGTGACTGTTAACTTACTGAGTATAAGACCATTGATCTGTGTTTGTTTGAGTTCATTCAGTGGCGTGCACAGACTTCTTGAAGGGCAGGGGCGAAAAGAAAAAAAAGGGCACATACAGCACGTTCTCGCCACTGAAGAGGGCACTTTAGTGTGTGTTTTGGCCTCCCACGAGGGCAGTTTTGTGTGTTTTGCCAACCAGGAGGGCAGCTTAGCACGCCTTTTGGCTCTCAAGAGGGCACTTTAGCACGCGTTCTGGCTCCCGAGAGGGCACCTTACACACGTTCTGGCTCCTAGGAGGGCACCTTAGCATGCGTTCTAGCTCGTACGAGGGCACCTTAGCACGAGTTCTGGCTCCTAGGAGGGCACCTAGGAGCCAGAACGTCCCGCCTTGTGCACACCACTGAGTCCATTTATAAATGCTTTGATTAAAACTTACAGAAAGATAGATCCTTGTCATCGTCCTTTCCACTACATGGTGCAGCCTTCAGGAGCAGTTTTGGGGTTCAGTATCTTCTCCAAGGAGGACCCGCTCTACCTCCTGAGCAACAGCCGCCACTAAAGAAATAATAAATAAATTATAGTTATACACAGAGAGATTTATTTTTGTAATGTTAAAACTACATAATGAGAAACCTGAGAGAGAGTTAATTCAACACTATAAGTTAATATAATTCCCTCCCACATTTTATAATAATCAAACAATGACTGCAGGTTGAGACATTCAATATTTTTTGGTCATTTTAAATCAGTAAAGAAAATTCTAGAGGTTTAATTAATTTCTAGATATGCAGATGTGCAAAGAGAATGACAGAGAAACTAACAGATATTAAGACTGAGTAACATGTCTGACTATAATGTAATCTACATTATATATATAGTTCTTCATCAAAATATCACTAAA
This sequence comes from Scomber colias, assembly GCA_021039105.1. Classification (NCBI taxonomy): domain Eukaryota; kingdom Metazoa; phylum Chordata; class Actinopteri; order Scombriformes; family Scombridae; genus Scomber; species Scomber colias. Next base: position 1,338,406 of record JAJDFG010000109.1, read on the forward strand.
AATACCAAGAATTCAACAAAACATCCAATCAAAAACTAAAAGCATGAAGACACAGAGAAGAAGAACAAGAATATGAAGATGAATAATGATATGAAGAAGGGGAAGAAGAAGAATATGAAGAAAAAGCAAGAATAAGAAGATGAAAATGAAGATCTGACTTAAAAAATTAAAATGGACAATAACACAGATTCAGTTCTTCATCAAAATATCACTGTAAATACCAAGAATTCAACAAAACATCAAATCAAAACCTAAAGGAATGAAGACACAAGAAGAACAAGAAGAATACAAAGAAGAAAAACACCAAGAATATGAATACAAAGAAAAAGAATACCAAGAAGAAAAATATGAAGTACCAAGAAGAATACCAAGAAGTATATGAAGAAGAAAAATACCAAGACGAATACAAAGAAAAATATGAAGAAGAATACCAAGAAAGAAGAATACGAAGAAGAATAATACAAAAGAAGAATATGAAGAAGAAGAAATCTGAGCATCAAACCAAAACCAAGGGCATGAAGACAAAGAGTGAATGAACAATAAGAATACAAATAAGAATACCAACAATAATAATAATAATAATAATAATATGAAGAATATGAAGAAAAATAAATCTGATCATCCAACCAAAACTAAGGGCATGAAGACACAGTGGAAGAATATCCTCAATATTATCCAGAACCACTGAAAACAAAATGCTTCACTGATATAAAAACAGAATAAACATTTTTCATATTATCTAAAATCATAAATTAGAATATATACAACCAAGAAACGGTGGAGTAAAATGTCAATTTAAAGCCAGTTTGTTAAAAATAAATAAAAATAAAAGCTGCTTTAGCTTCTTTTTCTCTCACCACTTGATTCAATTATTACTACCACCTTTTATCTCATCTTAAAGGCAGCATCACAGAGAGCCGATCTAACCCACAATCTGAGCATCTTTTCTACCCCAAATTGTGACTCATCATCATCATCTTGTTGACTTTATTTCTCCTGTCTGTTATTTCCTGTCAGACAGTCCGACCAAGAGGCTCCTGCAGACTTTTTTTCTTTACAGGAAGGAGTCACTGAAATTCTGGCAAATATTCAACAAGTCTTCACAAAACAGGAAATTATAATAACATAGCTTGTTTACCAGTTTCCAAGAAGCTGTACACAGATTTTTTTTTTGTGGTTTGGTGTTTACACCACATCCTCATGTTCTAGTCGGCTTCAGAGATTCTTATTACATTGGATTACATTTCCAATTTAACACTTTTCTAATCGTATTTAAATGTCTTTTAAATCAAACACCCACCACTCAGAATTAAAGAAGACAGATGCATGCATGAGTGGATTTATTTTACCTTACTATGTAAATCTCAGGAACATTGCACACATGTATATAATCTCAAGTTTTCTGCACATTGCACATTTATTTTTAATTGTATGAGGTTATATTCTGTATAAATATTCAGTACTTTATACAATATTGTATTTATTATATCCTATTTTTTGTCTTATTTGTTCTTGATTCTATTTTAGTGCACTTTCACCCTTATGCTGATACTTTTCCCCAAATACGTATAGTGCTGTGTGAATTTTAATTAATCCCAAGGTGGATCAATACAGGTACATCTTATCTTTATTTTGTCATGTGTTGCTTTTATATCCTGTCAATCTGTAAAGCACTTTGAATTGTTTTGTTGTTTGTCACTTCTTTGTAAGCGTTTGTCACTTCTTTGGAAGTGCATTATGAAGGGATCATTTAAAGGTAAGTATGAACAGGTTGCAAGATTACAAGAAAAACCTGCTTCAGTGTTTATTTTGGCACCTGTTTTAAAGCGATGGTTCGGCATAATTTCGACCTAACGTCATATGCACCATGATGTCTATCTAATCACTGCCTCAGCCCTTTCTTTTCCATTTGATCACAAAATAAGCACATCTAGATCTCTGTGCGTGATCTCGCGATATTTCGACGATGTTTCCAGCTTTAGCAGTAGCAGCAGAGTAAAAGCCATCAGGTAAGTGTTTATTTTAATAAACTCCTGGTGTACTTCCAAACTTTCCAATGCATGGATTTATGAGTAAGGACCCGATTTGTACTACTGTAGAAGTTTGATAACAATCCAGGCATTATTAGTGGGGTCATTTACCAGATACACTGGTGGTCCCATTAGCGCCTACTGATGGCTCTAACTCCATTATTTTGCGACCAAATGAAAAAAAAGGGCTGAGGTGCTGATTAGATAGACCTCATGGTGCAAATGACACTAGGTCGAAATTACACCGAACCATCGCTTTAAGACAAATCTGAAAAATAATGAACTAGTCCTTTAATTTGATTTCTGTCTCGGTCCCAAATAACAGGAGGGGTGATTATTTGGGCGGCTGTTTGCACCCTCACAAACTGTTCAGGGTCAAACACGACCCATTTTACACTAGAAAACAGTAAATACACTCTAAATACTTCTTACTTTTAGCCTGAAATTTGACAAATTCTCCTTAAAACATTTGAGTGCAGCTGATGCATGTTATTATTAAGAGTTTATGACTCATATTTATTCAAAAATCCCCAAGAGATCCATGAACGAGCAGTGTAAAAACTGAATAAAAACTCTCTCAGACATATATGGTGATATATTCATAAATGCTTTGAGACTTTTTGAGACTTATTGTGAGGGGATACTGTGAACAGTCTGAATATGAGGGTTATGTGAGGATTAAGTAATGCTCCAGAGCCCAAAAATATTCAGTTTATCATTTTTAAACTATCAATCTGAGATTTATACAAAAATTCCCACCAAAAACTGTTGCATTCATCACATTTAATGTTTAATTTAATGTTTTAATGTTTTTTGTTTATGGAGAATAATAAACTCTTGCAGCTCTCTGAAAGCTGAAGGATTAATCTCACTGTGACTGGTGAAGTATGAATGAATGATTTGAGACTTTTTGAGACTAATTATGAGGAGGATACTGTGAAAACTTGAAAAATCATGAACTCGTCCTTTAATGTGAAAGCCGTGAGCTGCAGCAAACTGAGCCGACTTTTATATTGAAAAGCCCGGCGCCTTGTTTCCTGTTGTGTTCAGTAACAGCGTGGATCAATCTGTACTTTTACCACCGAGCAGGAGCGAAGTTCAGCTGACTGCCATTCTTTAACAAGTTGCCCCACATTTTTTAGGGAGCGGTGTGAAGAACCGGACAGATGACTGACCTGTGGATCTCCTTCTCAGTGTTGGGAGCAGTGCTGCTCCTCAGTGAGCTCACCCGCCGGGCTGCCGCGCGTATTTTCCCGGGAGATTATCAGATTTACCTGCTGGAGGCTGCGTGCACCTTCCAGCTCTGCTCCTGCACACATGAGCTCAAACTACTGGGAGAAAGTGTGCAGCTGGAGCCTCACATCGGCCTCACAATCACCTACATAGTGACTCTGATCCATTTGGCAACTTTCCGGGGCGCGTCGTGCAATGCCAGCGGAGCTTTGGAGAGCTTTTGCAGGGGGAACAGCAGCTTCAGGTCGGCCCTCGTCCTCATAGCCTTCCAGTTTGGTGCAGGGGTCGCTGCTCAGCACTTCGTCGCTGTTGTGTGGTCGCTGGGTCTGTCTGACGTGCACCTCCGGCACCAGAGGTTTGGGTTCAGGTGCTTTGACCCCTTGGGTGGGACGGTGCTGGAGGCCGCTGCGGTGGAGCTGGCCTGCGGCTTCATCATCCAGGCTGCTGTCATGCACATCCACAAACTGGATGAAAGACTTAGAGGGCACTTCATCGCTGCTGTAATCACAGCTCTGGTGTTTACAGGTGTGGTAATTCATGTCAGCTGGGCTTTTGATTCAGCCAGTGGAGATTTTAGATCATTTTTATGGGTGCTCAAGAACCCCTAAATGTGATTTTAGTAGAATAAATGACCATTATTTTATACAACTTTAATTATTTTGCAAGCCTGTCTGTTAGAGATGGGACAAAAACTTATGCTACAGGTTCAAATATTTTATTTTAACAGCTTTAAAGTACTTTGGATAGTTCTGTCATTAATATATAATCTTTCCCTCAGGGTTCATTAACTATCTTAGAGTCCTCTCTGTAGAGATATGTGTTTATTCTGAACCATTATTATTATTATTATATATTATAGTAGACCTCTCTACTGTGTATTAATATTGTCTTTCCCCTCAGGGTTCATTAACTTAACTTAAGATCCTCTCTCAACCATTATTATTATGCACTATAACAGACCACTCAACTATATTAATATGTCTTGTTGTAATTTCGGGTTATCCAGTGAAATGAGGGGAGGGGGTTTGAACACTTGCAGAGCATTGTATGTTAAATTCTCATGACCCCTTAAGGTCTGATCCTGGATTCAGCCATAAACAACTAGAGCTGCAAAGATTAGTCAATCAATTAAATTATTTTTAAGATGGATTCATAGTGTTAATCATATTTAATCTAACAATAGAGCTTCTTAAATGATAGTACACTAAATATTTTTGGGTCAAATACCTCAATATCAAAATTGCAACGATAGGATGACTATTGGTGCTTTCACACACCTATTCACACAATGACATTTTGATAAATAATTATTGGTAACATGAAGATAAAGTGCACATCCTCAGTAGCTTTACTCAGTTTGCAATAAAGACAATGAAGATGATGAAGAGATGAAGATGTTTCATACTTGTTTCTCTCTCTCTGTGCAGGTGGGAGTATTTCGGGGGCTATTTTTAATCCCGTCCTGGCCTTCTCCGTCCAGTTCCCCTGCAGTGGACACACCTACCTGGAGTACTGCTTCATCTACTGGCTGGGACCCGTCTTAGGTGAGGAGCAGAGAGGAAGAGGAGGAGGGGGAGGGGGGGGAGGGGGCGTGGGGTTGTATATTAGATGTTTTAAACCCTTCAGCTCTGAGAACCTACATTTTGTTAAAAGCTCCTCGATCTGAGCTTAAAACAGTTTATCAAGCTTTTTTACCGTTATTAGTTCAAACAATATCAAATAAACTTAAACCAAACCAAATCAAATTTTTAAAAAAGCTTTAAAAAACTTGACTTGTACATTTTTATAACTTAAATTCCCATGATTTTTATGTTTATGTTGTTTCAGAGCTTCAACTAATGATTCATATCTTATTTACATTTTCTTGATTAACCCTTTTTATTGATTTCTGTCTATAAAGTGTCAGAAAAAGGTTGGAAAATACCCGTTATAACCTCACAAAGCTACTTTAAAGTTGTTGTTTTGTCTCATCAACCGTCCAAAATCCAAAGATATTCATTTTACTGTCATGTATGACACAGAAAAGTGTCACTACCTCACATTTGAGCTACAACCAGCACATTTTAAGGATTTTTGCTTATTTCTTATCTATCAAATCAATCGTTGCATCTCCTTTGTTTTATATCACTAATTGATTTCTTCCTTTTATAATAATAATAAACCTTATTAATATTATTATATTTATAGCACCTTTACAAACTGAAGTTACAAGATGCTTCACAAAAACACAATAAAACACAATAAAAACAATAATCAAGCATAAAAAATGAAACATTAAACCATAAAGCAGCAATTAAACAATATTACAGAAATGTCTTATATTCTCTGATACATCCTCATCATTTAACACCTCCGTCCTCTTATTTCATGAGTCACTTTTACTTGTTTTTTAATGATTTCACACCTGAAATATCTTCACTCGAGTCTGATCAGCTCCCGTTAATGACCTCCTGTGTCTCCTCCACGTGTCCGCAGGCATGACGAGCTGCATCCTGCTGTTTGAGAAGATCGTTCCCTTCCTTTCTGGAAAGAGCACCATCAGGTTGGACGTCCCCGCTGCCAAGAAACAAAAGACACAGTAGCTCTTAACGTGGATGGAGAAGCTGAGTCGTGTATAGCTATGAGTTGGTAATATGAGTTGGTATCTTTTTATTTGAATCATTTTATTATAGTGGAGGTGTCTGAGTTGTTCAAATCAGAGTCATGTGTTTCCTGCACAGTCCAGTTAATCGATAAAAGAGAAAAGAGTCTAAATGATCCAGAGTGGTGTGAAACGTCCGTTCACTTTGACGATCACAGCAACACTTCACGTTCAAATGAATGCACAACACGTAATGGAAATAGGTTGGATTGTTTAAGCGTCATGAGGCTGAAAGGTCAGACACACACACACATACACACTCACACACACACACACACACACACACACACACACACTCACACGGGAGGAGTTATTGACAGGAAAACACATGATCAGCTCTTCATGAGTAGCAAATCAATATTAATTCATGCTTTATATTCAGATGTGCAAATCTGCTGCCAATACACACACACAAACACACACACACACACACACACACACACAGATCTTCAGTTTAGTGACTAAAGAGGCATTATGCAACACACACACATCCAGGTACTGATCTTAAAATGTGATTTTCATAGTGCTCATAATATGTGTTTTTCATACAGAGACTGTCAGAATATGTTAAATGAGATTAAAGTGTTTATATTTTTCTAAGATCACAGCTTTGCACCAAGTAGGAAACAACGTAAAGAAGTTTCAGAAGCACCTTGCTCTTGTTAAATGATCCGTTATTCACCCAAAGTGCCTTCAAGGGAAGATTATTGTCATTGAAATGTCAGAAAAGTGTAAAACATTCATATTGTTTAGATTAGATTGTGTTTATGACGAGGAAAGCCTACAAATTATAATATTTAAGAAGCAAAAAAAACTTTACTTGAAAACTAACTTAAACTACTTAAATTGATTAATTGATTATTTTTTTCCCCCTAATAGAGCGGCTCATGTCTGTGAAATTCGATTTGTTAATGTATGTAATAAATGCCTTTTTATTTATTGATAGTAGACAAGATTTTCTATTTAGTGGTATTTTATACAGGACTAGTTTTTTTTTGTTTCTTTATGTCAATTCTCAGACATCAGAAGCAAATATTCACTTATCAAGAAATATAACTTGCTGCATTTAACAATAATTAAAACAACCACAAAATATCCATTAACACACTTCATCATCATAAATGAGCTGTAAACATTTATTCAAGAGTTTTGTAAAACATAAAAAAAACTTCCTTAAGATTTTGCTGAAGAATAAACGAGCATGTGATAAAACTGCATCTTTTAAAGGGCGATGACACACAAATAAATTACAGCACATGAATGAATCCAGAGAGATGTATCGTATCGTATTGTATTATAACCACTTGTGTCTTTTAGTTGAATTGTGAGCATCCGAAGTCAATTTATAACTGCACAAAGTCAGGGGACAGTCGATGATGACATTCCTGAATAAAAGCACAATAAATAAACCTCGGATAATAAGTTCAGACTCACACTACTTTATAATCTTTTAAATCCTACAAAACAAAAAGAAAAAAGTGTTTTAAGCAAATATTCTGTTATAGTTATCAGTTTCAGTTTGATTAATGTGGGTTTAAAGTTTGATTCATCTTCTGCTCTACACTTGAAACATGGGTCACAAAACTGGATTTTACCTTTTTAGCACACTGAGGTGATGATGATTTGAGTTTAGATGACCAAAGCTTATGTTTTTCTTGCATTAACTATGTGACAAAGAGCCAAAAATCTACTGTTAATGTAAAATCTACACAGGATGGGCATTACTTTCTGTCTCAACTTCAGTTTCTCATGTTTCTGTGAACCAATCACTTCATAATTTACAACTTTAATACCTCGAGAGTCTGGATGGTGATGAGAGTATTACTTGTATGATTATTTTAAGTGGAGTGGGTTATTGTTATTATAAGTGTAGAATATGTCAGAGTCATGTTTGTCATGTTATTCTGTGTTTGAAGAATGTAAAGAAACATTTAAATTTCTTACATTTCTGACTTGAAGTCTTCTGACGCTACATGTACAGAATGTTTTTAAAGCACAAGGTTTGAAAAGTGTTTGTAATTGAAATGCATTTTGATATCTTGTGTGATATGTTTTGATTAAAAACATCTGTTTGAAAAAAGACACATCTATGGCTGTTTATTTTATATTTATGTATATGTATATATAGTTTATGCTCACAAATCGTGCTTTTTGCAAGATAATTCAAATTTACTTGCCAAGTCTGTTCATATTAATGATATGTTGTTTATAGTTCATAATGTAATTTTTATTTTAATATTATTTCTTCTCTCTTTTCACTTCTTTTTTTATTGTGCTCGGCTAAGTTGTCGACCTGCCTCTGTGTGAACTGTTGATTGATTTGTACCGTCCCTGCCAAATAAATCTTAATGGATAAGATCAAATAAATATAACACTTTTTAGGTGGTAAACTTTCAACTTGGGAGAAAATGCAGTTCAGGTTCAGGATTTTACCAATTTTTTTTTACATTAGAGACAGTTTTTAAATCAATATGTTGTTTTTTATTCTCTCCAAATTACCCTTTTAGCTACACTGGACGTCATCTGGCAGTTTTCCACTTTTTTCCCTGCATGTTTTTCCCTTTTAGAGTCTGGAATAATTCGTTTCTCACAGTTATTATACATCTGTTTTAATGTTTGAAGACCAGCGAAGTTGAGTAATGGTCGTCTCACGTGATTTACATTCCTCACAGATCATTGAACTGATGGGAAATCCTTTTAAAGTTATTGATTAATGACTTTAAAAGAGTTCAAGCTGGATTCTTGCATCAATATAACTGTGTTAAAACAAATCTGAAGCCAACAGTGTGTTAGTTTGTGTGTTTTATCCTACTTTTCCTCCCTGTGTCTGTCTAAATTTAAAAATGGGTGACAAATATATAGTTTCATCCTTTAAAAAAAAGCCTCAGTAATGTAGATTTGTGAGTCAAACAAGAAGAAATTATGTATTTGTTGGGGGGGACTATTTTCAGCGGTGGATTGATACACATTTCGTGCTGTCGTGAGTATTTACAGCAGCAGGACGGTGTTTGTTGGATTTACTCAAAATAAACTGGAGTGTAATTAATGAACGTGTAACCCCGAGCAACAGAGAGGCTCAGTGATGTGTTTTTAATAGTTGGGTGTTTTTTTTTTTTTTTGGACAACAATGGATCTCTGCAGCACAGAGGGATTATATAGATCCGGCTTTGGCTACACAAACAATACATGTGAGTAGGATCAATTTATTGTTGAATTTGGTCTTTTTTGCATCCTTTTTCTCATAAAAAAATATGTCTGATTATAACTTTAACTGGCTTTCATTTTGTTTTACATTAAATATTGTTCTTTAAAATCAGAGCACTTAAACCACAGAATGTAATTTTATCAACGAGCCAAATGAAAGCTGACTTAATCTCCTTGTGTAATTTCTCAAGGACGTTTTAGATTAGCTCAACAATTAAAAAATAAAGGCTGTAAAGTGTCGCCCAGCTTCAGAGCGCCTGGTACTTTAACCTTCATGGTGTCCGTTACACAAGCTGACCTTTGTGCCCCTCTCACTGCCGTGTGACTCAGCTAAATAACACACAGGAGCCCCACTATTGACCCTGCAGCACAAATAACATTCAACACATGAAGAACAGATGACCAACATGAGACTGACTTCACACAGCTGAGGGGGAGCTTCACAGGGAAATGCAACATTATGCAGCAGTTAAAAAAAAAAGCTCCTAAAGCCTCCAGATGCACGCTGACGACCTCTACTGGCAGCCAGAGGGAAGATTTGGTGAAACGTTCAATCAAAATTAACGAGTTTCTGCCTGATTTACTTCATAATTCTTACTAATAAATCAAATTATAGAAGCTTTTGTACAGATTAGTGCAATCCAGCGTGCTTAAAAGATGAAGGACAAGCTGACAGACACTGGTGGAAGAAGTTTTTAGATGCTTTATTTTAAGTAAAAGTACTAATACAATATAAAAATACTCCATTACAAGTAAAAATCCTGCATTTACCACTGTAAAAGTACTGCAGTATTACTGTATGAGTGATGTAGTATGCAGTATTACAGTAAAAGTACTGCAGTATTATGAGTGATGTAGTATGCAGTATTACAGTAAAAGTAGTGATATATTATTATATATGATATCATTAGATTATTAATAGTGAAGCATCAGTGTTAGAGCAGCATGTTACTGTTGTAGCTGCTGGAGGTGGAGCTAGTTTATACTACTTTATATACAGTTAGCTAGTTTACACTACTTTATATACAGTTAGCTAGTTTATACTACTTTATACAGTTAGCTAGTTTACACTACTTTATATACAGTTAGCTAGTTTACACTACTTTATATACAGTTAGCTAGTTTATACTACTTTATATACAGTTAGCTAGTTTATACTACTTTATATACAGTTAGCTAGTTTATACTACTTTATATACAGTTAGCTAGTTTATACTACTTTATATACAGTTAGCTAGTTTACACTACTTTATATACAGTTAGCTCGTTTACACTACTTTATATAAAGTTAGCTAGTTTATACTACTTTATACAGTTAGCTAGTTTACACTACTTTATATACAGTTAGCTAGTTTATACTACTTTATATACAGTTAGCTAGTTTACACTACTTTATATACAGTTAGCTAGTTTATACTACTTTATATACAGTTAGCTAGTTTACACTACTTTATATACAGTTAGCTAGTTTACACTACTTTATATACAGTTATCTAGTTTATACTACTATATATACAGTTAGCTAGTTTACACTACTTTATATACAGTTAACTAGTTTAGTCCAGTGGTTCCCAACCTAGGGGTGGGGCCCCTCCAAAGGGTCAGCAGATAAATGTGAGGGGTCCTGAGATGATTAATGGGAGAGGAAAGAAGAAAAAACAAAGTTCTGTTCTCAGTTTTTGGACTTTTTCTCTAATGTTTGATTTTTAGTGAAATATTGGATCATTTGAACATTTATTGAAATGAAACCATGTGAGAAGTTTAAAGGGAAAAATCACTATTTGGAGGAGCTGTTAAAAACTCATAGACTTTTTGTAAGACTGGTTTCATCTTTAACAATGTGTTGTATTTTAAAAGCGTGTTATGTGATCCATTGTGTCAAATCTTCATCTGAGAAGTCACTAAAGCTGTTAAATAATAAATGTAGTGGAGTAGAAGGTACAATATTTCCCTCTGAAATGTAGGCCTAGTGAAATATAAAGTAGCATCAGATGGAAATACTTTAGTACAGTATTGAGTAAATGTACATAGTTACTTTCCATCACTCCAAGCCATTAGTGAGACAGTACAAATTTAATCAGTAATTCAAAGTAATAATCAGTAAAGTAAACCTGCAGCTTTTGTCACATGTTCTCGTCTCCTCTTCAACAAGCGGCCTGTTGATGTCACAGTTTTTATTTAGCTGTGTGGAGACATGAACAGTTGCACAGGTCACAGCCCGCATTACAAGACGTGACCTGCTGCCTTCACTCCAGCTAGAAGTAGAAAGGCATCTGGGTTCGTCTCATGATGCCGACATTAAGGCGACGCTGGATTTATATTATTGGCTCGGTCTGAATAGTTAAGAGTATTTATGATGGACTGTAATTAAAAGTTCATTTACTGTGCTCTGCTTTGGTTTACTTGAGTATTTTTATTTCATGTTTCATCTTTATATGCATGACATTTTTCTTTATAGACTTTGTTTTTTATACTTTATTTTATGCTATTTTATTATCATCGTTCTATAAGTTTTATCTTATCAATTTTTCATGTTTCTTTTGTATTTTAATCTTTTTAACCTAGTTTTAATCCATCTTTTATTAAACTTTATAGCTTTTATTTATTTAATTTTCTTCTCTTTTGTCTTTTTAATCTATTTTAACTTAGTTTTTTTTTACTCTAACTTTTAATAAATCTTATTTTCTTATATTTACTTATTTTATAAACATTTTTATCATCTTTTTTCCTTGTGTGCAATGGTCTCAATTTTTGTCTTTTATTTGTTCTGTTTTTGGTCTCTCTACATTTATATATCTATCTTTATCTATATATACCTATCTATATTCACATATCTATATATATATATCTCATATGTCTCCCTCTCTCTCTATTTATATAATCCTATTATTATATTCTATATCATACTTAACTGAATGCTTTTCCTGGATAGTGTTACATATAAAAGCCTTGCTGCATCTTGAAAAGAAAAAAAACACTGTATTTTAAAGAATATAACATTAATGCATTTCTCCATAAATAATCTATATTCATAATATTTATCATTTATTATTTATTAACTGTATCAGACTAACAGTGGATGATATGTTAGAGATGGATCGATCGAAAGTCGAACGACGTGAGGCTTAAAACCCATTTTATTATGACAAATGTACAAGATCAGATTCATAAGAAATAACAGTTAACAAAAAATGTAAGGAGCAGACAAAAAACACCAACGACCAGTCTACCAGGAACTATACACAGCGGACAGGGCGTCTTTCCTCCCAGATTCATCATGAGGTAAATAGGAAAACTCTGTTAACACTTCAGTCATTGGCACCAACTTCCTCCCTTAATCCCCTTGCAGCCTTTTTTTATTTTCTCCGTTATGTCACTTTCTCTCCATTTCTACAGCAAGTCTTGCTACCGGTTATTTCATAACCTTGTAATAACACATTCTCCTTTTTTTTTTTTTTTTTATCTCTGTGGAGAATATAAAAAAACCAGGGTTGCCCACACATCCCACACAGACATCCACATCCCTTTAACTCCAGACTCAAACCAACCACAACTCACTTCCATTACATTGTTTTTTTATATAGAACTGGGCTTTGCTATATTCTGTCCGACTAAGTCTAAAAAAAAGAGAAAAAGAAAAAAAAAGCTAAATATTATGTATAGAGGCCTACGTTGTGTGTGAGTGTGCACTGCAAGGAGCACATAATATAGGACTTTTTTTTGTTTTCGTCTTGGAAATGAGGATTTTTGGCCTGAGCCAGTATCAAAACGCTATGATAAATAGAGTGGTTTATCCTTTGTGAAGACCATGCTGAGACTAATTTACAAAATATTTTACAAACAGGCTTCATTTCTTTCTCTTTAATCAGACAGTTTTTCTACAATAACATCCCTTTCTCTTCTCTCTCTCTCTCTTCTCTTCCCCCTCCCTCCCTCCCTCCCTCCACCCGAGCGTCTATAACATGCCTTCAGTGGGTCAGCGCATGCTTACCTAAAGCAGTTTCACTGCAAATGATGAGATATTCCCCCCGTGGCGTCCTTCAGCAATAATGCAACAGATCAGGAGATTAAACAGACATCCTCTAAAACATGCCAAAGGTTTCTGGTTTTTGTTATATAAAAAAACAAACTGTTGTGCCAATATCACTTCCCCTACAAAAAAAGAAGAAGAAAACTATTAGAAAGTCATGCAATCCCAAAGAATTGCCACGTATATATTTTTTCTTTTTTTTTTCTCTTCCGTGATTAAAAAAATGCCTCTAAATATATTTTACAGCCAAAAAAACTACAGATATACACACAGACTGGTTCCAGCAGAGGTCAGTGAAGTCATTGGTTTGTTGTTTCCCCTCCCCAAACTAAAGAAACAGCATCCTGATGTATCTCCTCAAAAAAACCCCAACTAAAAACAAAAAAAAACAAACTACAAATTATTCAACTGTTTAAATTTTTCATGATCTTGATCCAGTTTGAGGTCTTAAAGTTGATGATTTACTGCAACGTGACCTGACCATGAAGTCAAGATTATGAAAAAAGCAAGAGGATGTGATCAGAAATTTAAAAAAGGGGTTTGATTTTAATGTATACAGGAAGTTTGAAGAGAGGGATGAGGGAGGAGGGAGGAGGGGCGGTGAACAATGAAAAAGAAAAAAGGGGGGAAAAAAGGGGGCAGCTGAGTGCTATTTTAGTTCATTAAGAAGCCATGAAGTTTGCAGGGTTGTTTAAACCTTCTATGAAGGACAAGATACAACGAAAAGAAGACACATTTACATTTTCGCTCGGAGACAAATGAAGGTTGAGATATACAACAAAAAAACAAAAAACATCATTATTTAAAAAAAAAAAAAAAACATCAATGTGTTATAATAGGAAGCTAAGACTAAATCTCAAGATTAGGAAGGACAAGAGAGAGATTTTACTTCTGATTTTTGTTTCCCTCCCCCCCAAAAAAACCAACTATAAAAAACTTGGGATACCGATGGCAGCGCACATAATCAAAATAATTATATATGTATACAATATACAAAAAAACCCCAAACTACTCTATCATTTAACAAAGAGTTCAAATGAAGGTTGGTCACATATATATATATATAAACATATATATATACAGTCACACCTTCAGATGATGCGAGGAGTTGAATTTGAATATATACGTATGACACTTTTAATATTCAGGATATAAAAACGGTGAATTTATGCGTTTTCCTTTTTCCCCCGCCACACACACACACACACACACACACATGCATACACACATACACGCGCACACACACACGCACACCTCCATATTTGACCAATATGTCGTATGTGTTTGAAGGGTTTAGCTTATCAAATATGATCTAAATAGACATGATGATGATGATGATGATGAAGATGAAATATGAAATAGAATAAATAAAGCTGATTAAAAAAAAAGAGGGGGATTTTTTATAACAGATCAATTATGGAATGACTTCTTTTTTTTTTTTTACTCCTATAAAAAATTTAAAATCATTATTTTAGCATTCAAATAGACACATTTAAACTATTTCCTACACGATCAGTGATTCAGTGCCCAATTTTCCCCCAAAAAACACACGAAAAACTGATGTGACGTCTTTTAAAAAACAGGACAGGAGAGATGAATGACACATTTGGAGGAAGGTGGTGGTCTGGCAGTGGAGCTGGATGACACTGAGGAGTAGGGGGGGTGGGGGGGTGGAGGGATTTGGGAGGGAAGGGTACTTGGGTTTGCAGGTAAACACATTATTATTATTATTATTATTATTATTATTACAAAACAGATGAGACTTTGATAGTTTGGTGCCCTTATATTTCATGGTTCAATCCCACACGGAAAGCTCCAGACTGGTGATCCAGTTCTTTACTGTGAGGCGGAGAGATCGCTGAGAGTCGAGCTCCACGCGGCACGAGTAAAAAGGACGAAGAAGAAGAAGAAGAAGAAGAAGAAGAAGAAGAAGAAGTGTTGGTGTGGGAAGGAATAATAAAGTTAAGCATTATAAAAATACAATACCACAAAAAAAATGAAACAGTACACCTTTTTTTTGTTGTTGTTTTTTGTCGGTTTGTTTTTGTTTTGTTTTTTTACAATTGTTCATTATTGCAGACGTAGTCCACGAGATCCGTGACTCCTAACAGGTCGTCTTCGTCGTCCTCCTGCGCTGGCATCTCCGGGGCGACCAGACCGTTTGGTGCGATGGCGGCGGCTGGTGTGGCACTGATGTTTTTGGGTGGCTCCAGATTTGGGTTGAGGCCCGGAGCGGCCCTCGAGACGCCCTCGACGCTCTTTACCTGGCTCTGTCCGTTGGTGGGCGGCAGCTCCGCCGCATTGCAGTCCAGCTGGTTTGTTCCCTTTGTCAGAACGCCGCCCTCCTCCTCCGCTTTGTCAGCCGCTTTCTTCTCCTTCGGCTCCTCCTTCTCCTTCTCCTTTTCTTTCTCCTCCTTCTCCTTTTCTTTCTCCTCCTTCTCTTCCTTCTCCTCCTCCTCCTCCTCGTCAGAGTCGTCGGAGTCGATGCGGTTCACCCGTTTACGGATGGGACGATCCTCCTCCGACGATTCGTCCGAGTCGTCGTCCGAGTCGTCCTCTTCCGAAGCTCTCCTGCGTTTTAGCGCCAGCCGTCTGTGCCGCTGCCGGGAATCCTCCTTGGAAGAGTCGGCTATCCTCTTCACCCGCTGATCCCTCGGCTCCTCGTCTGAGTCTCTGGAGAAACTCGCTGGGAGGAGAAAAACAAGGACACATTTAGCTGCCTCGTAGATCTGCCATCATCACCACACGTATATTAACACAACCTGCAACCTCCTCACAATGTAAACCTTTAAGAACCTGTAATTTTAGTTCAAAGGCCACAGACAGACATATTTAATCTCATGTGGACCATTAAAATTTAAATAATATATATTATAACTTAACTATAATAAATCATCAACAGATAAAACAGTCTGAGATGCCTTAAGAAATCGTCCCAAATGTCCAACATTTTTTTGCAGACCGGGCTGTCAGATTGGGGTTACTATGGTAACCGAATCAGAATCGTGTTCTACGTTCCACGGGAAGATCAGAAGACTTCACTGTGAGAAATTGGGACTTTATATTCTGACATTTTTATAAGTTATCCAGTGAGCCGGATTGGACCCTTTAGCGGACCGGTTCTGGCCCACGGGCCGTATGTTTAACAACCCTGCTGTAAGGTCTTTGGTCTGTAGAAGAAGAAAAATATAGAAAACGGCTCAAATGCTAGATGGGAACATTTCTGGGCGCCTTGAAAAAAACAATATATGTCTGCTAAGAGAGAAATGTAGGACTGTAACTTCTATTATCCATTAAACTGCTGATCACTTCTTTTATCACCTCATTATTCTGTCTATAAGATAAGAAAATGTTTATTAGTCCCACAGTGGGAACATTTACATTATTGCAGCAGCAAGTGGATCATTCAAAATAGAAAGAGCATCTATAGAAAGAAAAATAATAACTACACAGGCAGTAAAAAAATAATATAACAATAACATTATGTAATTGTAATTGTATTGATCATATAATGGAGTTTGATATTGTTATTGCACAAAATAGTGAAAAATGTTATAAATTAAAGAGGACGTCACTAAGCATCGGTTTATCTGACTCGAAAGATATTCAGTTTAAAAATCAGGTATCACATAAACCCCCTCCCCCCCTTAAAATCCTCAAATTTAAAAAGCTGCAACCTGCAAATATGACATCAGTCAAAAAATGAATAAAATGAACATCAACGTAGTTTTAATTAATTTGAGCTCTAAAGACGAGAGTGTGTTAATGTCACTGTCCGTGGTGCTGAAAAGGTTCATCTTCAGTCTGCTTTAATGAATGTAAGTTAGAATATAATAATGTTAAATCTGACACGTAGAGAAGACACAGAATAAATGAAAAGAGAAAATAAACCAGCATGGAAACAAAATCAGACAATTATCTAGCAGAATATACTGTAGGATGATCTGGACCGTAACTATTTATTTTTTCAAGCCTTATACGAATACATTAATTCTTCATTTTAATGAAAATTTGAGGCATTCAAGAATTTCCTTGTGCTTAAAATTGTATTACGTTGTTAAAATGACACTAAAATTTACCAAAATAAAATATTTACACGACAATAAACCTAATATCGCAATAATACTCTGTTCATTAGGTTTTTTAAAAAGATCTTATATTCTATATCTGTATTGGCATATTTCACCCCCCGACTACAAACACTAAAACATATTACTACGTGTTATTATTTCTGTGTTATATAACTTAAACTTATTATTTCTAAAAGCAGGACTTGAAGCTTTGTGGTGTGAAATTCAGGTTTTTTGTCTTTTTGTGAATCAAACTCTTGAACAGGCTCATTTATCAGGCTGAAACATGTAATTCACAACAAATTTGGGGCATTTAAGAGAGTTTGTTGAATCTAGGTTGGGAGTTTTTGGAGAAGAATAAAAGCCCAATATTATATTTACAAAAGCTGAGGTTATCTGTTAGTGGAGCAACAGGAGAGTCTCATGATAAAGTCTGTATGTCACGACGAGGACCTCAAAAGTCTGAAAACTGAACGAGGTGATTCATTTATACCGGAGCGTGGCAAGAGAAGAGAAAGAAGAATTATAAAAACTACACAGAGATTTAATTGAAGCAGCTTTAAAAACCTCTTACAGTGTGAGTCAGATTAGACGAGGGTATTATTTTTATTCCTGCTCGTGCTGCGTCTCTCTGACTCACCTTCACTCTCCGAGCTGTCCTGGCGACGTCGGGGTTTCATCTTGTCCCGGTTGGTTTCTGCCTGAGAGCCTTCGGACTCGGACGTCTCGCAGTAGTTCACCTGCTTCTTCTGACTCCGCCGAGACCGCCGTCGACTCATATCCAGATCACTGTCGCTGTATTCGCTGGAGCCTTCGGTCACTGCACACACACGCACACACACACACACACACAGACACACACAGACACAAACACACAGACACACACACACACACACAGACACACACAATAGGAGGGTTAAACAAAAATATAGGACCGAAAGAGAAAGTAACGACAGAGTGTGATATGAGCCGTGTATTGACTCTTTACCTATTTCATCTTCATCTTCGTCCTCATCCGTCTCCTCCTCTTCGTCGTCCGAGTAGCCTCTCGGTCTCCGTCGCTTTCGGGAGCTTCGTCGCCGCGACGACTGCTTCTTGAGCCACGACGACTTGCGATGCTTCGCGCCTTTGTTGCTGCCGAAGTCGCTGTCGTTGGAGTCTCCGTCCGTCTCCGCCTCCGTCTCGTTTTCGGAGACGACGAACTCTTCTTCCGAGCTGAAGAAGAAATAAATCAACGGATGCATAAATAAACAGCTGAGTGACTCACATATAGTTCAAAAGTCCAAATCTATGTCTTCCTACCTTTCACTGATGCGGAACTCTTCCTCGCTCTCCTCCTCGTCCACCGTGCTGTCGCTGTCGAGGTCGTTGAGTCGCCGGCGTTTCTTCTTGCGCTGGCTGATGTTGGGTCGAGGCGGCCGGCCGTTCTCTTTGCCCTCCTCGCTCTGGAGGATGGTGGACATGTCTTTTCCTCTGTGTCCCGTGATGTTGGCCATGTCCTTCCCCCGACCAGCGCCTGTAGAGACACACCAGTCTGTGACGGTTTGTTCTGTTTTGAGTTATTATCAGCTTGAAAATCATCACTTTGAACAACAGTGGCCTGATTTATACGTCGAATATAAAACTACAGATAATAAAATACATCAAGACCAACCAAATCTCACTAATTAGACTTAAAAAAAGTAAGAAAACTGTTCATTTGAAGTGCTTTTGGTTGGATTTTGGTGTCATCAATATTTCCTAAATGTATCTAAAACCTTCTGCTTTAAATCTTCCTCACCTCCGCCTTCTGCTTCTTTGATGTCTTCCTCGATCGCCTCCTCAATCGCCTCGTCGAATTCATCGAATCTGTTAAAACAACAGAATTTTCCATTACATGAGTGTTTAAACGTACCGAACGTCTGCAATAAATCAGGTGATTCCTCCACAGAGATATCAAAAGGCAGCTCAGCAGCAGGAGGCACTGAAATGAGTCACTTTTGATATTTTATGGCATTTTTATGCTGAAAGCCTCGTTGGTTGATTGAGAGATGTCGACAATTGTACCATAATGCTTTTATGTCATTTTGTGCATCTCCATCCACCTGAGTTTCAATCTCAATATAAAAAAATCTGAGTGGAAATTCAGACATTTCTATAAATATCCTAAACCTTGGTAAAGGCCATATTTCAATGTTTTCCACCCTCACACACTGTTCAGGGTCAAATTTGACAGCTGTAAAAACATCATTTCTTTTAGCCAGACTTTTCATAATGTGACCCACAGAATATAAAAATGGAAATAAAATGCATCTGTATTAAATCAACTCAAAAATCAGCCATATCAGTCATGTCATATTCTATAAAATGTTCTCCTGGACCATAGAATAGTGATTGTGAATGTCTTTTTTTTTTCCTCCATAGGACTAATCAAACATTTATTAATGACTGATGGATTTATGAATGTGAATTGAAGAGGAGACTAGGGAGTCCGAATATGAACAGTATGTAAGAGTTGATTAATGGCCGTCAACTGGAGAATTAAAGCCACCAGCTGTTTATATGGATGACCAAACTACTACAAACTACTTGTAAAAAGACAGTAGATGGAAACTCATTTCTTTAGCAGAATTTTCTGGAAATTTGGTTAATTTTGCTCTATTTGCTGGATGGAAACCTGGCTATTTCACTATTACTAATAAGAACTACTGAATGTGGCTCTGAATAATAATAATAATAATAATAATAATAATAATAATAAAATAGCAATAGTAATAAGTTTTTTGGCCGAGAGCACAAACCTGTAGCTGATGTTCTTCTTGTTCCTCGTAGACCTTCGACCCCAGCTCTTACTTCTCTTTACTTCCTTCTTCTCTTTGATTATAACAGCTGGAGGTTCTTCCACCGGCTCGACCTGAACCAGAGAAAGAGTCGCGTTAGAAAACATCATCAAAGTTTCACTCTGTTCAAAAAGAAAAGGAAAACCACAATATGCACTTACGGAGGGCGTGATGATGTTTTCGACACTGATGCCGACGTAAATGAGACGCTCTTTCCTGGAGGAGATAAAACACATTAATAAAGCTGTTAATAACCGTGCCAATTAAATTAATTAAAAATTAAATTCTCTCTTTCTTTCCTTCCTCTCGCTTTCCTCCCTTCCTTCTTTCCTACCACCATCCCCCTTCCTTCTTTCCTTCCTTCTCTTCCTCCCCTCCTTCTTTCCTTCCTTCCTCCCTTCCTCTTTTCCTTCTTTCCTCTGTCCTTCCTTTTTTCTTTTCCTTCCTTCCTCCCTTCCTTTCCTTCTTTCCTCCCTACTTTCCTTCCTTCTTCCTTCCTTCCTCCCTCCTTTCCCTCCTTCTTTCCTCCCTCCTTTCCTTGCTTCTTCCTCCCATCCTTCCTTGACTCGAGGACAACAGGAGGATTAAAGAAGTAAATCAAGAAAAAGTGAAGCATTAAAAACCACAAATAGCCCGACTGTTTAACAGCTGGGGTGTAAAGCGTCTCACCTTCTCTCAGCTCGTTCCTTCTTCTTCAAAGCGGCGTCGAGGTTTAGGAGCTGCTCTTCTAGTTTGTCACAGAGGAGTTTCTATAAAAAGCAGATGAATGAAACATTAAAAACTTAACATATTTTAATTTTTCCTTTTTTTTCCATATGTTTAATGTTTTGGTACGTACATGTTGACACGGAGGGCAGAACCATTCTCCGTCTGGGATGATCATGAGCGGAGGCCTCAGACAGGCTGTGTGGTAGCCGCTATCACACGAATCACACAGTAAGATCTGAGGAGACAGATGTGGACAGATGTTAAGGCCGGTTTATAGACTGAAAGTTTTTAGTTTATAGCGTAATTATAGAAATTTTAAACAAGTTATTTCAGTCTCACTTCTACTCTTGTTTAGATTTGAATTAAATGTATTAACAAGCTTAACGAGCTCCTACCAGCTCCGGGTGATTTGGAAGACCACAATGTTTGCAGGGGTCGTCGTTTGGAGGTAGGTCGTCGTCTGAGGATGTGGAGGAGTCCGAGCTTCGTCTCTCACGGTTGCGGTTCCGCCTCTTTCTGCTTCGCTCCACCTTGTAGTCTTCGTCGCTGTCGTCCTCCTCCTCCTCGGTCTCCTCGTCTTCGCTGGACTCCTCGTCGCTGTTCTCGTCCTCGTCTTCGGAGCCTTTCTTTTTGCGGCGCGTTCGCGTGTTGGACCACCGAACCTTCCGCCTCTTCCTCCCCTAAAAAAAAAAGAAGAAGAAGAAGAACATCGACGTCTTTTAGTACCAACTTTTATAAAAGGACGTTAATATTTCCACCTGCTGAGATGATCCTACCTTGGCTTTAGGCTGACCCTCCTGATCCACCTTCTTCTCTCTTGGCTTCTTTTGGACAGCTTTCGACTCCTGCTCCTCTTCCTCCTCCTCCTCCTCTTCTCCTTCTTTTTCCTTCTCGCTCTTCTCAGCCGGCGGAGCAGCTTGAGGTTTCTCCGCCTTCCTGTCGTGGACCTCCACCGCCTTCGCCGTCGGTCTGGAGATCCTCGGCGACCTTCGGAGAGACATCCCACCCCCGGTGTTGGTATCGGACTCTGAATCTCCTTGTCTCTCTTCTCTACGGAGGATGGCTTTCCTTCGATGGGCCGGCTTCGCTCTCCGGCGGGCGATCGCCTCCTTGACGTCTGACGGAGCATCGCTGCCGTTCTCCACCTCCTTCTTTGTTGAGTCTCCTTCTTCTTCTTCACTTTTGCTTTTACCTTCCTCGTCAGTCGGCTTGGCGTGTTCCGACTTCTCGGCTTCGGTTGAGGATTTATCGTCCGGTTCTTTGCTCACGTTTTCTTGAGCGGCTCCGTCCTTCTTGGTCGATGTTTCTTTTTCTTTATGAGCTTCTTTCTCCTTCCTTTCATCGGTTTTTGAATCCTCTTTACTTCCTTTATCTCGACATGAGAGATCCTCGCTGCCGTTTGTATGTTTTTCAGCATCAGCGTCCTTTTTACTCTCCGTCGACGGATTCTCGGCCTCAGTTTTATCACGCTGTTCCTCGGACGACTTTGCTTCGTCCGTCTTTTTGCGTTTTCTATCGCTTTTTTCCGAGGCGTCTGTCTTCTCGGCAGGGTTGGACGATTTCTCTTTACCTTCGGATGCTTCCTCCGTCGTCTTTTGTGCGACTGCGTTCTTTTTGATTTCGTCGTGTTTAACGGTCACGGCTTCGTCGTTGGTCTCCGGTTGCTTGGACGTAGAGTCGGTCGTCTTGGTGACATTAGGTATCGCATCGTCTTCGCAGTTGACGCTTTTCTTTACGTCTTCTGGCTTTTCTGTCTTGTCCTTCTTTCCTGTCTTGTCCGGCTTGTCCGTCTTTTCCTTCGTTTCAATCTTGTCCTTCTTTTCAGGCTCGCCCGTCTTTTCCGGCTTGTCCGTCTTTTCCGGCTTGTCCGTCTTTTCAAGCTTCTTTTCCGGCTTGTCTGTCTTTTCAAGCTTCTTTTCCGGCTTGTCTGTCTTTTCCGGCTTGTCCGTCTTTTTAGACTCGCCCGTCTTTTCCAGCTTGTCTGTCTTTTCCTTCGTTTCAATCTTGTCCTTCTTTTCAGGCTCGTCGGTCTTTTCCGGCTTGTCCATCTTTTCCAGCTTGTCCGTCTTTTCCAGCTTGTCCGTCTTTTTAGGCTCGCCCGTCTTTTCCGGCTTGTCTGTCTTTTCCTTCGTTTCAATCTTGTCCTTCTTTTCAGGCTCGTCCGTCTTTTCCAGCTTGTCCGTCTTTGTAGGCTCGCCCGTCTTTTCCAGCTTGTCCGTCTTGTCCGTCTTCTCAGGCTTGTCCATCTTTTCCTTCTTGTCTGTCTTTCCGGTGTTACTTTCGGAGGCTGCCTTGGTTTTCCCGTCAGCAGCTGGACTCGCCTCTTCATCTTGTTTCTCTTTAGATTTGCTTGATTCTGATTTGTCGACTTTTTTAATAACCGATGATTCCGAACTCTCTTTAGCGTCGGACGTTTCTTCCGATCTCTCACTGATTAACGTTTTGTCTTTCGCCTTTTTAATGACCGTCGAGCTTTCTTTGATTTCTTGCGTTTCTGGAGCCTTTTTGTCCTCGCTGTCTTTTACCTCTTCGGTCTTTTTAGTGACGGACGGTGACGCAGCTTTTTCAGAGTCGGGATCTTTGACCTCAGATTGTGTTTCTGTTGTTTTTATGACTCCCGTTTTCTCTTTCGCTGCAGAAGACTTCTCCACTTTACTCTCGGTTTCTTTAGTGTCACTCGTTTCTGTTTGCTTTACGTCTTTTACTTTTTCTGTCGCCTTTGATTTATTCGTTTCTTCACTTTTACTCGACTCTGATTCTGGTTTTGATTTTTCTGAATCTTTTGATGATTCGGCTTCTTTGGATTTAACCTCATGATTCAAATTTAACTTCTTTGACTCGTCGGTTGTTAACGGTTTATCTGTTTCCTTTAACTTGCTCGTCTTGTCCGCCGTGGAAGACTCTTTTGTTTCTGCTGGTTTGGATTCTTTAGTTTTTTCATCTTCTTCCCGACTAGACGACTTCTCATGTGCGTCTTTAGTTAAAGGCGGAGACTCTTCTGTAGGTTTCGGCGGAGACTCTTCTGTAGGTTTTGGCGGAGACTCTTCTGTAGGTTTCGGCGGAGACTCTTCTGTAGGTTTTGGAGGAGACTCTTCTGTAGGTTTTGGAGGAGACTCGTGTGCTTTCCCCTTTTCTGTAGTGCTTTCCTTTTCTACCTGTTTATTTAGATCTTTCTTCTCCGAGGCTGTTTGGTCCGATGTTGCTGACTCAGTAACTTTCTGAGCACTCTGAGCTTTTTCCTTTTTATCTTTCACACCGTCCTCTCCTGTAGTTGGTGCGTCATTTTCTCTGGTTTCTACAGATTTACCTGCAGCCGCTTCGGTCGTCCGCTCTTCTTTGTCGACGGCGGCTTCTTTCGACAGCTCGCTCGAATGACTTTTATCTGACGCGGGCTGAACTTCGCCGTTAACGTGATCGTTTACGCTCTGCGATTTCTTCCTCTGCTCGGAAGTCGAGTCGGTTTTTGGAGCTTCTTTATTCTGAGAAACAGACGGATTCTGCACGATGATGGAGCTGCCGCTGGTTTTACTCTTTTCAAAGTCTTCGCTGAACTTCATTCCTCTTTTTTTCAGAGGGATTTTGGCCTGCTGGTCGTTCTTCATCGCCTGTTGAATCTCCTCCGCTGTGCTCTTCTTCGCCTCCTCTCCTTTTTCCGCCTTTACCGATATACACGGCGCCTCAGAGACGGGAGCTGGTTCACTCGGCGCTGTGCTCGATTTAGTTTCCGACACCTCCATCGGCTCTTCTTTGATGTTCTGGGCTTTTGTGATGATACTGAGATCCTCCGCGGCCTTTTCCGAATTAAGTTCGGATTCAGGTTTGCCTTCGATGACGCCTTCGATGACGCCGTTCAATGACGATTTGGCGTCAGACGCTTCGGATTTCAAGTCGTCGACTTTTCCATTGCTCTCGGCCTTCGGTGAGGCTGAGCCGACAGCTTTGGTCGAGTCTTTGATGTCTTCATCTGATGAGTCGTCACTCTTTTTAACTTCACCTGTAATAACAAAAATATGAAAATAAAAGAAAGTAACAGTTATAAAAGGGGAGTTTTTTCTTGCTCCTGTCACCAAGTGCTTCCAAATGTGGGAATTAAGGCTGGGCGATATAGACAGAATCAAAAACCTTGATATCGATGTTTTGACAATATTGTAAGGATGCCTATCGGTGCCTTCATAAAATATTTACGCAATGAGATTCTTGATAAATAATCATCAGTAATGTGGATATAATGAGTAAGTGGATAAAGGCAGATGATAGAAAAGTCAATTAAGTTTTTTTAACTGTAATTCAGCCTATATTCACTATATTATAATATCTATAAAATATCACGATATCAACATATCAATATATTGCCCAGTCCTAGTGGGAATATTGTGTCTCTTTAAATTAAAAAGTAAATTGAAAAGGTTGACTGACTGATTGATTGATAAATAATTCAGAAGAGAAAAATAAAAATCTTTAAACAAGCAACTTCAACATCTTCAACATTTACCTTCTGCTTTTTTGCCCTCTTCACCTTCGGGTTTGGTTTCCTCTTTTTTCAGCAGCGCGGGATCAATCTGCGTCTTCAGCAGAGCGACGACCTCGGCCAGTTCATTTCGGTCTCTACACGAGACGAGAAGAGAAGAGGGGATAAATTTAACCTCTCCGCTCTCAGAATAAATGATTTTGTCTCAGAGGAGCATTTAAATAATAACACCGTCTTGTTTTTACCTGACGATGCATTTCCACGACGAGCCGTCCAGGTCGTCCTGCTCCTCGATGTACATGCGAACGTTGTCGTCCTGGTCCAGTTGGTACCAGTACATCTGACCGTCTTTGTCCCGGCCGATCGGCTGCAGACGCATTTTTTCGGGGTCCTCCTCGCTGATGGCGGTTTTGAACTTTACATTGTCGTCAAACTGACACTCACACAAATACTGCAGAGAGAAAAAAGGTACACAATTAATTATTATATACATATAAATATATATTATTTATTTTACTTGTTGATTATTTATGTATTAATTTACTTTACTTTTTAAAAATATTTAATAAATTTTTTTATAATATGGACATTTATATATATTTTTTTATTTAAGTAGATTTTTTTATTTTTTATGTATGTATTTATTTTTAACTTTTTATTTTACTTTTTTTTAATTTAAAGTGTTTTTTACATTTTTTTAATAATATGGACATATACTGCAGAGAGAAAAAAGGTACAGAATGAATTATATACATATAAATATACGTTTTAAGTTATTTATTTCACTTGTTGATTATTTATGTATTCAATTATTCTACTTTTTCAAAATATTTAATTACATTTTTTATAATATGGACATTTATATATTTTTTTTATTTAAGTAGATTTTTAAATATTTTTTATTTATTTATTTTTTATGTATATATTCATTTTTAACTTTTTATTTATTACGACTTATTTATTTATTTTATTTTGTTTATTTAAAGTGATTTTTTTTTACAATTTTTTTATAATATGGACATAATAATCTAGTACTACTGATATGAATACTCTTTGTCCCCGCCAATCAGCTGCAGACACATTTTTTCGGAGTCCAATCGGAGGTTAAATATGCAGCTGACAGATGATTAGCACACAAAACTAATATTATAACTAATTTAAAACTAGTAATATAACATAAAAAGCTTCTTATAAACTACAAAAAGAACATGATAATATATTTATTCTCTCTATTGTGAAGTTATTCTGTAGTTTCTCAACATGAAACTAAGGAGAAAAACACTATATATATCTATTTATTTACTTAATTAAAATAAAAAACACTAAACTAGGGGAACAAGTGTCAAAGTGTGGACTTACTTTAAGGATCCCCGTCTTGCACTCCATTGTCATCTCCTTGTACCCTTTTTCTTCCAGTTCCCAGGCCCATGTTGTGTTGAACTCTTGACATATCTGCAACGAAAGGGAGAGAAAAATACAAGTTATTCAACGAACTTAACAAACTACCAATTTATTAAATGTATTAACTATGCATTTATACATTTTTTTGTGTTTTTGGTGTGACCAAAAATCTGTCTGTATGTCTTATATATGCAAAACTTCAAAATCTACCTTTTTAATCCAGCTTTCAATTGAACTTTTATTTTGTTAATTCATTTGTCTTTTATTTTATGATTTATTTTAGCCTCTTTTTCTTTTTTTTTTTTTACTACTTTTATGTCTGATTTTACTTTATTATTTTATCTTTTTTATCTTTATTTTCCTTTTTAATACTCCACCTTTTATGTCTGATTTACCCATTTAATTTTACAGTGACTTTATTTTATTATTAATTAATTATATATTTATAATATTTAATTTTATTTGGGTATTCTGAATTTTTACATTTTTTATCCAACCTTCCTTTTATTTTTGAATTGAGCCACTATTTCTTTATTTTCTTGTCTTTTCTGTTTATTTTAAAGCACTTCCTGTTTTACATATTACTATGTATGAAAGGTGCTATACAAATACAGTTTAATTGATTAGTTGAGTAAATATTAAAACTCAAAAGTTAAACATTAACCTTGATCAAATATTTCTCCCATCTCTATTTTTTTATTCTCTTTAGTTGTTTTATTATTATATTTTCTTCTTTATATCTCACATTTCTGGTTTTATTCACTTTATTTTACAGTGTTGTTTTTTTATTGAGTCATAATTTAAATGTTCTTTTATGAAAGTTAAACATTTACCTTGACCAGATACTTCTCCCATCTGTCTGCGGACACCGACTTGCCGATCTTCCTCAGCAACTTGACGTGAAGGTCCACCAGCAGCTTCGGGACTGAGGAGAGATCAGAGAGAGGACATGGTTACCCCAAAACTCATTTATTTAATTGTTTGTTTAAATTAGAAATGAGATGAGAGCAAACAGGTGATACAAGACCAAACATAATATAACAGATGACAGAAGATTCACACAAATAGACAAAAAATAAATGGTCAAATTTTAGAGTGACTGAAGCTGCAGCAGTATTTGCTCAGTTTTCTGCACCTGTCTCATTCATTTTAACTTTATAGATTTATAAACGTCTCCTGATGGCTCACAAACACATACGAAAAACTAGCTTTAATTAAAAAATATTGCTTCAGTGCACAGCAGGAAAGAGAAACATTTATGTTATTATTATAATTACTTATTAATTATCTTTGTGTATAGTATTTTTTTTAAGACTTTAAGATTTTAAATACCTGCAGATATCCAGTTTTTTTTTTTTTTTACATAATATAAAGTAAATAACAACACTGAAAATGTCACATGCTTTATATTATACTACAATATTATACTATAAATATGGATCCTACTGTCCAAACTACATCTAACACTGTGTCTTCTGACAGTTTTATAAATAAAAATAAAAATAAAAATAAATGTATCAAATTTAAGAGCAGTCTTTATAAAATATCACTGAAATAAACATAAGAGGAAGTCAACTTTCACAATTAATAAAAAGTCATAATGTTTAAAGAAGAAGTTCCAAACACATGAGGGATGAATTATCTCTGAGCACTTCACACAAGCCGCGCATGCGCAGAGCAACTGAAGTTAGCGCCAATTAGCTGCGCAACAGGAAGTAGTAAAATCGCCTTAATCAACATATTCAAAATTAAAAGCACGAGTTAATCTCTCAGTAAGTGTGTGGAAATAATTTAATTATGGCCTCAAAATAATTATATAAATATAAATGCAAAGTACCTTAAGTCTTTAAAAAGCGAAATAAAAGACTTATTATTATTATATTGTGGTCAAACTGTTTTTCTCTCTCACTTTTTATTGTTAATTTTTGTGGTCAAACAAATTTTTTACTAATTATTTTACTTATTATTTCATTCTGTTCTGATCTTTATATTAAAAGGTGTTTATTACCTTTTATTTTATTTGGAGTTTTTTCATTTTTTTACTGATATTATTTTTTTTAATCCTACCTCTGGCGTTTCCTAAAGGTATTTTATTTTTATTTGTCAGTGAAATTCAGTCTCTACATTGAACCCCAATCCTAAATACAAGGAGCAGTGTTGCTGTGATCCTCAGTTCCTGTTTTATTAAGTCTTTTTTGTTTGTTTATTTGTTGTATGTAAAGCACACACAGTGTTATAAAAATAAAAGTATTATCACGACTTTCCCCTCACACAGACACCACACATTATATTTACATCCTATTAACATAAAACCTCATAACACTGCCATAAATTTGCATATTTGTGATCTTTGACCCAGCAGAGTGTAACATTAACACTATTATTATATTAACTAACACACTGCACTCTTTACTGCTAACCTTCCCCTCTCCTTCACACAGACACTACACGTTATATCAATATTATATTAAAGTAAAACACCATAATGTTATTTTATATTTGCACATCTGTGATACATTAATGCAGCTTGTAGTACTATTATTATAATATTATATTAGTATTATTAGCAACATTTACTGCCATGTTTAAAACTGACTGCTAAGCTTACAGTACAGCACATTAAGTGATATCATTTACAGTCAAATATCGTTTAATTATATCACAATGTGATGTAATAGAGACGACGCCAACATGAACATAACAGACAGCGTCCGAGGCAGCTCTGGCATAATCTTAATAACGATTTGATTATTTGATTTCCAATTGGCTAGATACATAAGTGTTATTAAAGTATATACATGCATTATTTTAATACAATTATAAAGCAAACACTGATTCAGGGTCTTGATCAGCACGGTTTAGTTTAACAGATTATTATGCTGCTTTATTTTTCTCCCTCAACTTTAGTGAGTTAAACAATGAGCACATTAGTTTTAATCTGAGATGCTGCTGCTGCTGCTGTAGTGAAGCTGAATGTCAGATGAGATAAGATGAATCTTTATTGATCCCCTTTCCGAGAAATTCACATTGACACAGCAGTATGGTGGAAAAAAGAAGAGGCGTAAAAAGAAGAATCAACAATAAATAAGACAAATCATCAAATAAAATACTTTATGCAGCAAACTGGATCTGGCAATTTAATCTGCAATATATAAATGTGCAAATGCAGAAGTTCCTGAGTTTATAAACAGAATAGACCCTCATATAGATAAAAAATAAATATGCAATATGCAGAAAATATATACTAATAATAATACACTTCATTTCTATTATAGCATCTTTAAAAACCGAAGTTAAAAAAGAGAAACATTTGAGATATATATATCACTATAAGTTGTGTACTGCACCTTTAATTTTACATATATTATAACTTTTATGCCCTGCATCATGTATGTGCAAACCTACTTAGCAATAAACCTGATGCTGATTATTATTATTTTTAATCAATTTTATTTGTTATTAATAATAAGAAGAGCACCTTTAATTTGATGTATATTTTTTTGACAATTACGCTCCATAATTATGTGCAAACCTACTTGGAAATGAACTTAATACTGATTATTATTGGCTTTTTAAAAAAATCACTTTTGTTTGTAAGCACATAACAATAACACCGGGTTTTATTTTGAAGGCTCGTACCGGAAGCCGCCGCAGCTCTTGCAGCTTAACAGAAGCTGAAACACTTCATGTCGAAATATTTAAACTGTGAATAAAAGTGTACATTTCCTAACCCTTCTCACACAATACCGACTTTACCGACTAATCCCCAAAAACCTCGACGTGTTGCGTGAACTACCATCATCTTAACCTCATCTTAAAACACTAATAAAACCCTCTGCACATTACATTTTCTCTCCTCTCCAAAGCCTGTGTGTGTCTGCAGATAAAAGGCTGCTGGAGGAAAGAAAAAAAAAAAGAAGCCTAATTCAAAAGCTTAAAAGTGACAGAAAACCTCGGATAAAAAAGCATGCACACACTTAAGTGCTTCCCAAATTATGCTTGGATACATTTCCCTGCTTCAAAATGCATCAAAGAGGCGCAATAAACTTAAATTTAAGTAAACAAGAGGGTTAGAAAACCACACAATAACACACAAGTGGCTAATGTAGCTGCTAACCCCTGCTAGCTCCTCTCCTCCTCTCTCCTCCTCCTCTCCTCCTCTCTTTGTTTTTTCCTAGCCTTACCTGAGGTCGTGTCCTGCAGATATCTCTCCAGCTGCGGGAAGGTGAGCTCCGGTAAGTCCAACAAGGCGCCGTATCTCTCCAGAAAGGAGCAGATCACGGCGTAATTTGGACACAAACCTGGAGGAGAACTCGCTGTTGCCGCCGGAGCAGCCATCTTTTTTTTTTTCTCCCAACACCAGCGTCAAGCCAGCAGGAGTTAGTGTATATATATCACTTCCGGTGTTTAAGAAAATAAAAGCGCGCACACGATGATTATATTCCGTCTCTTTAAAAAATAAAGATTAAAGGATGAGTTTAATTTTTTTTTCAAGTCTAGTATTTAATCTTGTATATACTGTTTATATTCTCTACATAAGGGGTCAAACTGATGTTCTTTAAGGATCTCATGTGGGTAAAACGTATGTACTTTTACTGAAGTACTTCTTCCACTTGAATATCTTTGTGCAAAAAACTTTGAGATAAATTTTGCAGCTCATATGGACCCAAACTTTACATTTAACACCCGTATGCAGTATTAATAAAGACAATTAGAGGGCGCTATGATATCACACACACAACAAATTAACATGAGTGCATTAAAAAAAAAAAGTCAAGAGTTTTTGTATTTTATTTTACTTCATTAATGCATATGTTTTGTGTTCTTATCTCTAGAAGGCAAAGGCTGATTGTTTCATCTGTACATGTTATTTATTTCATTTTATTTCATATATAAATTATATAAATACAGTGTATATATATATATTTAATTTTTGTGTATTAAAGCATTTCCTGTTGTGTAATATTTATTATTTTCTTCTACTCACTAATATGTTTCTTCCTGTTTACACAAACTATAATAACCACAGTCAATCCAGCATTATATAACAGTCATTAATCTGCATTATATATTCATTTAAAGTTGTTTTTATATTGCTATTTTCAATTTCAACAACTTATTTAAAACTCTTAATTATCTTTTATGTAGCGTATGTTTTCTTTCTATTATTTTAACAGTTTTCTTACCATTTATGTATCTACTAATTAATTAATTCTTAACTAATTGAGGTGGTTTTGAATAATGTTTTTCTTACTAACATTTATTATTTATTTTCTTCACATTTTTTTGAACTTGTTTTAATTTGGGTATTTTACTTTGAAATTTACCATTCTGGGTATTTGTAATTATTGTATTACTCAGCTGGTACAAATTAAGTTTTACTGATTGATGACATTACAAGGCAAAGAGAAACCCCAAAAAACCCAAAAACCCACCTCCCCCCCTAAAAATATCCATATTAACCTAATTAATTGATTTAAAAAATGATATTACATATATTTATCTCCATAGACATATAAAAAATAACTACATAATTTATATTTAACTGGTAAATTATGCTAAAAGAACAAAACGAAGAAGCTAAAAGCACAGAAGATAAAATAAACATCATCTTTACTTCTTTTTAAATTTATTTTTAGGTGATCTTACTGTTCTGTGTCTGTTTTATTTGTTTAATGTTACTTTTCAAACTCTTATAATACAGAAAAAGAAAAAAGAAGAAACGATAAAGAGTGAAAATTATAACACGATTGGAAAAAAAAGAAGTTTGTTTCATTTAAGCTATCTTTATTTCACATTTATTTGTACACAATAAATACAGTTAAACATCCACTGGTGTGTAAATATGACGCTCGGCAGCCTCTGCGGAGCCGACGCTGTAAAACGAAGGGCAGCTTGTTGTTTGTTTGTCACTGAATTTCAGATTCAGACTTTAAATCAGGACCAGTAGCAAGTTAACAACAACTTCTCTATCAGGGGAGGGGGGCTGGAGAGGGGGAGAGGGGGGGGCGGGGGGAGCAGAGAAAAAGAGGAGACTTCGGTTTGACACCTCTCTCTCTATTATCTCTCTTTTTTCATCATCATCATCATCATCATCATCAACACAACAGGGTAAAACGCAAACTTCAAAAATAAGTTTGATGTCATTCAGATCTCAAGGAGATCAACGAGAACACAGCAACGTGGCTGACAGATATCTCTTTTCCTATGATCCAATTCAACTAGAGTTTAATAGGTTTATTTTTTTTAATATATCCTAAAGCTAAAAAAAACAAAAAAAACAAAAAAAAAAAACAACAAAATATAAGCTGTGCTATTATTTGTACAGATATCCATCTCCAAGCTCTCTGTAAACTATTGATATTTCTCAACAAAAAAAAAAAAAATAGATCAGATGTTCATATCTCAATCTCAAAAAAAAAGACACTACAATGGCTATTTAAGGCTAAATAACGCAAGAGTTGATAAAAAGAAAAGTATTCATACCATTATAGCTGGTAAACGAGAAAATATTGAACAAAACGAACGTAGCATCCACGACAATTCAATACTGAGAAGGAATAAGAAGACGTCAAAAAGTGCTTCACTATGACAGTATAGGTTTTTTTTCTTTTTCTTTTTCTTTTTTAAACTGGACAGCTAGCAGCTCAGGATGGTTTCCTCCTTAAATTATGAAAAAAAGGCATGTTTTTATTTAAAAAAAAAAACCTGCACATGACCTCAGTGTAAACTGTCACCAAACTGCACCAACTTTCTCCTCCAGACACAAAAACCCGCGGCCGCGCTCACCGGCTAAAACCTTTCATCACAGGCTACGTTAGTGTCATAATAACATTTCTAGATCTTTATTTTACAACACGAGAGAAAAAAGAAAAGTTAAACTATGTATGTATGTACTATATTTCTCCCTTTAAAAAAAAACAGGTTAGCAATTTTTAATCCAAGTGAGTCTTAAAAACTAGCAATCAGGTGTGTTTCCTCCTGTTCATACCGACTATTAAAAGAGCTTGAAAATGTGCTTTTATTGTGAAATCATGCAGGACACAATCAAAAATCAAAATAAAAGTGAATAAAGAAGTAGTAGCAGTCATATCAAGAGGATATCTGACTCATTTTCAGTCTGTTTAGCATCATATTCTCTCTTTATGTTTGTCAGTATGAACAGGAGGAATGAATAAAACATGTTTAAAGGTTCATTTCACCTACTAATTGTTATTTTAAGACACACTTGGGAAAAAATGGTGAACCTACCCTTTAATGTCCAGATATTTCTTTACATTTAGGTGCAAAGAAAACTAACATAAGAAGCAGGGGAAGGTTTTTTTTTTCTTTTCTTATATAATAATCATTAAAAAGATTTTAAAGGGATCCATTATTTTTTTTGATCAGACAACTTTTCTAGGAGATTCTCCCTACTGACAAAACAATCACTCAACTATAAATTGCCACTTTTCCCTTGTTAATGTAACCGCGAAGGGTCACGTCGTGTTCGAGGAGAGGACCAGCCTCACCTGTGCTGGCGGATTTTTCTTTTCTTTTTGTTTTTTTTTTTGATCGAGTGTGGAGAAAACCAGACTTTAGTTTTTTTGTTTTTTTTTTAAGTGTGTGTCGAAGCTACATATTCACAACATGCTGTGACGTCCTGCCAAGCATTACTTTATGTTGCATAGTAGTAAATCCAATTGGGAAGGGTCTCCACAGCTCAAAATATCAGTTTGTGAAGATATAAAAGAGAGAGAGAGAGGGGGAGAGAGAGTGAGAGTGAGAGAGAGAGAGAGAGGGGGGGGGGGGGAGAGAGAAAGGGGGAGAGAGTGAGAGTGAGAGAGAGAGTGAGAGTGAGAGTGAGAGTGAGAGTGAGAGAGAGAGAGAGAGGCAGAACCGGGCTCTAAGTGGGTTACCATCTGCCTCAACCGGTTGGGGTTGAGAGAGAGGGTGAGAGAGAGAGAGAGAGAGAGAGAGAGAGAGAGAGAGAGAGAGAGAGAGAGAGAGAGAGAGAGAGAGAGAGAGAGAGAGAGAGAGAGAGAGAGAGAGAGAGAGAGAGAGAGAGAGAGAGGGTGAGAGAGGGTGAGAGAGAGAGAGAGAGAGAGAGAGAGAGAGAGAGAGAGGCTCGCAGTAAGTGATACAGTGAGATGTAACTGGAGGATAATATGGTTGAAATCATAATTATAAAACTTAAACTGTGAACAGAAGTGCATTATATTTTATATTAACTAAAGAAAATAAAACTTGTGTATCTCATAATTATGAGATAATAAATGAAGCTGAAGGAACTGATGTTAAAGGAATAATTACACTTTTTTTGGGGGGGGGGGATTTGCTTTCTTACAGAGAGTTAGATGTAAATTTAAGAAATGTTACTGAACTAATGAATTAAATTCTGACTCTTGTATTAAAGTTAATCAAGTTAATTCCTTAAAAAAAAAAAAAAAAAAGGTACAATTTTACATTTTAAATTCAAAACCGAGCCTTTAAAATAAATGTGATTTTTTTTTTCGCCCCCACTAATTTGCATGCTCAATGTGGTCTTTATGCTACGCTAAGCCAATTATCTCCTGGCTCTAGCTCCGTATTACATGATAATTACATAATTACATAATTATCTGCATGAAAGCAAATTAAAATTCCTTTGAAAAAAAAAAAAAAAGCAGAGTTAGACGTAAAATTTGACGTTTTAAATTAAAAACCGAGCCTTTAAAATAAACATGATACAACTTCTTTTTTTTTTTAAACTTAAAATTGAGTCTTTATACTAAACAAACCTAATTATCTCCTGGCTTTAAACTCTGTGTTACATCATCATGAGGCATCAATCTTCTAATTATCTGCATAGAAAGCTAATTAGCTGTGAAAATGAGTCAAAATCAAGTCATTATTACAAATTAGTGAATAATATGATGTGTTACTTTCTTCTATCTCGTTATAAAATGATCTTCCAGTTATCACCGTATCCATTACTGTGAGCGACAGAGAGCAGAAAATTGCTAATAGAAGTTGCTAATAGTAAATATTCTGTTAGCATTTAATATATCTTTCTTTTTTTCTTTCTTTCTTGAGAACCAGAAATTATTCATGTCCAGTTAGAAGAACATATATAATTTTTTTTTTATAAAAAATTACAATATTGGCCCTATTCATCGCTCTAATTCAAATAGGAGACAAACACTTGGGTAAAGTCGTATGAAACGTGACAAAACTTAAACAAGTATAGTTAAGAGAAAGGCACGATATTCCTCCTCAGCACACTAACCCGACGGAGGCGTCGTGTGTAAAGACTTTAGAGGACAAAGTGTGGAATCTCTCCGTGGCCTCCAGGCTTCTTCGTCTTCAGGAGGGTTTTAAGTTTCCTCTGGTTTCCTTTGGGAGTGTTTTTAAGAGACACAGAGGGGTTCGAGGAGTCCCAGCTGGGTTGGGTTTTTTTTTTTTCAAACGGAGCTGTCATCACCGCCGGTCACCACCAGGGTGCCGAGCTTCACACCAGCGTGATCTCCACCTCCTCCCTCCGCTTCACCTGCCCCCGTGGATGCTGCTTCGGGGGCGGAGGAGCAGCACGAACCTGGAAAACATTAAAATAAATAAATGAGCAGCTAAATTCAGATGCAACTAAAAGAAAAAGTGATGCTGATTAATTTAACCTTTATAAACATTATCAATGGATCTGATCACTATTTTTAGGATATGGACATGATATTTGTGATGATAGATGTTACAATATAATATATTTAAGTAGGTAATGTGTGTTTACTGACCGGTCGAATGGTGCCAGATCCACTTTCTGGGTATTTCGGAGGTTGAGGGGAGCCTTGGACCGGACCTGAAGTGAGAAGTGAGTATTAGACACAGATTACTTTTCCCTTCTTTAAATGATTAAATACAGCTATCATATTTAAACGGACTACTTTAATGGATTCTTACTCTGAAAGGGGCTTTTGTGAGGCGCTGGCGGCGGCCTGTGATGTCCGTTGTGATAGGAAGGCGGTCGGCCGATGGGAGAAGCCGTGGCGCTGCAGGGACTCGACTGAGGAGACGACATGGTGGGCGTCTGGAGAGGACTGCTGTGGAGCGGCCCCGGCTGGAAGGGGCTGCGAGGGGATCGGTCACATTGGGCCAAACTGGAGGGAGAAGCCTTTAAAAACAGAAGGAGGAGAATAGATGAATTTACACAGTGAAAATATCAAAGTTTAGACATAATAATCTGGCTAACTAGATTTTAAATATCACACAAATATCACAAACATGAATTTGTGCTATAAAAGCAAAAGAAACCACACGTTAAACCTGCAGTGCACAACTTTTGTCTCCCCCCTCTGGCAGTGACAGTAATTACAAAAACACTGTCAACACTTTTTTTTTTTTACATCATAGCCTACTCTGTTGCTACGGTTACGGCTGTAAAAAAAGGTGGATATTTATTATGAGTGTCACAAAACTTCAGTGAAATTACTCGTTTTAACTATTAGAATTTGATCCATTCAATTTAATCTAGAAGAGCTCCACGATTAAACCTTAAATACTGTTCATATTCTGACTTATAATTAGTCTCTACATCAATTCATATTCATAATTCCCCCATCAGTCATTAATACATGTTTGATTAATCAAACGTGTTTTGAATTTCGTGCATTTGCATATACAAAATGTGCATCGGCTACACACAGAAAAGAAAGAAAAAGATGCATTTTATTTCCATTTTTGTAAACTGTGGGGTCTAAACAGTGGATTTAAACACTGACATGCAAAAATGGCTCGAATTTGACCCTGATCAGTATGTAAGGGTTAAATTATTTCATCCCTATTCAAGTTAGCAGATCTTGGCCAGCAGCAGTCTCTGGTGTGTCAGTACATCCAGCCAGCGTAGCGTAGTCACCACAGAGAGAGTTTGGTGG
Source organism: Scomber colias (assembly GCA_021039105.1). Taxonomy (NCBI): domain Eukaryota; kingdom Metazoa; phylum Chordata; class Actinopteri; order Scombriformes; family Scombridae; genus Scomber; species Scomber colias. Next base: position 1,375,893 of record JAJDFG010000109.1, read on the forward strand.
TGATAAGCTTAATTAGCACTGTGTGAACTTGTTTGGCGAGAGATGTTCATTTATCAGTTTCTCTAACGCTTTATAGAGTTAAAGGTTTTCCTTTGATTTCAAAATGATCAACTTAACTTTTCCCCCCCAAAAAATGTGTCACCATAAATTAAGTTTGATTTTAAAACTGCTCATAATTAACCATAAAATAGCATTTATTGTAATTCTTCATGGTATTTTTTTCACTTTTTTTAACCCTCCTGTTCTTGAGTCAAGGAAGGAAGGGAGGAAGAAGGAAGGAAAGGAAGGAGGGAGGATAGAAGGGAGGGAGGAGGAAGGAAGGATGGAAGGGAGGAAGAAGGAAGGAAAGGAGGAAGGAAGGGAGGAAAGAAGGAAGGAAAGAGGGGAGGAAGGAAAGGAGGAAGGAAGGGAGGAAGGAAGGGAGGAAAGAAGGGAGGGAAGAGGAAGGAAGGAAGGAAGAAGGACATAAAGGAGGGAGAGAGGAAGGAAGGAAGGAAGGAAGGAGGGAGGGAGGAACGAAGGAAGGAGGAAAGGAAAGAAGGAAGGAGGGAGGATAGAAGGGAGGGAGGAGGAAGGAAGGAAGGAAGGAAGGAAAGGAGGGAGGGAGGAAGGGAGGAAAGAAGGAAAGAAGGAAGGAAGGAAGGAAGGAAGGAAGGAGGAAAGGAAAGAATGATACTGTTTGATTTGGAGTCAAAAATTAACCTTGACTGATGATTCAAAGAGTCCCACACTGTGATCCTCACCTGTGCACTTCCATCTTTTTGTCCGTCTCCGTTCTCGTTGGCTCCGGTGAGATCCTCCACCAGCACCGCCGGGAAAACGCCAACGACACCGTTAAACTCCCCCTCCCAGAAACCATCGTCCTCGTGGGTCTCTCTGCTCAGGATGCGGATGATGGCCCCCTCCGGAAATGACAGCTCGTCGTCCGTCTGTCCCGCGTAGTCGTACAAGGCCTTTGCAAAGGACACTGCAACAGGAAAAAAAAAGAAAAAGAGAAGAAGGATGAGATTTGACAGGCACAATCGGGTATCCGTGGTCACGATCCTAAAAATATCCCTCACCGCTGGAGTCTCCGTTGACAGAGCCGGTTGGTAGTTCAGTTTCAGGTTCAGTGGAGTTGCTGGAGGAATGGGATCGGGCATCCAGCGCAGCGAGAGACTGCAGCATACTCAGCAGGCTGTTGGAGGAAGGCAGCTGCAAATATTTCTCTGGGACGTAGCCGACCTGTCCGCTGCGGTTTCTGGCCTGAAAGTACAAGAAAAAGCCACACTGATGATAAAAAGCAAACATACTTCAGCTCAGAGGAGTCAAACTAAGATAAATGGAGACGTACTTTGACCCAGTCCTCCATGTCTCCATCATCGATGACCTCCAGGATTTCCTGCTCCTCAATGGTCAGTTCATCTGGCTGAGAGGCCTGAAAACACAGAAACAGAAGAGACAGGGTTAGGGTTTGTTTGAATGTGTCTCGTGATGCAGTCTGTGTCCTAATGCGTTGGAAATGCTCATGAAAAGAGACGAGAAGTTTTCTTGGTTTACAGGTGTTTAGAAATGAAAAGAGGTAGGAAATAATAAAATCTCAAGAGTTAGATTATTGTAAGTACATGTAGCATTTCAAAAAGAATTTGTATCCGATGTTTCATATTAAGTTTGCTTTTTAACATCTGGCCAGAAAAAACAGATGAAAATTTGCCTTTTATGCTAACTCTGACTCATTTACAGTGGGTTTTTAGGTTATTTAATTATTTATTAAATTGTGATCGTTCATGAAAAGACTTTTCTTGGTTTACAGGTGTTTAGAAATGAAAAGAGGTAGGAAATAATAAAATCTAAAGAGTTAGATTATTGTAAGTACATGTAGCATTTCAAAAAGTTAAGATGTACGCAAAAGGATGATGATGTACTATTCTGTCTGTATCAAACATGCTGTGTATCATCAATTTTTAATCAGATGTTTCATATGAAGTTTATTTTTTAACATCTGGCCAGGAAAAATAGATGAAAATTAGCCTTTAATGCTAACTCTGACTCATTTACAGTTGTTTTTAGGTTATTTATTAAATTGTGATCGTTCCTGGTCATTAACTGTCTGTTTGCTTTGAACAGTCAAATAAAATCCAAACACATTCAATTGAATCATATATTTTTATTTTAGTTGTTTTGAGGTTTTAAAATTTTATTACACTTTATTTTTTTATTTTATTATTATGACCATTCAATAAATTGTATCTTCTTATTTGATCTTATTACGTCTTTCTTTTGTTTAAAGCTCGTTTTAGTCATTTAGCTTTTATTAAACTTAAATCTCTTTACTTCATGTTTACTTTTGTTTTGTCTTTTTATCTATTATTTGAACCTAGTTTTTACTCTTTTAATAAACTTTTTCTCTTATTCTCTCTAAAGATAATGAATGATATGAATGATAATCTATTATAATTAATAATATATGAAGATATGCAGAGAGAGCAACAGTCAGAGTGCTGCTGGTACCTTGTAGGAGTAGAGAACTTTGCAGGTGAGAGGATAGTTTTTTAAGGTGCTAGAGGGGCTGGAGCTGCTGTCGTCCAAAACTTCACCGCTGTCTTCCATCTCCTCCTCATCCTCTCGCTCCAAGTCTGCCGTTCCCTGCAGAAACAGACAGATAATAACTTGTGTGTCACAGTCAGAGGTGGAAATAGCACAAACTATCCAACGTAAGCAGAACTTTACTTTATTATGATCAGTCAAAGAACACTTGCATGCATTTATTTATTCATGTTTTGTGGCTCTTACCGAGAGTGAAGGATCATGGGTACTGAGGTTGTTCCAGCGCTCGTTCTCCAGCTCCTCCATCACCTGGTTCATGGCGCTCTTCAGCCACGTTTCCACAGCGACGCCAGCCTGCCTCAGCAAGTCCAGACGAGCCTCCGCCTTCACTTTGACCGTCTGCAAGTGTATAAAATAAGATATATATATATTTTAAACAAGTATGAAGACGCAGTGAAAGCTTTTGCATGACCTGATGCAAAACGTTTGGTAACCATGGTAACTTCCAGAGAGGTCAGAGAAAATTCCCACTCTCAGATCCTGACAAACATATTACCTTTTGTTACCAGCTTGTATAAATATATGCTTTTTATACAGATTGCTTCTTCTTTGAAATGCACCTCAGACTCTGCCCCGTGTTTCAGAGTCTCGGCTCGTTGTTTAGTTTGCATCAGAGTCTGGATGATAGCTAAACAATAAACAACTACACACACAAGTTTGTTTGAGTCGAACTAAAACAGGCTGAGTGTGAAAGGATGCTTTACAAAAAACTTGAGTTCTAACAAACATAAACATAAACAGAAGTTGAGTTTTATTATTGCAAGAATGAAACAGACTCTGAAACAGACGTCAGCCCGTAATGAGAAGCTGACTCTCAAATGACACTTAGGATTTTTTATTTTTTTGGTGACCCAAAGACGGACATTGGCTCTAAAAACACTGAAACATTGAAAAATATCTACTTGATTATATTTTGATATTAGCTTCAGATAAACCTTTAAATACATCTTTACATAAAAGACATTTTATATTGCATACTAGTATAAAACTAAAAGATGAACTCCTTGCAGACAGTTTCAATTAGAGGAGGTAACATCTACTATTTGTACCGATATCACATATTTACTGCCGTTCATATTATGTCTGTTTTCCTGTTTAGCTGCAGTGAAATGATGGTCACAAAAAGATGAACTCTGGCACTAGAAAGACTGTGATTTAAGTTTTTTGATTGATTTGACTAATTAATATGATTAAAACAGACATATTAGCTTAAAAAAACTACCTTAAAATACATTTCAACACAGGAGGCGGACCATGCAGACATTATTTTGGCCCCCCATCACTTACATTATAAGTACATTATGAAAGGATATCTTCTAATGGTCAGTATGAACTTGCTTGGGCACCTGATTGTTGTTTTAAAACAGACTTGGAAAAACTGTGAACCTCTCCTTTAAAACACCTAAACTGTGTCAATTCAGCTTTTTAACCAGTAGGTGGAGTACTGGAGCCACTTTAAAGTAAGACAGGACTGACTGGACTGGAAGGAAAAAAAAGAGAGACTTCCACTTCTTACTTAACACACACACACACACACACACACACACACACACACACACACACACACACACACACACACACACACACAGACACAGACACACAAACACACAGACAGACAGACAGACAGACAGACACACACTCGTTACCTCTGCCCTCCGAAGACTCTGCCTGGCCACCTCCATCTTGGTCTCCAGGTCCGTGTTGTTCTGCTCTGAGGTCTCCTGAGTCCCGTATTCCTCCAGTGCCTAAAAAAACAAATTACACAACATGAAAAACAACAACAACAACAACAACAACAACAACAAAAAATCCCACTTTGTCCACAAACTAACAAGATTTATTTATTTTAAACAACAACACAGGATGGAAAAAGTTGAACAATGAAAAAAAAAGACATTAATTCAAGACATTTGAGTGACGTTGGAGAGAGCGTGACTCATTTCCTGGTTTCTGGAAACAAACTGTTTGATCCTGAGCGTACTGGAAATAACATCACTGCTGGGGTTGGCAGTGATTTGTCTTCAGTACTTCAGGTTCTCACATATAAATCAGAAGCAGGGGGGGGGGGGGGGGGTTTCTCATGTGAGCTGATGATGCTGCTGCTGCTGCTGCTGCTGCTGCTGCTGATCAACTCGTGTCCTGTACTGTATTGCTTCACCATGCTTTCCTTCACATGTGTACTCTGTGAAATATTTTAATGATTCCCAGGTTTCAATATTATTCAAAAGTGTAGCAGACGTGCACATACAGTACATTTCTGGTGCCGGACCATAGACACAATGTAAAGAAAGAAAGATAATGTCTCAATAAACTGCATCTAAGTGTGTGTTACAGTTTGTGTATTTCTTTGTTATAGGTTTATCATTATCAGATTTAATCACTGTCAAATTTAGGAAACATTAACTGTGATGGTTGAAACATTATTGTGTGCTTTCCTTATTCTGTGTTGTGTTTTACGGCATGTTTAATTAATGATAAGCTGATTTATGGCCTCACAACCTCCTTGTAACATCAGGCAGGTTATTTGAAACTTTTTACTGCTTTTTTTAACACCGTGACAGACTTTTAAACACCTGCAGTTTATCATGAGGAACAAAAACGTCATATTTTTGGGCCACGTTCACACTGAAAAAAAAAGGGGTGTCAAACTCATTTTTGTTCAAGGGCCACATACAGCCAAATTTGATCTCATGTGGGCCGGACCATTAAAAAGATGGAAGGAAGGAAGGAAGGAAGGAAGGAAGGAAGGAAGGAAGGAATGAAAAGGGATTAGGAAGGGAGGAAGGAAGGAATGAAAAGGGATTAGGAAGGAAAGGAAGAAAGGAAAAGAACACAAGGAAGGAAGGAAGGAAAGATGGAAGGAAACAAGGATAGAAAGAAGGGAAAAGTGATAGGAATGAAAGAAAGGAGGGAAGGAAGGAAGGAAAGATGGAAGGAAGGAGGGAAGGAAGGAAGGAAGGAAGGGGAAGGAAGGAAGGAAGGAAGGAAGGAAGGAAGGAAGGAAGGAAGGAAGGAAGGAAGGAAGAAAGGAAGGAAGGAAGGAAGGAAGGAGGGAAGGAAGGAAGGAAAAGGGATTAGGAAGGAAAGGAAGAAAGGAAAAGAAGTAAGAAAGGGAGGAAGGAAAGAAGGACCGATGACAGGAGGGTAGGAAGGAAAACAGGAAGGAAAGTGGGCCGGATTGGAGGCCTTGGCGGGCCGGTTCTGGCCCTCGGGCCGCATGTTTGACATCCCTGCACTAAAACAAACAGATTTGAGAATAATTTACATGTGAAATGAATCAGAACAGTTCTTAGGTCATAAATACTGCCAGTTAACCGAGGCTGCAGTACTGAATGAGACCCGTTCATCAAAATACTATTTTACACCTACGCAGGGGTCTGACAGGATAATATAGTTAACACCTGTACTTTGTAATTTGACTTGGCTGATCAATACAGTTATTGATGATAGAGAGGTGGAGGTGACAGAAATGATCTGCTACAAAAAGCTTGAGATCTCCTGACGTCACTGCACCACAAAAGCAGATTATTATAATGATGTATTCTTTTGCAGAGAGTAATGTAATGTAATGTAATAAATGTAATCTGCATACCAATAGTGGTTCTCATCACTTATTATCTATTATTTAATTATTTGTTCTTCTCTGGCAGAGAGACATGAGTTGCATTGGCGTCCGTTCCTATAAAGCCCTAAGTGGAGATTAATCACATCAGAGTGAGTTTGGACTGAACTTTGGAGTTTGGCAGATCTGCTTTTGGCTTTTGTGCCCCCGACTCAATTAAATACCCCGCAGGATCCACAAACACTAGACACTCTTAGAGTCCATGGGTCAGTTTAGGACCCTGGTGACCAAACAGGTTACCACAAAATTATGTAACCGTTTTTAAATCATTATTATTATTGTTCTAAATTGTTCTTAAATTATTTAATTAAATTGTAATGATTACCATACTATGATTTCTTAAGATTGCGATCACTCGATGACACTATAAATTAGTTTAATTTCTCAGTATACTCTTGAGTTTAAAACAAAGCTTGAGTGAATGCCGATTATAATTGTTTAATGTGTAAAATATCAAAAAAAAAATCTTGAAAAAATGGCCATAAAACTTCCTCGGAGAGCCAAAAATCTTCTTCGAATTGCTTTTTTTTTGTCTGACCAGCAGGCTAACAAAAGAAGATATTCAGCTCACTGTCATGTAAAAACAGAGAAAAGCAGCAAATCACAGTAGAAGTGAGGATAACTTGTGAATATCTGTCATCTTAGCTTGAGAAATGACTGATTGAGAAGTAATATATACTCTTAGCTCCTGATTAATTTGCTATAGATCGTTTCAGCTAAAGTATAACCAGCTCTGAAAACTGTCTCTGGAGTTATAAGCATTCCCCTGATGGGCCTAAGATCCTATTTTACTCCACTATATGGGTTAGAAGTGAGGAATTTGTGACTATAGTGGTCTAGATTACATGATCAGTGTGTGTGTGTGTGTGTGTGTGTGTGTGTGTGTGTGTGAGTGTGTGTGTGATATACGGTGTCAATATCTTCTTCCTACAAGTCGCAGGCAACATTATCTCTCCCTCGGTCCGCTCTGGTTCTCACCCTCTGAGTGTGGATGGCGCTCTTGTACTCTCGGGCTACGCGGCTCGCCCATTTCCTCGCCTCCTTATCCAGGCTGTGCTCCTCGGCCGTCCCACTCTCTTTCTGCAGCTGCATCACCTAAAAAAAACAAAAAACACACACACACACACACACAAAAGAGAGGCACAGTCAGTGTAAAAGAAAGAAATAGAGAGAGACAAACAGAGCAAGATCAAATATTTAACCAGGATAAGAGAGATGCTGCTACTACGTGAGAGTTTACATTGACCTTTCATTGGGAGTCAGATTTGTTCCAGTCAGCTGTTGACATTTTAAAACAATGAAAACAAACTAAATGTCTTCCTTCTTTGAGCCTGACATTTTATGACTTTTCCTAAAAGTGGCCCAGAATGAACAAAAAATAGAAATATTTCAAAAATGATGTATTTTTTTGTGCAGCTGGGTCAGTGCTGAATGCTGGTTTTAATGGTTATAATGAAACCAACCCTTCAAATGTTTGTTTTATCCTATTACTTAATAGAAATACTGAAATGCTTTCAACATGAGGTCATAATGAAGTGTGACTGAAAGCATGGTGAACAGCACTAACTCATACATTACACCTTGAAAGGATTCATTATTCTCTTAGTGGTAGGTTGGGAGATTTCAAAAAGGATGTGGCAACCAATTATTTCTTTCTTGAAACAGGATGTAGGACAACCTGAGTAGCACGGGGTGGGCGAGAGGGGGTGGGTCAGGGAGGAAGTTATTATTTTTTATTTATTTTATTTTAATACATGTATTTATTTACTTATTTTTGTATATTTTTCTATTGTTTTCCATTTATTTACTTATTTGTTGGACACCTTTGTTACTTATATTAAAAAATAATGAAGCATTGCATAAGCCAAAGATGGATGTATTTTTGATATACTGTCTGCTTCACAATAAAAATATTTGAAATGATAATGAAGTGTGATTGTGAATGGTAAGATATCTTTGGATGGGAAATACTTCAAAATTTTTATAAAGTGAATAAAGTGAAGGGGCAGAATGTGAACAGTATGTAAGGGTTAATGTTTAATCGTGATATATTTCATGTCAGACATACTATTAAAAAATTAAAAGAATATGAGGTCTCTTCAGACAAAGAGGTTACTTTTGTCTACATCTCAGATAGAAACACAGCTAATCCTCTGTGAGAAGGGTGTCTTTAAAAACATAAAATTTAGCTTATTTGTCCTTTAGTTACGCTATGACCCACTGAACAACTTTAATAAGGCTATTGTGGGGTTTCCAAATTTGAGTTAGAGAACCACCATTGTAGAGTGATGATGTTTACCATTTCTGTTATTTCAATGTGGAAACTTCCTCTTTACACATTACACACCGCCCCAGTTAAAATAAAGTGCGTTGCCAGTACGTCACACACACACACACACACACACACACACACACACACAGGCGTGGTGTTGAAACAGAGCATTTGTCTGTTCATTCAAGTACATTCTGCCTGCATCATTTAGTAGGTAAGCACTGCACATCATCATCCTAAAAGAAAAACCCATTAGAAATACATTCATCTTACATTTAAGAACCCAAAGTCCCATAATGAAAAAAAAAACTCAGCTCAGGTAGCTCTCAGTTATGTAAGAAAGAGGAAGAAAAAAAAAAAAAAAAGTGTTTACTTTGAGAAACATGGACGAGAAAACAGCTTCACAGCTTCTCAGTCCATGAAAGTATGTTGGTGGGTCAAATGAAAACCTCACATCTCCAACATTTCAGGATTTAAGGGTGAAACAGCCTTAACCTATGATGGGTTCCTTAAATGTCTGGTGACTCAAAGATGGTCTAAATGCATTCTTGTTAGCTTTTATAGGTGACTCATCTTGGTAAAAAGAGACGTATGATGCACATTCTGAGGTTTCTATTCTGGGGCTTCACTCAAATATCTTTGCATAATTCACAGTTTAAAAAGACTCCTTATTAATCTTATACTGGCTCTTTATGCAGCCCTTCAGTTCAGCCTCTGTCTGAAACAGGCTGTTTTAGCTCCCATCTCTTTAAAAGGCCCCCACCCTCGCCCCTCCTGATGAGCCCACTCTGCTCTGATTGGCCTCTTTGGAGAGTATGTTAACCTCTGGCTCAGGGTCCTGCTCAAAAATGACATACCCAAAATGAATATAGTATATCTCTGCAACTACAAGGTCTATATGAGTAATCTTATATAGACTCTATCATAATAAAGGACATATGTTACTGAGTCAGAGTAAATGAAGATTTAACACAGCATAAATGAAAGATTTCATTTCCGCCTGACAAAAACATTTCTGAGTTATGCTGCTGTTGCCAAAAACAGAATCAAATTTATTGTCCTTATACAGGTTAGGAAATTCGAGACCTCTAGAAAACCGTAACACAACATCTGAACATTGTCTGTGCAGCAGAAGTCAGATTTAGCTTCTTTTTCCTGTTTTTGTACTGAACTTCCCCAATGATGTTGCATTTTTATTATAAAGCCTGTCATGCATCATCTCTAACATGCATTGGTTCAAATTGCTCTTTCTTTATGTTGTCCTCAACCTACACTTGTTCTGTCTTATTATGAGCATGTCAATCAACTGTGAAGCACTTTAAAACTACATTAACCTGCATGAAAGGCACTATATGAATAAAGTTTGAATGAATGATTGATTGAATCTGATCTGAAATGCACAAAAGGATAATATAAAACAACCTTAGAGAAAACAAAGCAATGAAAACTGAGGAACAGATGGACTTTTGCAGACATGTGCAAACAATCTGACATAATCAGGACAAGGATGATATTAAATAATAGCTTAAAAAAAAGGGAGAGGTTACGGCAAGGATAGGCGACAATTCAATGTTGTTTGTTGACTTTAGGCGATGGGTGTTCCCATCTTGGCTGTACTGTTGGCCGAGTACAAACTTTAACAGACCGATGCCTTAGTGTGGAGTTTTTTTCTGCACTGTACCCTGCATATTTATTGTTTTATACGTACTGGTGCTCATATTTGTTGAACTATGCAGAGTCAAAGATAGATTTTCCCCATGGGGACAATAAAGTATATATCTATCGATCTATCCATCTATTTTTGACTTGCGGGGAACATTTTTTTATATATAGCACCGGTCAGAACGTTTCAACACATCTTCCCACTCACTTGAAAAAGAACATATGTCCAAATTTTTTGACTGTGACTGTGTGTTCACCTCAAGTTTTGGACATTTGACAACATTTAACACGTCATAACAGTCTAAAAATAACAGAAGAATAACAAAAAAAAGCTTATGTTATGTTCCCCTTTAGTAAAGATTATAACAAATACCTATAATGTGAGTTAAGAGGTTTCCACATGACATCAGTAGTGTGTGTGTGTGTGTGTGTGTGTGTGTGTAGAGGCTGGGGTGGGGTGGGGAAGGTCAGTGCACTCAGATGAGGCCCACTCACAATGCCTCCTTTTCACAGATGGGCCGTTCACAGGGCCCGGCCTACCTCCTGCCCCTCCCTCCCTCCCTCCCTCCTTCCCAGTTCAGCTCTATTCCTTTACCGGATCCCTCTGTCTGGTGCAAGTGGCATGGAGGAGAGGGAGGAGAGGGTGGAGAGGGTGGAGGGTAGAGGGAGGGGAAGGCTCTCTACCATTAATGTTTTCTTTAGGAACAGGCTGCTGCTTGTTTGACGTCCAATAAAAACAACGCAAGCGTTTGCAGTTTGAACAAATTGTCCAGTGTTGTCCGGCGGAGCGGAGGGCCAACGCAAAGGAGGAGAGGACCGGCAGAGTCGGCTAACTGACTAGTTAAAGCTAGAAAAGAAGTGTGTGTGTGTGTGTGTGTGTGTGTGTGTGTGTGAGACATGGACTTCAATGCACTACATCCACATACAGTAGCCATCAGTAACCCGCTGACAGATCTGCAGACAAGCGGTGACCCTGAAGTCTCATAATAAAATATTTTTGGACTCAAGTTGACATTTATTTACATTGCATAAGTTAGTAAACAGGAATAAAACTAAATGTTTAGTCCTGCATACGGTTAGAGGTGGTAACATACCATATTTATGAATATCATACATTTACTCATAATGTATATTTACTGATGTTTGCCGATTTCTAAAATTGGAGTATAAGTCTTATAGCTTGTCTTCTCATCATGCTTATTTTATGTTTATGAAAGTATGAAGGTGAAAGGGTTTATTTTATTTCATTTCATTGTTTTTATTGTATTGCTGTTATTTTTACTCATGTTTATGTCTTTTAATTCATTTTATTTGTATTTTATGCCTCTTGTGAACTGTTAAATCAATTTATTTATTCTTCTGTAAAGCCCTTTGGTTCACTGTGGTGGTTTTAAAGTGCTTCACAAATAAAGTTGGATTGGATTGGATGTAAAGCAATTCATAAGTTGTGTTTTGACATGAGCTATTTAAATAAATCTTTACTTACTTACATTAAGCTAAATATTTACCACATTTAAGAGCGGAAACACAAAGTCCAGTAGATACTAAAGGCTTTGTGTGCAGGTGTGAAGAACAGATTGTGCTTTAACCACATTGTTCATCATGACTCAGGTGGGATTTGTAGTCGTGGGTAAGCTGTGATAAGATGAACATTTCATACATAAAACATCACTTTTATAGCCTGTGAAGTGTTGCTGCAATAACTGACTAAACCCAGATTTGAGAGATTGTGAACTTTAAGAAGAGGTTTTTTTTTTTATGTACTGGCAAGAGATGATGAAATAGCATCCAGGAAGACCAGTTTATGCAATAGATCCATTTATCTGAAAGCTTATCAGCAGCCTGAAACACTCCATCGCAGTTTATTATCCTTTCATAAGCTTGGAAGGTTTTTACAACGGCATCATTACAGTCACAAGGTAAACAGCCGAATTACTATCTATTCATTACAGTGTGAACTTGCATCTGCTTAATACGTCACTGCAGGATGTTAATGGATGACGGTGTATTGTGTCGTGGCCTTTTTGTGTACTTCTTCTTAATTAAAATGGAGCTCTCTGTGTCTGAAGTTCATTGAGTCTGTACATTAGGCCTGTCATGATAACTACTTTTAACTACTTTTGTTAGACGATATATTGGCTCAGAAATAATCGCGATAAATGATATTTTTGGCATTTGAAGATCATTTCATACCACTGATATAAATGATAATATAACAGCGTAATATTGCAAAGGGTGACAGGGTGGATGGTGGGATTGGAGAGATGGTGCTATGCTTCTGTAAAAACACAGACTTGATAATGTTAATATTTATGCTATTGTACAATAAGTCATTAACGTTATTATCATTGCGACAGGCCTACTGTACGTCTTTATTATTGCTTATTTGAGCAGAGACAATGCACAATAAATATACTGCACCAGAAATAACTATGAGCTAATTTGCATCTGTTGTTCCAGGGCTGGGACACCACAGTTCTAAACATGTAATAAAACATATATATATAACCCATGACTTAAAACTGAATAAAAATACACAAAATGCATTATAATTAAAATTGACGGTCCATTAAATTACATTACCTATTTAAATTTTTAGGTGTAGACTTCTAGGAGTGTCCTTCTTTCAGACAAGCCATCAGCCACCCACAATAATTTAATATGACAGTTTTGCATGAAGTCATCATTTAGATTCTTTTTTAAATGGTTAAGCACAAAAATACACAGAGAAATCACCCTGTTTCCATTTCTTATGTGTCGTTTCTAATTTACAGTATATATATAGATTTTTATTTAACTGTTTCAAGTCATTGTGATCTTTTCTCTTCCTTAAAAAGTTGCATAAAAAGTGAATTTTCCCAGCGTATCTTTTCAATGCGTTAAAGTTAGAATGGACTAAAATAAATTGCTGATACTGTCTCTAATCCAGGCGGTTGTATTTATTATTTACTCCAGGCCGCCATCTGTTTCCCATATCATTGTTTACAGAGTCATGATGTCAGGAGATTATTTTTAGCCACACGAGAGCAAGAGAAGATTTGGCAACTGGTTTATGAAATGTGCGAGGGTGTTTTGAGGGTGAAGATATTGGTGGTAGAAAAGTTGATTAGAAATAGTTTTTGATACTCTGAGTCACCGTGAGTGTTGTGAATCCAATTTAACATCTTCCTTAAAATGTACAGAGCATTTATGCAGCCAGAGGTGAGCAGACGTTGGATTTCTGTGGATGCAGATGTTCATTTACAGTCTATTTTTATAGCGAGTGTGTTGTTTTTGATGCTTTGTTTGTTGGTGTCTCGTACAATATAAAGAATGTAAAACACTTAAGCACACTTTGCAACTTTTAGCCAACTGGCTGTGATCACTGCCAAATGCATCTTCCTTCAAATGAATCTACTTCAAAGTTCAAATAAAATTTGGGGACCAAATGAAAGAGAAGAAAGAAAAAAACCCTGATAAGTTACTCTTAAACAGATGCACTGCTGCTGTGTTGTCAGCAATAAAATTCTATTAATGATTTACCGTATCAGAGTCGCTGGGCTGGTACAGGAAGTCTGCGGCTTGCTGAAACATCGGGTTCTTCTGCACAAACAGCTGCTGATGAAACTCCTGCCGTACCTGCATATTGTGTATTTCAAGAGAGAAGATAAATACATATTAACAAAATAATATGATTAACTTTATTTGTATAGCATAAAGTAATGTTAAAAAAAGGAGAAAAAAAGAAACATTATTGTAATATAAGATGGAAAATATAAATAGTAATAATTTTAAAATAGAAAAATCAGTACATAGTAAAAGTAGCTAAATAATAGAGTATATAAATAATAAAAAAAATCAAGTAAAATTCAACATTTTAAAAGAAGTTCAGTATACATCAGTGTCAGAAAAGCTAATAAAAGGCTGAAGTGAAGAGGTGAGTTTTTAGCTTTATTTTAAAAATCAATGTTTAAACCTTTTCGTCTTCATACTTTTATAATTACTGTTGAGAAAAAGAGACTGGGGCAATAGTTTAGCTACTTTATCATTGCAAGACGACATCGTAAAACATTAACATCCTTATCAAGGCTAAGAACGTATCCGGTGATAAAGTGACATTACGGTGACTGTACTTTAACTTTATTTTGAAAATACTGCTAAAGAAACTTGCGATAATTCTGTTATCAGTTTTGTATTTCGTGACGTTTTTCCTATTTTCGTGGTCTTGAATTTATCATATCACACAGTAACAGACGTTCAGTCGCAGCCACTCGACAGTGACTCTGATATTCTTCTGTTACGATTATCAGTAAAACTAAAAAGGACTTTCAGTTTGTCCAGATAACAAAGAAGAGATTTGTTTATAAGAAGTCCGTCGGGAGTGGCAAAGGAGAAAAGGATGATAATACCGACCCAATTAAAATAAAAATATTATCTTAATCTACTTGCTCCTTTGATATTTAACATCTGAATGCTGTTATTGTTGCTCCCAAAAAGATTGAAAAAAACAAAAAGGGGAGAATGTTTTCAGGTTTCCTCACATTTTTAAAAGCCGAAATGTAAAAAAGACCACATAACACAGCTTAATGAAGTATTAAACATTCACGGGAAGTTCATAGAGTCAGTATTTTTCCATTTGTCAGCATAAACCCGAAGAACGTTTCTTTTTCTAAATTAAAAAGTGACTTTATTAATCGAGTGAAAGCGTGCGATTGTTCTTTTTTTCCTTCTTAGTGCAGTTGTGCATGAACAATAAAATCTCTGCTCCACCTGCAATGCTTTCATCATTATGCACAAAATACAGGTTATCCAACAGAGCTACTGATCGTCTGTATCCGATGCTTCAACAACAGCAGGGACGCTCGGTTTAATGATCAGTTTCAGCACAGACAGAGGAGCAGAGGAGTCTGTTCACTAACTAGTCGGCTGCTGTTCAGTCTGATATCTGCTGACTGCTGCTAGCGAGGCCCAGCAGGTAGGAACAAACTGAGCAAAGCAGACTCTAGAAACTCTTTAATCCAGGCAGAGATGGTGTTCAGTGGCTCATGGCATAATTAAAGGAGAATTGAGCAAGATTTTCAGTCTGTCCTTTTCTTTCCCTGCTTCCACTGCTTCCCTTTGCTAATGATTTGATTGTATTGAAACAAAATGTTCCTAGAGAGACGAGACGAGCTGAACAAACCAGACTGAACTGAAGGAGGCCGATGGCTCAGGAGTGTGTAACTGAGGAGCGCTGAGGTAACTAAAACCATTCAATTAATTAGCGGTTGGCTTCAGCTCCTTAAACATGCACAAAGATAATGAGTGATTGACCAAATATTTTCCATCATTGACTGAATTTTTTTAAACAATGACGGAAAAATCTGATTTTTTAAAAGATTATTTTTGGGGTATTCTTAGCCTTTATTTGTAAGCAGAGAAGTGGCATAGAGGCCGACAGGAAGCAGGGAGAAGGAGAGGGGAATCACCTGTAGCACAGGTCCCTGCAATTATGTGGCACGCGCTTTAAACTCTCGACTACCTAAGCGCTCCTAGGGTGTTGTCGTTTTGACAGATTACACTGAGGGTGATCCACTGTAAGTCCAGCTGGTGGTGAGTGCACATATTAATTAGCTGTTATCTACTCGTGTCTTTAGTCTCATGTGCATGACCTCATTTTTCAGGTGGCTTTAGCCGTCACTACAAACCATGAATGAAGTTACTTTATAAAGCCCAATGATTGTGACTGTGTTGATAAACGAGGTTAAAAAAAAAGAGGGAGTGATGCGGTGGAGGATGCAAACAACAACTGATAACGTGTCCAGAGCGGACTTGATGAATGTTCCAGCTGAGGCGGAGACTCAAAATCAGTGAGGTGTCACATGACGGCTCACACAGTCAGACATGCAAACGTGTTCAATTTTGTGATTTGTGGAGGTAACTAAATCTTACAAAGGAGATTCCCTTCGGAGCAGTGGACAATGTACTCAACACATCTCGTTAACTGGGTGCTGACAGCGTGTTAAAGGGTGACAAACTGGATACTTTGGAGCGAGCCTGTGACCACGACGGGTCATCAAGATAACAGACAATGAGAAAGTCTAGTGCAACCACTGATGTGAAGCACTGGTGGTTCCTGCAGGTTTGGGGACTTACCTCATTTGAGCTGTTCAAGAGGTGGTTGAAGGTGTTGTGGACAGCCTGGCAAGTTTCCAGCTCAGTCTGACACAGTGAGACCAGGTAATCTTTTACCTGCTCGTAGATTTTGCCATCTAAGACCTGCAGACACAAAAAACACACATTTTTTAGAGTTTAGTGTATATTTCTATGTCGCACCATCCACCTGCCCATCTGAGTGTGTACTGTCTCTTTACCTTGATGCAGTCTGTAAGGTCTGTGTCATAATAGCGTTGCTGATGAGCGTTAGCGGCTGCTAGCGTGAGAAGGTAGTCATTCCTGGCGTGCGTGGCTTTGGAGTTGCACTCACTCCTCTTGGCTTTCAGCTGAAATGCAAATGTCCACACTGATGACTGCTGCACCAAAATATATCCCAAAATGTGAAGCTCTTTGGTTAGATGTAAAAAACCTCATACCTTTACACTCGCCCTCTGCAGACTGGATCTGGACTGGAAGAGACTTAGCTTGGACCTGAAGGTGAGGAAAGACAAAAAAGACTTGTAATGTGATTTGTAATATTTAGTGTAGTTGTAGTTTTGCATATGAATGGACAATTTCTCTCAAAAAA
Organism: Scomber colias; assembly: GCA_021039105.1. Classification (NCBI taxonomy): domain Eukaryota; kingdom Metazoa; phylum Chordata; class Actinopteri; order Scombriformes; family Scombridae; genus Scomber; species Scomber colias. The sequence goes on from JAJDFG010000109.1 coordinate 1,392,738, forward strand.
GGTATCTTTATGGTCAACTGAGGGGAAAAAAACCTTGAAGGCTAGCAGGCTAGGTGCTCAAATTAAGCTAAAAAAAAAATAAATAAATGGTTGAAAAGACAACAAGATGACAAGTTAGAGAAAAAAAACTATGAATGTATTAACACAAACTAAAGAAACTGGGTTATAGTCAGTTTTCTCTGGTCAGCTGATTACTTAAAAAGTAATTTAAAAGAAGATCCTGGTTCAGGGGATTAAACAAACCTGGTTTTCCCAGTTAGATTTCACCCTTTTTTTGGTCATGTATACATTTTTTTTACACAAACAGCAGAAGTAAACCCAGACAGTGTACTCTTTGACTAACAGTCAAACAAAAATCAAGCTGTGCTTCTAAAATAATGTCAGGAGGTTGCTGAGAAATGTGATTATCTGACCACATGCACGTATACACAAATGCAGACGTGCATCTGTAACCATGTGAACATGTTCTCTAATTACCCCCGTAACCTAGTTTCACTGAGTGATCTGGTTTCTCTGGTGTGTGTGTGTGTGTGTGTGTGTGTGTGTGTGTGTGTGTGTGTGTGTGTGTGTATACATGTTCTGACTGACATGAGAGTGAAAACACACAGAGGAAGTGCAGACAAAAAAAAAAGTGTTGTTACTTAAAAAATGCATGTATATAAATATTTGTGGGTACATCAACACAGAGAGGAAGTCAGATGATCATAATGATAAAAGTAGCATCTGCTGTCTTTCTAATGAGCTATTTTCATTATTGATTACTGATTGACTTTCCTGTTTGTGACTGCTTTTTATTAAATCACAATTTTAGGGTTAATATTTAACAGTGCACTCTAACTTCTTATTCTCCTGTTTCTATCTGTCTTACTCTATTTTAGATTAATTCTATTACCAATTAAACACTTCCAATGGTATTTAAATGTCCTTTTTATTTTGCCATGTGTTGTTTTGATATCTTTTCTTTCATTTTATGTTTTATGTAAAGCACTTTGAAAAGCCTTGTTGTTTAAATGTGCTTTACAAATACATATTCCTCTCCTTTCATTGATTAATCTACCAATTATTTTCTTCATTAATCTTTTGTTGGATGAAAAATAATTAAAAACTCAATTAAAACATCCAAACTCTCTAGATGACATCTTCAAAGTTAATAGTTAATACATTCAGTTTATTGTCCAAATCCAGCAAATCTTCATGTTTGATGGGCTGTAACTTGACTAAGAAATGACTGAAACTAAAATAATCAGCAACAGCAGTCCAGCTCCTGAACTCTGACCCCTCCCTGTCCCAAACATCATTGCCCCTCAACTGACTGAACGCACATAGCACACAGCACTTTACCATGAAGCACAGAGCACTTTGACTGTGACGGTCACTGAAAATACATATAATTATGTTGTTGATATTCTGTTTTTCCTTTTTTAATGATGCTGCTCCTCATGCCTTTTAAATTGCCCCTCGGGGACAAATAAAGTGTTTAAAGAAAAAAAAACTATTTCAAATGACTCAAACTGAGTAAACATCTAATTGTTGCACAATTCTTGTTATTAATATAATGCATTTTCTCTTTGCTCCAGTGTGATTTGTTTTACAGTCCAATGTAAAAATGTGGAGGCAGTGAAAGATAAACCTGACCTACAAACACATTTTCCCCTTAGCTCATAAACCTGTGAATGAACATCAGCATGATATATAACAAAAGGTAGAGGTAGAGAGTCTTTTGGATCATACTTGGCATCCAGCTCTGCCTTCTCTCTGACAGCTTGTGCCATTGTCTCAGCCTCCTGGTACTTCTTCCTGCTCTTGGTCAGATCCTTCACCGAATCCTGCAGCTCGGCTTGGACCACCGTCAGCTGTTCGATACACTAGAGGACACACACACACACACACACACACACACACACACACACACACACACACACACACACACACACACGCACGCACAGAGGAAATAAGACACAATTTACATCTATGTAAATAATTATTCCTGCTATGTGCCGCCTAAAAACATGCAAATGCTCCCTTTAAGCGTGTCTACAGAACATGTGGAGCTGAAGTAGCGTCACAACGACGTGTGTTATACAGGAGGTACAATGGCATCTCTGAAAAGGTGAGAGGGAACAAGAGCAGCATTGTAGGCTCGGAGCAGTGAAACGTGGACAGCGGTAACCACAGACCAGCGCCGGTTATGTTTCAGCGCTGAGTCGAAGCAGTTTCAGACTTTATGGTCAGGGAATGAACCTCCAGACGTGCAGAGAGCAAAGGACTGCACTGACTTCTGCCCTCAGTTGGCAGTTGTGTGTTTATTGCTTTTTATCAGTTTTACACTGGTTGTTACACAAAGTCCTCTTCTTGAAATGACAATAAGCAGAAGACAAAGAACATGTTTATTTTTAATAGTTTAATGTGTCATATATTTATGCTTGACTATTGTTTTTATTGTGTTTTTGGGTATGATATTCTGTTCACTTTACTTTACTTTTGCTTTGAAGCACCTTGTAACTTCAGTTTGGAGAGGTGCTTTAAAAATAAAACTACTATGCATAATTATTATCATTATGTAAGAGTATAAGGTCCCTTTCACACTTATTTTATGCATCTCATTCATATCTGATGCAATTAAAATCCAGGTGCAGTTTATTACACTTTTGTTTACACTTTGGCTCATACAGTCACTGCCCACTTCATTCGGTAGACCTGTGCAATCTAATTCAATCCAATACAACAGCCCTCCCATAAATTGTACTTTTTTGGAAGTTTGTACGTTACATACATACACATACAGTGAGTCTATATGTGACTTTATTAGCCACAGCCAAAACCTAGTTGCTTAATCAGCTTAAAAGGGGAACTACACTGAATAACACTGCTACCTCCCTTTTTCGCTACTCCTCCCTTAACTTATATATAACTTGTAAACAAGTAACCCAAATTTATTTACAACTAAAGGATTCACCCAGTGTCAAAAAATAAGTACAAGCCAACTTATTAACATGCCCCCCTCCTCATCCATATACCTCTTTTTTTGTATTTTGAACTGATTTATATTTGCACTCTAGTTTGAACTCCATATCTACACATTCACCCCACAGATTGAGAGATATACTCTTCCCAGATAGCAAAACTCTTTTGGCCCATATCTGGCCCACACCTGACATGTTCATCCGGCCCACATACAGCATGGAATGATGGCACTTGGGCGGTCCGCTCATGTTTGCCAAAAGTGGGCTATAACCAAGCCATCACAATGCCAGATGTCAACCAAAAACACACCAAATAAACCAGTTCGGCCAAGACTGGCCCAAATATGTTTCAACAAAGGTGGGCCAAGTATGTTTCCTTATATGTGGGCCTCTTTAGGCTCACATCCGGATTAGTCATTGCCATACTTGCCATATTTCGGCCAAAGATGGGCCATATTCGTTTTGTGATATTTGGCCCTAATGTCATTTACTACATGGGCCAGTTTAGGTTCACGTCTGTGTTGTCCGGGCCAGAAGAATGCCTACAGTGCCGGATCATTGCCTCAAGTGGCCCACATCCGCATGCTATCTGGGTTCCTTTTTAGATTAAACATATCAAAGTCAGATAAGATTATTGATATCTAAATTCTTCTAAAATGTTGGTTATATGTAGTCTGAGCTGCATTTACCTTCCTCAGCTGCTGCTCCTTGTGCATTCGGGCTGTTTTCGCCGGATCTGCAACCTGGACTTTGTAGTTATCGCAGGTGCTGATTCTGGACTGGGTGACCTGGACCGTGCCCTCCAAATAGGCCCTCCACACACAGTACATGTTCCTGAGTCAAACAATAATGGTTATCAAGATGAGCAATTCAAAAATATATGTAGAAAATTGTATTTTTGTTGAAATTTGATGCTGGGTCCACAAAAGAGTGTTTGCAAGTTATTCATACGTTTATTTCAAATTTTTACCCCTTTAAATTTGACTAAACCACATCTTTTGTCGATTATATAGAGTTTCGGTGACAAAAAGGCAACCAAACGGTCACACTGTAGATTACCTGTGATCTGCTTGTTCTTCTGAGAGGTTGTCCGGCCATTCCCGCTTTAGATACTGATTCGCCAACTTCTGGAGGGCCTGCAAAAAGAGACAAAAGAGAGATGACCTTTCACCTTTTGACATCGACACACATTTCCCGTGTCTCCCATGTCTCCTCTTCACATGGGACACGCTTGGAAGACTTGTGACCCCTCCTGACCCTGTCCTATAAACCACAGAGGAGCAGCCAGAGCGAAAAATATATAGACGAGAGGCGCGAGGAGGAGAAGCAAATACAAACTAATTAAAGATGTAGTTGAAATGATCTCAATGTGAACTCATTCACTCACCTGCCTAGTTTAGAGTTTGGCTTACTTGCTGGGTTTTTAATGCTGACGTAGGCTCTTTTTTTTAAGAAGAAGAAAAATGTAATTTATTTAGCCCACATTCACCCCTGATGATATATTAGGTTCTTGCACCTCGGCCAATGGTGAGGTTAACCTTTGAAGAACCAAAATAGTGAGGCAGAGCAAACAGAAGGAGAAACAAACAAAAAAAAGGAGTAAGGGAGGATATCTTTGCCGTGTCTCGCTGTATGTAAAAGAAATGTACTTCTGCTATAACCAGAATAAACTGATAGAGAAATAAAAAAGCTGTAATATTTTTAGCATTGTGCAGACTGTGACGCTTTTTGAGTGCAGAGACATTAAAGCGACCGCAGCCACAGCTAATTAGCTCAATTTTCTGTCGATGTTCTGTCCTCGCTGGAAATCATCGCCATAATTCTTTGGTTAAAAACCACAATGAACAAAACAATAAACTAACTTAACACGCTGCCAAACTTGGGGTGCAGAGTTTGACAGATGTGGGAGTGCACCACGCAGGGAGGGGCCTCATAAAGATACACTGTTATGGTGCATGATGGGAATTGTTGGATCCAGTGTTTTTGGAGTTTGACCCATATTAGGGATTAAAAATTAGGATATTTCTGCCTTTGCTGCCACTTTTTCACCATTTTTAAAATATTTGATATAACTAAATAATTGTAGTTTCCCTTTAAGGTATTGACGTACTGCACAAATTAGCATATTTAAAGTTGGGCATGAAAGATATAAACATTTCTGTCTGTTGTCATTGAGGCATCTTTTACGATTGTTTGTGCTATAAAAGGTTAAAGAGGACAGGGACTGTATCTCCATAAAGTCTGTCCTGTGAGGCGTTCAAGTGCTGTGGCTCAAATCTCGTACTTCTATACTTCTACTTAATATATTGTGCGTTCATACTGAGAAGATTGGGCAAATGCAGTACACGAGTACCCCAATGGTTGCACGGTCAAAATGTTGATTGCGTAGCTATGGATACCAGTAGCAATCCAAGTACCTGTAGAGTAATACTGATACCAATGGAGTACTTTATTGAATACCCATCGTTTGAATAGAAGTATTAAATTGTATAATATGCCACCACTCCACACTCCACTTCTAAATGATTTGATTTTTTTAGGTAATCGCATGTCGCTTTAAATCAAAGAAGGCTTGCGTTGTTTGGCTGTCCACAAGTCTAGCTCTGGGTGCAAAGAGGATCGATTGCAGGTATCGTTTGACGGAGACGTTTTGATACTACTTGGTATTGATTTATTTCAGTCAATACTTTAAATACCAAAGCTACGAAGCAGAAGGGGAGGGGCCACTTTTCAAACTGGAAATGGTGGCAGAATACGTCGTAACTATGGTGAACATCGCTGCATTATACAAATGTAAATTACACATGTAATTTTTGCACTAAGCACCACTATACTGTTTCCACATATAAGCCATCAGTTGGTTTATTGGGTTAATTTAGCAGTCTGTAGTGATTTGGTACCACGAATGCTAACGTGATTTAAGACAACACTAACCTACACAAGTAAGTACACATGTGACTTGAGACAAAGGCATGATATTATACTCAATTGTTAACATGAGAAGTGAGAAACAGTTGTGTCCAGAATGAAAAAAGGAAGTACAGCTTTCACTTTTAGAGTGGGTGTGGAGATAATTTGCACTTTGTTTAAGATGTTAGTTATTCCACAGGTTATGCTTTCAATAGGAGTATAACATGAGAGAATTATCCATTTACTTTTACCTCTTTATTTAGAGAGAATCACAGGACATAAATTGACTCTTAGGGGAGCAAACTTTGACCTGATTGACAGATGAGTCTTTATTTTATTTAATGACTTTCCACTTCATGTTACCACCAATTTAAAATAAAAAACAAACCGTTTTTACATATTTTTTGTGCCCTTAATTGACCGATTTGTGCTTTAGACCCCCCAAAAAAGTGCCCATGAAGGAAATGAGACCATCTATCCTTCCTCTGTTCAAGCCTGAAAAGACGAGCCCTGTTCTGCAGTCCTGAGGCGGGCATGGTCCACGCGGCTCTCAACACGTTGGTCTTGGTGATCTCGTTGCCAAAGCCTCAAAAGCCGCTACAAACCCGTCCATTGTGGGGATTCAGATAGAGAGAGGGAATCGCCAACTGAGCTAGCCCTAGCGGACATGCCTGAATAGTGTGATGGGAACAAACAAGAGGGGTTTGGAGGAGGAGGAGGAGGACGGCAGAGGAAGAGCCACACAGAGGAGGACATTTTATCACTCTGTGTGATTTGAATAGCAATCGGCTAATGGCTAAAGCAGCTTGCAGGTGTAAGAGACCCAGAAAAAAGGCGCGTAAAGAGAAGAGATTTTTTTTTTTTTTTATTTAAAAAAACTGAGAGAACGAGGAGGAGGGAGGGGGGGGGGTGTAACCAAAGGGGATGAAGTGTTCCTGACCCACTTTGATTCATCCATTGGCAGCGGGTGTCTAATTGATCACAGAACGAACAGACAGCACAGAGACAGAAAGTACCCAATGAAGACATTTACTTCATTTCAATTATCATCGTCATCCATTCATCATTTTGTCCATATCATGTCGGAAAATTGGGAAAAAACGCCCCTAAACTATTTCCCAGACCATGTTGTGTTTTATCCAGCCGACAGATATTAACATTTTTTAATATTGTGCATTATTATACTGTGTGGCATATAATCTGAATGACAAATAAACTCTATTTTAATCTATATAAAACAAATAACAGCTTTTCTGTCAAGTGAATACTCTAAAAGATGAGCATTTTAAAAACACAATTATTTTATGTGTGTATTTTGCTGCATTGTGAAGCACTTTGTAACTTGCTCTCTATAAATAAAGTGTAGTATTATTATTATTATTACAGTAAAATGATCTTTATCAAGTTGATCAGACTACAGTAAAACACACATAAATATGTTTGGTAATCTCCAGAGATCATCAGATATCTTTGCACCAAACTTCCTGTGGAGTTCAACATGTTTGTGTAACACTGGAGGAGAGAACTGACTTTCTGATGAAATCTGCCTTTCCAAAAAAAAAAAAAAAAAAAAGAAAGGTACAACTTGGGCATGCATATCCAATAAAACACACATGCACGGGGTTACAAAACCCGGCCTGCGTGCTGGTCTTAACCCTCCCTTCACTGGAAACCAACATCACTCAGTCTGACTCTTCTTTTATACATTAACTCTGCATTTTTATGTTTGATCAGTCCAAAATTTAGGTGATTGAAAGTGTAACATAAATGCATGAGTGAGACATGATTACTTAAATAATATCTGAATAAATATATAAGTAAAATTGTCTCATCAAGGATCAATATTGCTTGAAGATGCTGTTTTTACTGGACAACCAAAGCTGTATTTATTATGAACTCTAATTGTTTGAGTTGTAATTTATGACTTTTAACCAAACCAATGAAGAGTGAGCGTATCACTCCAGTTTCAGCTTCACTTCATTAGCTTCAGGTATCTTTTAGAGCACATTTTAAGCTTCTTTTACTTGTTTTTAAAGATCTAAATGGTTTTTGGGAACCGGCCTACATGGGTCTGACTCTCTGTCATTTCACAATCCTTCACAAACTCTCAGATCATCTACTGCTCAGTTTTTAAATACATATAATTATGTCGATAGATAAATAGACAGAGCAGCTTTCTTTAATTATGCTCCAAAAATGATGGATTACTCTACCTAAAACTATAAAGACACAGACAGCAAAAAAATGTATTTATTTAATCTGGCTTTCAATTAGCTTTAACAGGTTTATTTTAACAGGAGAAGCTTTTATTCTCATGTTTTTAATCTGTTTTACTCATTTTATTTCAAATTTAACACTTTTTATCTTATTTAAATGACTTTTGATGATGCCATGTGCTGCTTTTACATCCTGTCTTAATGCATTTCCTTCTATTTTATTGCATTAAAGCACTTTGAGCTACATCCCTTGTATGAAAGGTGCTCTATAATTAAAGTTTAGTATTATTAATATTATTAATATTGATCAAAATAAAGACGATTGAATGCTGATCCTATCAATATGTTATACTGTGTAAACACAAAGAGCTACAGTCCACAAAACACTCAGGAAGCAGCTTCTCATTCCTCTTATTTTTGACCGCTGCTTTCTCCTCCATCGGCTGTGTGTGTGATTAATTAACATTCATTTAGTGAGTATTGTGGAAACAGGTCAAAGTTTAATTTGGCTGTTGTTGAGTTTGTGTGCTCTCTGCGCTCGGCCAGAGATCAGTTGTGAGCTGTTTAATTGCACATTGGGTGATACATTTTTTTCTCTTTCATTCATGTCATAGCAATAAATTAAGCCACTAAATTTAATAGTTTTTAAAAAAGGACCTTTGATATTTTAATTAAGTAACTTGTGAGACATCTGTGCTTAGGGATGAGCAATCATTTAGACTGATAAAGCAATTGCGATATGATTTTATTATTCTCATTGAAAAACATATTAAAGATGATTATGGTGTGATTTTCAGAGATCTGTAGAATATAGAATATAAAGTATAGACCAGGACATTTCTACAGCACCAAAATACTTCATTTAAAACATATTTTAACACATTTCACCTTTAACCTGTAACAAATACTGTGCTTTCTCCTCTAATCTGTGTCAAAATCAGTAGACTCGGAGTAGTACACATCAGATTCATATTAAAATCAGTATTACATATCTTCAGTCTCTTTTTTTAAACCTAGTTTTAGTCAAGCTTGCTTTAAACTTTATCTCTTTTATATCATTTTACTTTTCTTCTGTCTTTTTAATCTATTTTAACATATATTAAAATCAACATTGCACACCTTCTACTGCTGTATATTAATAAAACTTCATTTTATTATCATCATCATTATTATTATTCTACAAGTCTTATCTTCTTATTCATTTTATTCATGTTTTTTGTTGTCACGTAGTTTTAGTTTCTTTTATTTTCTTATTTATTTAAATATCTAAATATTTTAATCAACTGTATTTTCTCTTGCATCCATTTGTCTCAATTTTTTGTCTTTGAATTTGTTCTTTACTTTTATTCTCTCATCATTTTTATTCCTTTTCTTTATGTTGTCACTAGCCTTTGATTGATTGATTGATTGATTGATTGATTGATTGATTGATCAGATGGGACTCGGTATTAGCAGACACTCAGTAATAAAAGGACATCTCTACTGATTATACTTCCTTTTTCTACTGACCCTGAAAATACGCCAACATTGCTGATAACTACACACACTTGCACTTTTAAATCATCTAAGCAGCCAACCAATCAATAATTAGTCCAGGAGGATGTGAAGCATCAAAAAGAAAAGAAAGGAACCCAAACATTCACAGATCAGTATAATAATCTCACAGATCTCCCCTGAGCTTCTTCTCTTCTGTGCAGACTTCAATCTCTTTTCCTTGGTCAGAGACGATGTGAATCTTTTATGTGAGGTGACGCGATATCATGAGATGGAGCCGAGGAATATGAATAATGTACAAACAGGTATCAGAGATTTTCACACAGGCGTCCTTTCCTCCATTTTTAGCTCTTGTCTTGACTGTAGAGTAACGCTTTTAACCCTTACATACTGTCCATACTCTGACCCATCCTAAGCACTCCTTTATAATTACTGCCTACACCACATTTTGAACCACAAATGTATGTTTTCTTTACATTTGAAACTATTATGTTATCTAAAATGAGAACATAAACAGCCATAATTATTTCTGATTTTTCAAAATATTTCCATTTTTGGACATTCAAGGTCACTATAGGAAAAGTCATAACATTTGAGGCTTAAAGAATGTAATTTATGTGGCTTTCAAATGTCAAAATGGGTCAAATTTGACCCAAACAGTATGTAAGGGTTAAATCTACGTTGACCCGTTTTGACAATTGAAAACTGTAAAAAAAAACACCACAAATCTCTTTTACCCTGAAAGTTGATGACTTTCCTAAGGTGGCCCAAAATGCACAACATATTTTAAAATGTTATACTTAGTCCTGGGTCAAATTTGACCCCTATCTATTGACATGGCTTTTTAGTTAAACTAATAATTAACAGTTTTAATAAGTTTTTCTTTTTATGATGTATCAGTGAAGACTGATAGCTCTAATGGTTTTATAATAAACCACACAGCTCCATAAAGTTCTTGTAATATTCAGTTTCAATAAAATACATTTAAACAATTATTGCTATGTTATATCTTCATGTCTTAGATAAAACAGGACATGATATTGTGTGATAGTAGGCGTTTTTTCTCCAAAAATGGAGTGGTGTAAAACCTAAAAAATACACTCTCTCTGCTCTGAAACATGAATCAAGGTTTAATCACACATTTAATCAGTCAGATCGACTATTGATGCTTTCTAAACAGATCTGTGGCTCAAAATTAGGTATAGACACTTTTTATGAGGTGATTCTTACTGCGAGGGTGTAGAATATGAACAGTCTATAAGGGTTAAATAATGTAATGTACTCAACTTGGCTCATCTCACAACTACAGGCACTTTGGTAAACAGACTAACTACAGACGTGCCCCCTCTCCTCTCCTCTCTCTCTTCACAGCGGTGCTGGACATTCCTCACAGGGCCACAAAAACCAGAACAGAGCCAACCGAGAGAGAGAGAGAGAGAGACGGGGTGTTTCAGACAGTCGATTGATGTCTTCAGGAAGCTGCGGGCAAAAACAACAACACGACGACGAGGAAACCGGGCCAGCAGATCAACAACTGGAAGTCGTTTCTGGCTCAATCCAAATGTCCCACCTTCCATAAAACTTGCAGAGTTCAAATCGTACGTAGCGTGACGTCATGTCAAGTCAAGCGAGGGCAAAGGGCCAAAATGTGGAGGACTGCTGCTTTTACTCTCAACTAATGTGCTCACAATGCTCACTAAGATTTTCCTTTGAAGTGAACCGAGAAACATTTTTAATATTAAATTCATGTTAAATCTTCAACTGAGATCCTTCACACTGCAGACAGACACAAAGCCAACCTTTGCTCATCTAGTTTATCAGATTATAATAAAGTTATTAAAGTTATAAGTCTATTATTCTGTGTGTATATTATACTTCCCTACATCAATTCATTTAAACTAAATATTTTACATAGTCTATTATTATTATACTACTTATTATTGTTTTTTAGTACTGATAATAATAATAAAAGACAAAAATGTGTATCAGCTGCACACTAATGTTTTTGAGAAGTTGAAATATTTCCATTTTTGTTTATTCTGAGTCACATTAGGAGAGGTCATCAATAGATTTAGGGAGTTTTTAAAGCTCTTAAATGTAAACATGAGTCAGATTTGACCCTGAACAGTATGTAAGCTACATTATTATTATCATTCTCCTTTTAAATCATCATTTTCTAGCCTATTGATGCAGGATAATAGCTAATTTTCTCAAAGAAGTCTTGTAAAGTCTGCACAAACTCTCTCCTCATCTCCCGGTCTTGATGAAATGCTGATTTGAACAGGCTCATCAGCGCTTGCAGGAAACGAGCCCGCAAAGTCCACAAGTGCAGTGAAGTCCGGACATTTACAATCAGCCTCTCTCTCTCTCTCTCTCTGTTGTGGTGTTTCTTTCTATGGCGAGTTACCATAATGAGATATCTGACCACATGAGTGCTACGAGCTTTCTTAGGACCACATCCTCAAACCCCCGAAATGTCATATGGTGTCTTTAAAAGACAATGTTGTAAAGAAGAAGAAGAAGAAAAAATACAGCGACTGTATTTTTAGTAACGTAAATGACAAGGCAGAGTAGTGATGATGTTTAACGAGCATCAGATGCACCGTGAGAAAGAAGACGGGAGATTTACTTACCTGGGCGTAGTCCCTCTCTACTGCCGCCCTCTTTTGACTGAAAGTCCTGAAGAAGAGGAGAAGAAGAAGAAGGGTGGATGAATGAAGGATGAGATAAAGAACAATTTATCTATGAATCTCAGAAATTAAAATACATGTTTGAGTTTCGCCACAGTTTCTTGGGGGGGAAGAATATATTTGTTTGCTTTGCTGAAAATCAGACGAGAAGATGAATCCGCAATGTTTTAATGAATGAAAGCTAAAAATACCGCAAATATTCTCTGGTTTCAATTTCTCAAATGTGAGAATTTGCTGTTTTTCGTGGTCACATGTGACAGTAATTTAAAAATCTAGATTTTTTTTGGCCAAAACAAGCAAACTGAAGACCGTGAATTAAATTTTTCCCCATGTTTTAATCGACTAAATCTGATACGTACCCATTTAATTTGACTTTTACTCAACATGTTTTTCCATTACAGCCGTCTCTCACCAATGTGTTTGTGCAATCTGAGTTTTATAAAGTGTAAATGATGGTATGGTATGTGTCTCAGCCTGTTTGCTGGGTGGTAACATGCAGGGTATCTGCACATTTTTTAAGTACAAATTTAATGACTTTTAAGACCTTTTTAAAACTTCTTTCAAGTTTTTTAAGGTAGAACTCAATGATAATGTAAAAGCAGGATTTTTGAAGTCCTTATAAAAGGACTTTAACTAATGATTAGTTTCATTATAGTTCCAACTGCCGATTATTTTCTTACTTTAATTAATAAGTTGATTGGTTGGTTTATGTAAAATAATGATAAATAACAAACTGAACAAATATCATTGAGCTCAAATCAAATTTAACACCTTAACTCCTACAATTCAAGATATTTTAAAACTAAATTTAAGACATTTTAAGACATTTAAGGATCCGCTGGGATCCTGACTAGACATTGTAACATTCCCCCTTTATGAAAACCTTGTACCATTTTATCTGAGATTAAAAATGTCTCTGCTTTGATTTCTAAATGACTAGTCAAGTATAATAACTGTTCTCATTATCTGTCCAAAACATGAGTACACAGAACAAGTACACTGATTTTTGGCTGGACTTGTGACTGAGTGATGAAGTTACACCATTGGTTGTTGCACATAGTCAAATTAAATTCATTTTGATTGGATTTTAATTTTCACAGCTTGTCATAAACCTTTCCCTTTACTTTCAAGGGGTAAAAGCCAATGATCAAAGTAATACTATAAATATTAACACCTTCACAGGTTATAATACCTCTAGCTTTGACCCCACCCTTATGTCTTTCTTCTTCTTCCTGCCAGCTGCCTGCCTCTTCCTGTGGTACTTAACCTGGATATTTCTAATAACACACTGCGACAGACGTCCACACCGAGCACTGAGAGATGAGAGATGAGTGATGCTTCCTAAAAACACTCATGTTCAATGTACATCCAGGAGGAGCGATTACAGGAGGCTAGTTTTAAACATTTGGGAGCATTTCAGTCACTTTTGAGTCACCAATGCTGTAAAATGTAAAACGTAAAATGTGTAACAGTTTCTAACTTTAACCAACCTGAACATAAACATAAAAAAGTTTAATATTGTTGTAGTTACTATTAAAAGGAAAAGGAAAGTTGGAAACCTTCCATGAGAATTAACAGGAATTAACTGGAAATTTTACAAAATTGCATGTTAGCCTATGTTAGAATAGCACGTGTAGAAACCAGAGGATTGAGAAGATTAAGGGGGAACATTTTTTCCGTTTTATATTTTTAATATGACTTTTATTTTGTAGGAGAAGAACGCTCCTTTTATTTTACATTCATGTTTTTGTTGTTCAATGAAAGAATTGATTAATACGTTCTGATCACAATTATATCAGTCATCATGTAGTTTTAATTAAATGTTTATATACAGTTGATACAGTTTGTAGAAATCATCCCAAATGTCCACTTCATTCCTGTTAATTCCCATAATTCCCCAGTGCCCCCCCCCCCCCCCTTAGAAACCCTAGTCTTTTTTCCTCCGTATGTTCACAAGATGGTAAAATAGTAAATCTATGAGGGAGTTTTATTGCTTAATGTTTTAAATAGCTGGAATTTTTTGGCTTTTATTCATGACTACAAATACAAAAAATAAAAAAAGTTTAATGTTGCTGAGGAATGTGTAACAGTTGTTTCTGGGGCTGATTTACAACCACAGCAACAACAAAAAGCTTAATAATGACATCTCAAAGTTGGACATCCACTACAAAAAAAAAAAAAAAAAAAAGTAAGAAAAGAAGAGAGGTCAGCGCCCTGGGAAAAAAACGTGACTGCAGCAAAAAAAAAAAAACATCATTATGTCATTAAACATGTCAAGACTCGGTTGCCATGCTCCACCCCGACTCCTCTAAACAATCTGGCTTTACTTCCTTGGAGAGCTTTCCTCTCTTCCCCCCCCCCCCCCCTCTTGTTCTCTCTCTCCCTCTCCTCTTTTCCCTCTCTTCCATTGCTGCCCCCCCCCCCTTCTTCTCTTCACTTCCTGTCATTTTCCCAAACAGAGCTTTTTTTTTTTTTGCTGACATCCAGATGCAATTTCCAGTCTGCTGAATCATTTCTCGTAGTCCAGGATCTGGAGGATTTTTTTTTCCTTTTCACATTGTCGTCTGGCAGAGTCGTGTTACAGAAGCCTCCCACGACGAGCGATTTTTTTTTTGGGGGGGGGGGGGGGGGGGGGCAGTCAGAAAACATCTGGCAGCTCTCTATGACCTTAAACTTCCAGCTGTTTTGGAGGTTCAGAGAGCTCTGCTGCCACCGACCACAGACAGGAAGTGGGGAGCCAGTAGGCTGTCAAGTCAACCCGACACTAAAAGGCTGAAAACACAACCACAACCTCTGGCTTTTCAAACTTTTTTAAAAAATGCCTACGCTTCTTGAACAAAGTGCTGTCTGTGTTTTTCTATGATTAGAGCTATAAAACCTCACCAATTATCATACACTAACTTTTAAATAGTTTATAATTATCTTTATAGTTTTTTTATTCTATTTTAAGCTCCTGATAATTAAAACTCACACTAGCTGAGGAAGACATATATGTATTAAAACACTAAACTGCTTTTATTTAAACTTAGGGCAGGGTTGGGAAGGTTACTTTGGAAATGTAATGGGTTACAGATTACTAGTTACTTTATTTAAAATGTACTTTTCTAATTTTCTAACCAATGATTTCAGCTGTTAGGGTAAATGTTCCCATTAAGCACCAACATCTAAGTACTGACATGACTTATAAGAGAGATAATTTCTTATAAAACAAGATTAATCCCTCATTTGAACATTCACTCATTAGTTCATGTAGATCTTAGAATATAAAATAAAGATATTTGATGAGAAAGGGCAAAAATTTGGCATTGGCTTAATTGTTACTGTGAAACGATTTAAACCCATGTGTGCTCCAAATAATTTATGTACAAAATATATAAAAATATTGATTTCAAAGAATTAAAAACAGTAATAAATGTATTCAGTAACATGTTAAATGAGCATAATCTTAAAGGTGTGACTTCAGATGTAACCCCATTTACTTTAAAGGCTGTTACATGTAACTAGTTACTCCCCAACGCTGACGATCGATTAGTCTATCAATTACTACTCGACTAATCGATTTGGTCTTTTTATGTCAGAAAGTGATCGATGGCTGACGTCCTCACCTCAGGTCTTCCAGCAGGTCACACTCTGCCTGGTGTTTGATGTGTAATCTGCTCATCTGCTCCGCATGAGTGTGTTTCAGCTCCTGGGTAACCCGGACCTGGATGGATAGAAGAGGAGGAGGAGGAGAAGAGGAGGAAGAGAGGAGAAGAGGATTAGAGAAACGATGTGTTATTAAAAAAGGAGAGTCTCTTTTCTCTATTTAAAAAAAAAAACCCCATGGAGGTGTTGATAAGCATGAGTCCTGCAGGTGTACTGATGATAATGATGATGATGATGATGATGATTACCACTCTAGAGGACGAGTGCTGCTGATTCAGTGAAAATGAGCTGAACTCGTTATCCAGGTGATAGTCAGTCCCTCTGGGGTTTTTAATTGGCCGTTAGATAAATCATGCAGTTGTGCAGCGTCCAGGTCTCATTACTGATAACTGGGAGGGTTGTTTTCCTCTTTATTTCTATCATGAGCCATAATAAACTGTAATAACACTTACGTTAGATTTAAAAAGGATATTTAAAATGTAAGATGATTAACAAATATAAAACGGAGGCTTAAATATTATCATATATATGACTTTTTTAATGGATTTTGATATGAAAATGAACCTTTTAGGGATATATAACGATGCATATATAGAAAGAAGAACGTTTTTGGGGGGTTTCTATGTCACTGTTTCTAAGAGAGATGAAAAAACACAAGGACATATTATTATTTACATGTGTATTTAAGTTAAATGTGTCTAAAATAACTTTAAAAAACTAACCTAAACTAATAATCACACATGAAAAGAAGGATGTAAGTAATAAAAGTTGTGGATTTTATCTCCAGAATTTAAAAAATCTATTTTTAATGCCAAATAAATCAACTTCTTGCTCATAAAAATCAAGATACCTGTTGCTCATCATCATTTTAGGGGTTACTTTATGCGATTTTTATAGTTTTATGTATGATATATTGATCCCAACCATGATAATACTTGTACTAGCTCTATTGCTGGTGTTATTGTTCATGGAAACAATACATTCAATACTTTATAACTTCCTTGTCTGTAGGCACTCAGCCCCCAAATACATTCATTTAAATAGTTTATAGCTTCAATGTGCAAATCAGTTGCTGCTATTTTTGTCTTATGTGATCATAAACTGAGTATTTTTAGCTTTTGAACTGCTTGATGACGAGTTTTCTGATGTTTTATCGACCAAAAAACGGCCACAGATGATTAAATATTTTTTGTTTTTGTCATAGTTAAGTTAAAATTGAGATTGAGTACAAGATTTAGTGACTTTAAAGTGCACAATAACACAAGATAGAAAGAGAATGATTATACTGTGGTTTGCTTTGGTTTGAATCTGTTAAATAAAACAACATAATAACAAACCAAGACCATTATTTTAAGGAATAGTGGTAGATTTAATGGCCACAGCCAGATAGAAACCAATTAACATCAGAAATATAACGATTAATAAAAGTGTAACATTTAACAAAGTCCTAAACTTCAGTTTTAAACATTTCTTCTATATGATTTCTTTCTTCTAATCACCAAATTAATTAAATCTGCAAAATTACACTCTGACAAATTCACATCCTCTCATTAAAAGTAGTTAAAAGTTACACTCAATAATATTAAAAAGGGAATATTTCACTTCTTTCGTGGCTTCACAGTATGTTATTAGACCAAGATTAACTCATTTATTCATTTTAAACTTGCTTATTACTGAAAACAAATCAAATCTACTAATAATCAGGCAGTAGATGAGTCATTCTCAGGGTCAGTGATCAGGTTTTATTACTGATAACAGATTTATTACTTCCTCATTTCTCTTTCACAACTAAAAATGAAGGTGGGAACATTGGGAAATTGTGGGAATTTAACCTTTTAATGTGTCAGCTAAGTTATGGAACTTTTTTTTAAATACCAGAAACCATTTAATCATAGTTAAAATCTACATCTGTGAGCATAAGTGCTGCTGGAAGTCAACTTTCATGATGTTCACAAGAAATATCATCATGTGAGGCGATTTAAATGGCCTAATATGTTGATTAAGATCCATAAACATCTTCAAAATGCTGTTTTTTTTCTTTGCAGCACTCCGTTTGCAAAACCTACTGGAGTACAAATGGTCAATTTTTTCCTGTGCTGTTACCATGTTATTGAAATATGATCCCACATGAACATTTTTTCGTGCAGTAACCAGACTTGTTTCTTTCTTTAACCTAAAATCTAAATACTCAAACTAAACTACTTTCTCTTGCACTTAATGTGTTATTCTAAGCTTTAAATACCCCCCCTTTTCCCCCTTCTTCTTTCTCTTTTATGCTCGATTTCACTACACCAAACCACACGCAGAAATCTGTCATTTTTGATGTGTCATGGTTCAAGACGTGCAAATTAAGATCATTAAAGGCAATTTAACACTTGATTTATATCAACTTGAGTACACTATTAAAATCGGCACAGATAAAACATGTAAATTTCATCTTATTAAAGTAAAATATTACCTTTTTTACTGTGCTGTTTGAGCCATGTTATTGAAATATGATCCCACATGAACATTTTGTCGTGCAGTAATCAGACTTGGGTTTTTTAATGTTTCCTTCTTTAACCTTAAAACTAAAAACTCAAACTTAGCTATGTCTTATTCTAAGTTTTTAAACCCCTTTTTTCCCCCTTCTTCTTTCTCCTTTATGCTCGATTTCACGACACGAAACTACATGCAGAAATCTGTTATTTTTTATGTTTCATGGCTCCAAATGTGCATTAAAAGCAAATTAACACTTTATTTATATCAACTTGAGTCCAATCTTAAAATCGGCACAGATAAAACTTGTAAATTGGATCTAATTAAAAGTAAAATCCTAGATCTGGAGCAGCAGGGGACTCCAGTGTGAGTTGCAGTGATATTATTTACTTGAACTTTAAGAGCTGCTTTGCTGGATCATTTTTAACCCCAATGTTACTTCATGATATAAAAGAAAGTAGTGGATGCTTTTTCTCGACATAGGAAAACACTTTAAATTGCTATGTATAGAGAGAGAGAAAAAAAGAGAGAGGGAGAGAGAAAGCGGGGGTATTCTCCCTTAAAAAAAAGTGGCACATGGGACTTTTTTTTCTTTTTTTTAACAAGTTTTTTTCCCCTCTTTGCATGCTATTTAAAGAAACAGCAAAGGGGTAAAATTTAACAAACAACAACATAGTACTACATGTACACGTATGCACCAGAAAAAACACGGAGAAGTTAGTTGTTTTTGAAGCTAGACCGACCCCAAAAACAAGAAGCAACAAAGCGTTTCATGACATTAAATATGCAGCAGTCAGTGTTAGCTTCGGAGGCTACAACATACTCACCTTCCTCGGTGGGGGTTGCATCCTTAGTCCTGGACATAAAAACTACCCACAATGAAAAAAAAAAGTCGAAAGTTTATTATCTTGGAGGGAGAAGAAAAAGTTACAAGCGAGTTACAAATAAAAAAAGAAAGGTAAATCCAAGCCCTCCTCCTCCTCCTCTCTGGGTCAAGCGGCCATAGCGAGTAAAGTAGTAAGTTGAGTCCCGTTGAAAACACACACTGACCCCGGGGAGCAGAACGCACTGTGAGAGTCAAGCTGTAGGCATGGCAACAAGACTTCCGGCTCTTTTTTCAAATTAAACTGCAGTTGGAATGTTAAAATGCTACTTCCGGGAATAATCGTCAAAATAAAAGTTGATGATCCGCGTCTGCTTTCAATTTACAGTTGTTTTTTTCAACATATGATTCATTAATTAACCTTTACCCTTACATACTGTTCAGGGTCAAATTTGATCAATTTCTACATTTGAAAGTGGTAAAAACACCAAAAACTAATTTTCATTAGCTGGACTTCTCCTAATGTGTCCCAGAATATACAAAATGGAAATAAAGTTCATCATTTATTTTAAATATTTGTGCAGCTGATACACATTTATGCATTTTAAAAAACAATATTCAAATAGGTTGTTTTATTCTTCATATTCTACAAAATGTAATATAGTTATTTGAAAGTCTTTTCTCCATGAATAAATAGAAAATACTCTGTTCTGTGACAGCTTCATGCAGGATTAAAACATTTATTAATGACTTATGGTGAATTTATGAATGTGAATTGCTGTAGAGACTTATTATGAGTCAGAAAATGAACAGTATATGAGGGTTAATTATAATATTTTTTCATATGGAGACAACTTTAGACCATGCAGAACATATCATTATGACAAACTTCATTATTTCCTGGATTTTTGTGTCACCATAGTCTTCTCAAAACAAAGTTACACCCTTGCTACTACCAATAATAATAATTATGTATAAAAAATATATTGCATGATTCTTGATGGGCGGCCATCTACCAAGACAAGTTTTCCCTGTTTGTACTACCTTGTATTCTGTGCTTTGGCAATATTTTATTTATTTTATTTTATTAGTTTATTTATCTGGGACAGTGCAAATTAATAAACATTTCTGTCAATATGCCAGAATAAGCCCAAAGGCTAGTTTTCATCCTTTGTCCCTGTCCAGATGTAAGTCAGCAGCCTAAAATCAAGAAACAAATTGAAAACATTGTTTGTAAGACATGTCACTTACAATAAATATAAAACACAGAGTGGCATAAGCAGAACACAAATATTGAGCAAACTACGATTGATCAAAGCGACAAACAAACAGTTACAGAACAGCTTCACAGGAACATACGCAAGAACAATGACAAGCAAAAACAGATGTAAGCATAACACATATGAGCAGGAATCAATACGAGTAACAGGAAAACTATAACACAACAGGGCAATTTAAGTGCATTAACAAAGATAAATATATAAAAAAACAAGTTTTCGCTTTACGAAACTACAATATGGTCATGTCAGTGCTTCCTCTTTGAATTGAATTGAAGTGAGAAAGAGGAAGGAGGAGAGGCGAGACAATAAGAACAATGCATAATAAGGATGCAACCTTTATCTATAGAGGGAACTGTGTTATTGAGTATTGTTTCTCTTTTATAGTAATGCCTTAGTTTAGTAGATGAATAACAACAAGAACAGACCATTTCTACAAATTAAATAGTAATTCACTGCTTTCTTTCTTGCAACCTTGATTTAAGATTCTCTGAGAAATCATTGACAAGGATGCTGAGATTGATGAAAACCAGTTAAACCAGTTAGAGGCAGGTAAAAGAATTATGAGAGTATTCAGTTTTATGTCACGTTGCAAGGTTTTTCATGAGTCTGCAGCACAGTAAAAGCAGCCCTTCCTAAATCAGTCCTGGTACGATGCACCTGAAGAGCCAGAAAGTCACTGGAGTGAATAAAAAGAAGATATATGATGGTAATTTCAACAACCAGGGCTTTAAAGATACACAGACACCGATGATTATGACACAAGAGAAGACCAAAAAAAAAACATATCAGAGGGGAAACAGTGGTGAGTTATAAATCTCAGGGCTGAGTGGTAACCACAATCAAAGTGTGGAGACGCCGAGGCGGCAGTGTGTCTCTAAATTTCATCCCTTATAATCCAGAACTGATAGAAAAGTTTATTTAACATCCTCTTCCTACAAAATAAAGGAAAGCTGGGTTTTATTCCTGTATAAAAAAAAGCTAATCTTTTGTTGTAATGTTCCCACAAAATTCCAACTTATTAGCAGACAAAATTACTACTTTCACCACTACTACTACCACAAATGATTATATATGAAATAAATGATATTAATCAACAACAATGCAATCTTTATAGACAGCAAAGTTCCTGAATAGGGGCTTAACCCTTACACACTGTTCATATTCTGACTCATAATTAGTCTCTACACCAATTCACTTTCATAAATTCCCCCAAATCAGTCATCGAAAAATGTTTGTTTAATCTTATGGGGAAAAAAAGACATTCACAGTCACTATTTTATGGTCCAGAAGAACATTTAATAGAATATGATGAATGTTTGAATGGTGACACATGTCAAATTTGTACATTTACATATATAAAAATGTGTATCAGCTGCACAATATGTAACATTTTGTAAACTTTGGGTCACATAACAGAAATTCCACTATGAAGAAATGTATATATGGTGTTTTTACAGCTCTCAAATGTAAAATAAATGGATCAAATCTAACCCTGAACAGTATGTAAGGATTAAAAGGTAAAACTGTAGGAGGATATTGAGATCACCTTTGTACAAAAGAATACCAGATACTCAGGACTGGCTGCTGAGTGCAGGAGAGGACCACCATCTCCCCAGTGGAGATTTGGATACCAGGGCTTCGTTGGGCCGTCAAGGAGTGATGCCCAGCAGATTACACCAGCTAGCTGTACATTGACAGAGACATATAACTGTTTTTATTATTAAGAGACACTGCAGATTACTACATTCTCAAGTAGCTAAACAAGTGGAAGTGGAATGAAAAAGAGCGCTAATTAAAAGTATAAAAACAACTGCAGTATAGAAAAGTGTATATAAAATACAATATAAAACAATAAAGTAGTGCAACCACCAACAAAGTGCTGAAATGTGTTTAACCCTGGGATTCTATATGCTTTATTTCAGCTGATAATTACAACATATAATACATACAGAAGTAGAGGAATAGGAGTTAATAGAGGCCAATTGGCTTATTCTTGATCCAGCTGTGATTTTAACACAGCTGCATGTTGAAAAAATTCAATATAATCCAGACTGGTCCTGATCCAAAGAAGTGTAAAGCATTTTACCATTTACCATTTACAATTTTTTAAAATCTATTCTCTATTATTTAAAGAATTTCTAGTATGTATTAGAGAATTATGTAATCTCCCTCTCTCTCATTTTACAAATATTTATAGATTAGGAGCCGGGTAAAGGAAAACAACATTTTACCAGTAAAAATAATAAACAATTTGACATCTCAGAGGAACATCATTTCAAATATGTACCCATTCCTGTCATAACTAGCGAGAAGAAACAGGGAAAATATCCTGTGTGAGTCAGCAGTACAAATATTAAAAGACTTGTATTATGACAACAGCTAAGAAATATATCCTACCACAATAAAAGTCTGATTTATTTAACCCATTTTGTACCTCAGAGAACATTATGTGTAATGTAAATGGTTAAAAATTTTATTTAACATCAATTTAGGGTTTTTATGTCTAGTTGTGTCTATTTGTATATTGAAAAAGTTCAATAAAAAGATTTCAAAATAAAATAACATCAATTTAAACTATTTTTCTCAAAAGAGGTTGTATTGTTTGTTAAATTTAATTGGCATTATTAAAGAAGAAAATATGAATTTGTATTAAAAGATTATTTTATCCAACTGAGGGATCATCTTCTTGTTATAAATGCTCTTTGACAGTGTTTGACTTGTACCCTCTAGTGGCTGTGTCCTCTCTCCTCTGTATGCTGAGTAGTGTTGTTAAGTATATTTGTGTAATGTCTTCTATTAACCTTTGTGTCGTCCTCCCGGGTCAAATTGACCCTGTCTGTTTTGACTGTTCCTTCTTTCCTCCCTTCCTTCTTTCCTTCCTTCCTCCCTTCCTTCTTTCCTTCCTTCCTTCCTTCCTTCCTACCTGGGAGGACGACACGAAGGTTAAAGCAGCTGAGACCAGAGAGTTCTTACATTTCTTTCTTTTCTTTCTCCAAATGATGAATAAAAATATCAAATGATCAAAATAGCTGCAGATTAACTTCTGACTCATCATTGAACTGACTTCATCATTGCAGCTCTAATCTGTATTCATGCTGAGTCGTTGCATGCAGCGTGAAGCACCAGAGGTCAGTTATCTGTCGGGTTCACAACATGACATCAAGCTCTCATCACAAAACAGACTAAATATCCAACTGGGCAATCTTAAAGAGATAAATATCACTTTTGCATGACACTCATATCTGTCACCTTAGTTAGTGTTATTCATATGACATTAATGAACTAATGTGTTGTACTCTACTACTGTATATCACACATCCCACATCACAAATGAGCTGATTTCCCTCCTGTTGCCCTTTAGACAAAATATAAAAACCTGTACCAAGTTCTGGTTTATAAGTGTGCTCAGTCTTCCTCTCATTATGCCCAACTTCCTCTCACCCTGCCTGTTATTGTGAGGGCATCCTGGCCTGGTTCACTTTCAGAGAGATTAACAAGGTTTCACTTCACACAGCAGCTAAACCAGATGTGTCAAACTCTCACTAGGTTCACCACATATAGTCCTATTTGAGCTCAAGTGGGTCAGACCTTTAAAACCACTGCATAATAACATATAATATATATATAAAATGCATATTATAACTTAACTATAATAAACCATTGAGGGAGGGGGTAACCTGGTGAGAGATACTGATCAAATGTGTCCAAGTCCACTGAGGAGAATTTTGACTTGTAATGTGATTCAGATTTGAAGGGCAATTATCTCAAGTTGGATCTCCACGGGAAAATCAGAGGCCTTGACTGAGAATGGTGAGTTAAAATAAGTGAGAATATTGGAGAAACTGGAATTACTTCTCTACTACTACTTTCCACACTTTGCAATGTTATCCAGTGGGCCGGATTTGACCCTTTGGTGGGCAAGTTCTGGCACACGGGTCATATGTTTAACACCTCTGAGTTGAAGAAGCACTCAAAACACCACTACTTAATTAAATGTTTGAAAGCATCAACAGTGAATTGGACTGTAAGAATCAAAAGTAAAAATGGTCACTGACTTTAGATACAGAAGTTTAGTCCACTGGTTCCACTGGTTCCCAGTTAGGGGTCACCAAAAGAGACAATCCCCTCCGTCACCAGAGGAAATTATGCCCCGGAAGCATAACCCAAAAATTAAGAGCAGCAGGACATGTAGATTCTTGTTCAATGTTGAAGACTCGAAGAAATTATAACACCATGTTGTGCTCTGAGCTATTTTACAGAACTGGTTGATATCTAGGCTTCACATTACACACATTCCCCTAAATTAGTGAAAGTCAAGATTCACCAACGAGACTAATTCATCCATTCACGATACATTTACAAAAGTAAATGAAAGTATGAGGGCACATACCACACACACACAGAGAGAGAGGGAGAGAGAGAGAGAGAGAGAGAGAGAGAGAGAGAGAGAGAGAGAGAGAGAGAGAGAGAGAGAGAGAGAGAGAGAGAGAGAGAGAGAGAGAGAGTGCATTGCTTGTATTAGTCCAACTCACGCAACAGCCCACAATTAGGCCACAGTATTAGGGCCATATATGTTATAAATACTGGCCTGGAGGAGGTAGGAGGTAATATTTATATATTTAGTTGTACATTTGTGAGAAAAAAAAGGTGTTTTATTCTGCCAAGCAGTCACATAGACTCACTTTGCAACACTGGATAGACGTCGCTTGTCTTGCATTATGCCTGCTGTGAAATAACTGATCAACAGTTGGGTTTAGCAATAAGGAGATAGCCTACTTGTGTAACCGAGCGTTAAAGACATACCTACATAGATTATAAAATAAAAACATGGAGGCTGCAGCTTGAACAGGAAGGCCACACATTTATTATGCTCATTCAATAATCATGCACATCCACATACTCTCATTTCCGCTCTACCTTTCTATCATCAGTTTATTTCTCATAAATGTGAAGGAGTAGGACAGAAGTGAGTGTACAGTATGTGGATGTGGATTATTGTTTGTTTAGATATGAAAGGCATGACTTGTTTCCTGCTGGAAAAATGTTTCTTTTTGCCAATTTGTCTCATTCATGCATATAACAGGCATTGTACTGAAAACTCATTATTTGTGATTAAATTAATGTTTGATGATAATGTTTTAGTGACACCCACAGATGTTGGATTTTACTACCTAGAACTTAAAAACAGGTATATTTAACCCTGAATATAATATAAGTGATATGCAGCCATTAAAGACCTAATAAGACTCAATGCCATGGAAGCGACACTTTATATTAAATAAATGAAAATTAAATAAAGAGACATTAGTGTATTTTTACATTACCAGCTCCAGTTCATTTTTTAGTTTTTTTCCCTAGCTAATAACAAAATTACTTTTTTACATTATTGGCAAAAAGTTATCAGTTCAGAAATGTGTATTACCTTATTGGCTGCTACACTCTGTTCTGTAGAAACGTGTTAAAGAGGATTATAGATTATAGAGTTAAATATTAAAATACTTAAATGATACAGGTTTATTATCTAGAATATAACTTCAGCATTACGTTTTTATTTTTGTGGAGTTTGGGAGCAATGTTGTAATTAATCTCATGACATTAGACACTCCCATACAGTAGATGGCAGCACGCACCTTTAACATCGGTTTGTAGTCCGTCTAGAAAACAAAGAAGAAGAAGAGATAGGAAGAGGAGGAGAAGGAGTAATGCTGCTCCCATGCTGTTGTTTTGGTTGGTTAACTTCACACACATAGCCCGACTAACCAAGCCAGTGACCCGGGAGCCATGTCAGCGTGGCGGAGGCTGCATGTGTTGGTGCGGCCGGCTCTCACCTGCAGCCGGAGCCGGCTCACACAGCACCGCACCGGGCTGTGCTGCAGCCTGAGCACCGGTGTACCTCTCCGCAATGACTTCTTTAAAGGTTAGAGGAGGAGGGGGGGACAACACACAAACATTACTTTTAGAAAACCTTAAATTACCTGAACAACTTTTGATTCATGCATGCATCTAAATCTGCAATTAATTCTTTATTTTTACATGCTTATATGCTCATATGTAAATGATGTTATATGTGGAGGGGGAAAGGCAATGAAGAGGGGTTAAAGATTGCCTCAGACATTGTTTTAAGATTTACAGACAGGTGACAAATTAAAGGAGAAACTGGTCTAAACAGGTCTAAATGCTTGACCCCTACTGTGAAGGGTTTTATTATGCTAGTATTATTGTTATGGGGGCATAGTTTGGGTCCACTTGTCCCCTTTTAGAGGGAAGAGTCACTGCAAATTAATACAAAGTTGTTCTGATTGATTTCCTTTTATCCTATGATGAAACATTTATACCCTAATGGGGGTGGTCTCCTCCAGGATGACAGTTCCCCCATCCACAAGGCATCAGGGGTCACTGAATGATTTAATGAGGGTGAAAATGATGTGAATCATATGTTATGACCTCTGCAGTCACTGGATCTCAACAGCAATTGAGGGAATATCTTCATTCCTCCAGTAGCGTTAAGAGATTTAAGATGTAGATAAGATCAGATAAGATGTGTCTTGAGGAGGAATTCAAATTGACACAAGCAGTATAGTGAAAAAAAGTACCAGCATAAGGGTGAAAGTGATCACATCAAATAAATAAAATACGAGTATACAGTAAACTGGATATTTGTGTAAATAAATCTGGAATATATAAATGTGCAATATGCAGAGGCTCCTGAGATTATATGCATGTGCAATGTTCCTGAGATTTACATACAGTACATACATATTTACATATTTACATAACCTCATACAGATAAAAATAAATGTGCAATGTGCAGAAAATCTGGGAGGAATTCAAATTGACGTAACCAGTACAGTAAAAAAAAAAAAAAAAAGTAACAACATAAGGGTTAAAAATGATAAAAATAAAAGACTAATATACAGTAAACTGGCTCTTTATATCTACAATATATAAATGAGCCATTTGCAGAAGTTCCTGAGATTATATGCATGTGCAATGTTCCTGAGATTTACATACATACTATACTTACATATTTACATAACCTCATACAGTTAAAAATAAATGTGCAGGAGTTTCTGAGATATATGCATGTGCAATGTTCCTGAGATTTACATATATACATATTTACATAACCTCATACAGATAGAAATAAATGTGCAATGTGCAGACAATCTGATGTTATATACATGTGCAATGTTCCTGGGATTTACATAGTGAGATCAAATAAATCAGTGCAATGTAGATTAAATGCAAAAGCACTTATAAGCTGTTCTGGTGGCCCAACACTATACTAAGACACTCTATGTTGGTTATTTCTTTAATTTGTCCCCCTGTCTATGTATAAAATGCTACTTTGAACAATAAGGTGTATCTGATATGATTTTTCCACAAAAATAATCTTGTTAAGATCCTTAAAATTACATCTACTTCTTTTCCCTTCATTAAAAATTCATTGTAAAGTCCATCATCAGTGTTTGTGCAGTGGAGGCTTCACGTTTCCACATCACACTTCATGTAAGTTTGGATAAAAATTGGATTTTCAATTAGCTCAGAGAAGCTTTCCCACTTCTAGCAGATGAATATGAAAACAGCCTTCAAGTGTCATAGATATGAAGAAAAG
Organism: Scomber colias; assembly: GCA_021039105.1. Classification (NCBI taxonomy): domain Eukaryota; kingdom Metazoa; phylum Chordata; class Actinopteri; order Scombriformes; family Scombridae; genus Scomber; species Scomber colias. The sequence goes on from JAJDFG010000109.1 coordinate 1,420,852, forward strand.
CAAATTTCTTTTGAGAGGAGGAGGGACTTTTAAGTTTCTGCTTTTGTCTCACTGCAGACTTGGAGGCCCAGCTGGCTGCTATGAGGAAGAAGGCGTCGGACGCTCTGCCGGGGAGCGGCTGGACCCCCCTGGAGATCAACCCGAATCTTCCTCCAGAGAGGGCCGACATCGTTATCGTTGGAGGCGGTGTGGTGGGCTGGTCCATCGCCTACTGGCTGAAGCAGAGGGAGAGGATACGAGAAGGGGTGAAGGTTATTGTGGTGGAGAAGGACCCAACGGTGAGGAGCAAAGTTTTTTTTTTTTTGGCATAATTTATTACACATATTTAAATCAGTAGTAAATGCTTCCAAAATGTAAATGGTGAAATTTGTCTATATGCAAAATTTAAAGGACAGGTTCACAGTTTTTCAAGTCTGTCTTAAAACAAGAGTCAGGTGAACACTGAAAGAGGTTTTCCTTGCTGTAATCATTCCTCCTGTTCATACTGACTATTAAAATATCTTCAAATGTGCTTTTAATGTTAAGTGATGGAGGTCAAAATCCACAGTGGGTCCACACAGTCATTTAAAAGTAGATGTGAAGCTTATATGAGGTTCAACAGTCTGAGTTAGTCACATCAAGTGGATATATGACACACTTACAGTCTTTTTAGCTTCAAATTCCCTCTTTGTGTTTCCCTGTTGAGCTGTGGTGGAAGAATAGTAACAAAAAGAGAGACTTTACCACTAAAAAGACTGTAACGTTGACAGATATCTACTTGATTTGACTAATTTTGGATGACTGAAGCTTCATTTTAGCTTCAGATAATCTTTTAAATACAATAGTTGCACAGAAGAAGGACTGCTTTTTAGTCTCATGATACCAGATCATCTGAAATCTTCACCTAAATGCATGGTAGTTGCTCAAATGACTGTGAGAATGGCCGCTGACAAACCTATGCCCCTTCCAGAAATGATGCTCTCCCCCTGTTCTCCTCTGTAGTGAGCTGCATGAGCCACCTTAAAGACTTTGAATTGGTTCCTTAATTGTTTCCACTCAGTGTTATCAACAAAACCTGGGAGATAAACCTCAGTCTCTGTGAGCAAAGCATTTAGAGATGGGACCAATGAGGAGACGGTTAAAATATCTTCTGAATTGTTTACAGCTCCTAAGAGTTGAGGTCATATACAGCAGGCCTGTGCTCTTATGTAATTCCTCACTAATTGCTTTCTCCTTGCATGTGATTCCTCCTCAGTACTCTCAGGCCTCCACCGTGCTGTCAGCCGGGGGGATCCGCCAGCAGTTTTCCCTTCCCGAGAACATCCACCTCTCCCTGGCGTCCGCGGACTTCATGAGGAACATCAATGTAGGTCACGTTAAGAGTCACTATGTTCCTGCTTGCTCTCGTACGGAGCTTCTCTCTCGGATCGCTGCGCTCGCTCTCGTAATGAATGACGAGCTCTTAAATCATTAAATGTCAGAGTGAGTCATGATGCTCAGAGCTGGTGTTGTGTTAATGTTTGTGCATGAGCAGCTTGTATGCTGGCTGAGGGTCGACCGAGTGTGATAAATTGATGCAAATAGAGTCAGTGTGCTAGTTTGAGACTGAATAGTTTGTGTCTCGGATAAATAAATGGTCATTGCATTTTGGGTAATGTAGGCGTCAGGCTTTGATAAGGAAGAAAAATGTGAGGAATGAAAAAGATATCCTGCTGCACATCTGTATAATAAGATAATATAATGATAATGTTACAGGAGTGTAATGATAAATTGATGGAGTACTCTTTTAAAGGGATAGTACGACAATTTGTGAATTATATTTGGGCCCTAGTTTTGTATGCAAAATTTAAAAGACAGGTTCACAATTTTTTAAGTTTTAAAAGTAGATGATCAGCTTCTATTCAGCTTCAGCAGTCTGAGTTAGTCATATAATGTGGATATCTGACACATTTACAGTCTTTTTAGCATCAGATTCCCTTTTTGTGTTTCCTTGTTTGGCTGTGGTGGAAGTATAGTAACTAAAAGAGGGACTATGGCACTATAAAGACTGTAACGTTGAAATATATCGACTTGATTTGACTCATTTGGGCAGCTGAAGCTTCATATTAGCCTCTGTTTGTTAGTCTAGAAATGATTAAATGTGGAAGTTAAAGAGTATAAAATGACTGTAGCAGTGTCTCTCACCTCCTCAGGAACACCTCAGCGTGACGAACGAAGACCCGGTGGATCTGCAGTTCAATCAATCAGGATACCTCTTCCTGGCTAGTCAGGAGGTGGCTCACATCATGGAGGAGAACTACAGCACCCAGAGGTGTCGATCCTCTTTTAATCAAGTCCAGCTTTTCCTTTTAGAAATTTAAGCTCAGTATTTTGTTTCAGGGGCAAAAGTATTTATCAATCAATAATCTGATTTTAGGGAAGCTGGAGCCAAGGTTTCACTTCTCTCTCCTACACAACTGAAGGAGAAATTTCCCTGGATAAACACAGATGGTGTGGCGCTCGCTTCATACGGTGAGCACTTCTTATATAGATCTTATAGAATATTTGGGATTATTAATTATAGCATTAATCTTCATTTTACACCTGTCCCGGTCTGCAGGGTTGGAGAACGAGGGCTGGTTTGACCCCTGGACGCTGCTGAACGCCTTTAAAAGGAAGGCGATATCTATGGGAGTCATTCCATGCTGCGGAGAAGTTACAGGTTTGTCACTTTATCACAGAACATGGGAAAGTGTGTCCAGATTTTTATGGTTAAAGTGTAATTCTGCTTATTTTTGATTTCTGTCTTTTACTTTTAGCAGGTCTGAAATCATTTTAATATTATTGTATTAACGTCTATCTCTTGCACAGGTTTTAAACATACAACAATCATGGTGAGAACTGCTGACGATCAACAAGTGGGCATCCGGAGAATACAATCTGTCAGAGTAAGCAGCATGAAGTGAACATTTAATGTCATATTTCACATAATTTCAGTCACGGCAAAGGTTAAATGACTTTTTTTTGTAATACTGAACGTTATAATCTTGAGTTGCAGGTAAAATAGTGAAAAAATGACACGGTTTCTCAGAGTGCACAGTTATGTCGCTGATTGTTAAGATATTAAATTTACTGCCATATATACGACAAAGATGAAAAAAAAATTCACATTCGAAAAGATCTTATTATTCCATCTTATTTTTATTTCATGTATAACTGAGTTTTTTTTTTTAAATCTAAAACAACTTGACATTTTACCCTAACCCTAAAAGTAAGATCTCTTTTGTACTCAGCTCAGTATATGTTTTTAAAGACGTGAACACATTGTCCACGTATTTTAACCCTCCTGTTGTCCTCGAGTCAAGGAAGGAAAGGAGGGAGAGAGGAAGGAAGAAGGAAGGAAGGAGGGAGGAAGGGGAAAGGAAGGAAGGAGGGAGGAAGGAAAGAAGGAAGGAAAGGAGGGAAAGAGGGAAGGAAGGAAAGAATGGAGGGAGGATGGAGGAAGGAGGGAAAGAAGGAAGGAAGGAGGGAGGGAGGAAGGAAAGGAGGAAGGAAGGAGGGAGGAAGGAAGGACAGACGGAAGGAAGGAAGGAAGGAAGGAAGGAAGGAACAGTCAAAACAGACGGGGTCAATTTGACCCGGGAGGATGATACGAGGGTTAAACGCTATCAAAGATCAGGAGCTCTTTCTGCTTGACTAACACACATCGCCACAGTAACAGCAACAGCACAGCGTTATTATGTTGTATACATGACGGGAGATCATCTGGTGTGGAGCAGGTGCAGATGCCTAACAGCCTGGAGTACCAGCCGGTTGAATGCGCCATTGTGGTGAACGCAGCGGGAGCCTATTCTGGTAAATTGGCAGAGATGCTGGGAATGGGCTTCGGTGCCAAAGACACCTTCGCTGGAGTTCCACTGCCTGTTGAGCCTCGGAAAAGGTAATGTGACTTTAAGGGGCTTTTTTTTCTCCCTTATTTTGAAAAAGTGCTGTCAAGATGTCTGTTTCCCTTTTTTAGAGAGAGCTGGCAGTGTTTTCATGCCTCTTCATACAAGTGCAGTAAAGCCTTCTGACAGTCTTTATTTAACTCTCACAATTAGTCTCTACTCCTATTCAGATTCATTAATACCCCGTCAGTCATTAACCCTCTTGTTGTCCTCGAGTCAAGGGAGGAAGGAAGGAAGGGAGGAAGGAAGGGAGGAAGGAAGGAAGGGAGGAAGGAAGGAAGGAAGAAAGGAAGAAGGAAAGAAGGGAGGAAGGAAGGATGGAGGGAATAAGGAAGGTAGGACGGAGGAAGGAAAAAAGGAAGGGAGGAAGGAAGGAAGGAAGGAAGGAAGGAAAGAAAGGAGGAAGAAGGAAGGAAAGGAGTAAGGAAAGGAGGGAGGGAGGGAGGAAGGAAAGAAGGAAGGAAGGAAGGGAGGAAGGGAGGAAGGGAGGATCAGTCAAAACAGACAGGGTCAATTTGACCCGGGAGGACGACAGGAAGGTTAATTCATGTTTGATAAATCTTATGTGAACATTTTATAGAATTTTTTTAATAAACACAGGTCAAATTTGTACCTAAAAATGTACAGAAATTTAAAAAGTGCATTTTATTTCCATATTGGGTCACATTTGGAAAATTCTGGTTAAAATAAATGTGTCTAAGGTGTTTTTATAGCTCTCAAATGTAAAAAAAAAAAGGGTCAAATTTGACCCTGAACAGTGTGTAAGGGTTAAACTCCAGTGAACCGGATAAGTGAGAGGCTTTAGAGTGCTGACTCTCAACTTTAATTTGAGGGTGCTCACGTCCACGTCTGATTAACTGCGCGAAAATTGTAGCTCTTTTAAAACATAATCACAGAGGGTAAAGAAAAAAGTGCTATAGGTCATTTACTGCTGCTCACTCAGTATGGACGTGAACACCCTTAAACACCCTGAAATCAACATTTTAACCAAGATCATCTCTCTTTCTCTGCATATATGAGCTTTACTTTACTTGGTACTTTTAGTTATTATTCATTAGGAACAAAAATCATCATCTGCAGTACCTGAGCAGCTTGATATGATAAAATAAGCAAAAAAGACATAGAAAAAAAACCTCCATAAAAGCACATGTAAAGCCACATTATGTTCTACTCTGTACTAATTTGACAAAAATAGATATTATAGTCAAATTAAAAGGAAATATCTTTAACACCTGAACTATTTTGTGACTCAGATTGCATTAAAACCAATCAGCATCAATAAACAGAAGTGGTTGTAGGTAAATGTAATAAATGGTTAAATGGTTAAATGGTTGAATTGTCATCACACAGCTTCTGCTTCAAATCAAATGACCGCATTTTTTTGGAGCGGTGTCAGTGAGGGGTTACTAGAGTTCATCTGACATGGCTGTGGGTGCAGATCAAATGAGAAAGGTCAGGAACCGCAGCTTCTAGAGTGTCCTGTATATAGCAGGAGTCAGCAATTAAGTTCAACCATGGGCCAAATGTGCAGGCACAGTGGAAACACGTGTTTTTGTTGATGCTCAGGAGGGTTTTTTTTCCTCATTTTAAAATATTCAACATGTAACTGAATACATATATTGCTGCTTTTAATTATTTTAAATCAATATTTTTGACTTTTTTCATTAAATATTTTTATTTTATTTTCCAAAATCTTGCTTTATTATAAATTATCTCTCTTATAAATCATGTCAGTATCCATGAAAAACACCTGAACTTAGATTTTGGTGCTTTATGGGTACACTTTACTTTGATTAAGCAATTGAAATAGTTACATTAATTATTACATTTTAAATAGAGTAACTAGTAATCTGTAACCTTTTACATTTCCAAAGTAACCTTCCCAACCCTTCATTCATTAGTAATTGAAGCTGAGGTACCTTTTTGTTAATGCTGTTATCTACTGTAGATTTATAAAGAGACATCTATAAAAGGATCAACTAGAGCTTTTGTCAGTGGGTCAAATATTTGTGCTGGAGGGACAGATTTGGCCCACATGCAACTATTTCATGTCACTGCTCTACATTATACTCTATATGTGAGGTTCCCAAACTCTTTTTAGACAACGGGAAATCTTCATGGGAATTAGTTTTGTCTGCTGAGCATCTGAAAAATTCACAAACCTCACAGTTGGCTTGTTTTAACCAGTCAAAATGTAAATAAAATATGATTTAATGCAAATGCCACATGTTGAAATCAAATTAAATGCACCATAAATCTCTCCCTAAATCTTTTTCCAGGTATGTGTACGTAGTCCACTGTCCTGATGGTCCAGGTCTCGACACTCCCTTCCTGATCGACTACTCTGGAGTTTACTTCAGAAGAGAGGGGTTAGGAGGGAACTACATCGCTGGGATGTCACCTGAGGAGGTTTGTTGTTTTGTCTCAGCTGTTTCCATGACTATTATAAATAAGAACAAACGGTGTTAAAGAAGAAAAAAGAGATCTAAGTGTTTATCAGTTTGTCTGTCCTCAGGAGGAGGAGCCGGATATCAGCAATCTAGAGGTGGATCATCAGTTTTTTGAGGAAAAGATTTGGCCCAGCTTGGCCCATCGTGTTCCTGCTTTTGAGAAACTAAAGGTAAGGAGGGTTTGGGACACTTATAATTGATGAGCACATGAGGGTTCCACTTTATTTTGATAATTTCTGTGTATCTGTGTGATTTTTTTGAAAGTCAGCACAGGTATTTTTTATTTGAAGACCTAAAACTGCCTATCAGAGGTAGGGATGGGAATTGAGAACCAGTTTCTAAATTGTCAGATGGATCAGAGCTTATCGAGTTCCTCTTATCGATGCCCAGGAACGGAAGAAGCGGAACTCATCTGTGAGGGTCTGTGACTGTCTACGGCACGACACACGCTGAGGTTATCTTCAGCTGTCTTGTAGTTCATCTTCAAAAACGGCAGCGGTTGTTTTCATTTAATGACTAAATAATTAACTTTGTAAGATGCTTTCAAATTAGTTAATGTAGTTCATTTTTGACTGCAGACCTGAAAACCTGTGTAGGCCAACTTTTATTCCACATAAAGAATTGATCAGGAATGAATTGATGAAAAATCGGACCTATATGCAGGGTCGATAATGGCATTGATATCAATAAAATCGTATCAATTCCTATCCCTAATCGGAGGTTACAGAGTGGCTGTCACAGCTGTCAATCATGACATTATAACCCCCTTTTTTATATCGTCAAATAACTAATTAAAGGCAAGGCAAGGCAGTTTTATGTATACAGCGCATTTCATACACAATGGCAACTCAATGTGCTTTACATAAAACATTTAGCATTAAAAACAAACATGGCAGAAAAATAAGCACTAGGATAAGCATCAATGTTAGAAGAACTGCCCTAAAATGACAGAAACCATCTTTAGAAAATAATTACTCGACGTGTACTTTTTTTTTAGTTTGGCTAAAGGGGATGCAATTTATTACCTGTGCTGCAGCCAGCCACTAGGGGGCAATCAAGGTGGTTTGGCTTCATTTTTAAGGAGCTATCATGACTAGGGCTGGGCGATAAAACGATAACGATATGTATCTCGATAGACACGTACTCGATATCAATAGAAAATGTGTTCGATAGAACGTTTCGATAGAATTTTTTTTTTCTCAAGAAACTGGCGTAAATTTAGCCAGAGCGCTCTCTGGTTATGGGTTTAAATCGTTGCAAAGCAAGCTTGGTTGCATTAGCAAAGGCACTTGTCATCTGGTGCCTAGCAACGAATGAGCAGTGACACGCTAATAGCCACTTTGAACACTGCGGCTTTTACTACGGTGCGGCTAATGCATTTTTTTTTTTGTTCGTGGGTGTTGTTGTTACGTTCTTTATTATTTTTTCACTTTGCTTCATGTTTGATACACGTTGTCCGACTCGTTCATAGGAGAGAACGGGAGAGTTCGCTCAGTAGGTTTTAAATTTTTCCAATACAAGATGTACAATGACAGGTGCGAACGAGGTAATTACTCCAGTAAAAGTAAGACTTAGTTTAATGACTTAGAAGTCGCCAAATGACTTACTTTAACGAATTTCGTTAGTTTATATAATGCAGATTTGTAAAATATTACTTTTATTAGACACAGTCACAGACAGTAAACTTACCATTTGATAATTGTGGTAGCAGCGGTGCAGCAGATGTAATGAAGTCCACGCAGCACGCTGGATGCAAACTAATATTAAGCCTATAGCCTATTCATTATAAATCGATGGACATAAATTTAGTTCTTTTGCCTTAATAATGACAAAATAATACACAAAAATGGTCGGATTGGGAACCCATATGCATAATGTCTCCACGTTGCATTTAGTGTTGCTTGAAATGACCAGGGCTCAGCTAGTGTTGCCTTTTAAAAAATCGTCGATTTCCCGGGATTCCCTGGAAAACTGCCTCCCTCAAGCAGGGTTCACTTGCTGGGGGTAATATTGTTACATGCACCAGGGCAGCTTTAAAACCAGAGAAGGTCAACCAGCTGGTGTTCTTAGCACAAAACCTTGAGCTAAAATAAATAGTTCAGATGTTACAGATGTATAAGTCTACCTCAGTTTTACTTTAATTTATTTTGTTTATAAAATACTGCATATATTGTTGCACTAAACTTGCAGTAGAAAATATCATTGTTCTTCTCATATCAGGTTTTGCTATGTTTACACGTTTGCTATGTTTACACATGTTTGCTACATTTGCACAGGTTTGCTATGCACATGTTTTTATAACACTTAATAAAAAGCACTTTATTATTGATAATTGTTCAGTTTTCAACTGTGATTTTAACATTGAACATATGTGTTGACATGCATTTTTCCTAAATGCTTATTGCCTACAATTAGAGTAAGGATTAAATAGGTCATACAATATTTCAATAATTATCGATATCGACCAATATGAAACACTTATATCGTGATAGAGATTTCAGCCATATCGCCCAGCCCTAATCATGACGTCCATATTTATTATTTACAGTCAGTGGTCTGAAACAGGTAGCACCATGTTCACCATAAGTTTTGGCACTTTAAACGTGTTTAACTCCGACATACAACATCATAACTGTATAAAAACTAACCGAAAATCACAAAAAGCATGACATGTCCCCTTTAAGCCTCAGCCTTTTACAGACCAGACTTACCTCTCGTTCCTCTCCTCAGGTGAGCAGTGCGTGGGCGGGTTTCTACGACTACAACACCTTCGACCAGAACGGCATCATCGGGATTCACCCTCTGATCAATAACATGTACTTTGCCACCGGCTTCAGCGGCCACGGCCTGCAGCACTCCCCCGCTGTGGGTCGTGCCGTGGCAGAACTGATCCTGGACGGGAACTTTAAAACGCTGGACTTGAGCAACTTCGGCTTCAAACGCATTCTGACCCAGGAGCCGATGTTAGAGAGGAACATCGTTTAGATGAGGACTCCCTGGACTCCTACCGTCCACACTCCTGCCAAAGCAAAGGATCACTCAGGTTTTCTACAGCTGTGGGTCTTATTTTAGTGTCTCCTCGTCACTATAATAACATTTTACTCATCATGTTCATCGCTGAAACCTGGAAGTGGAGCCTCATCGTGACAGTAAAGTCCAAAAAAGGGATGAAATGGGAGCAGACAGTTCACTCCCTGTGTCCTACAGACTGTCAACATTGATTTTTAACCCTTAGCAACCTTTAATGAATTGTTCTTTATGCCCAAACCGAATCAAATCTTAACCACAGCAGTGTGATAATAACAGTATTTTGGAAGCAATAACAAATGATAATAATATTAAACTTTATTTGTGTAGCACCTTTCCAAACCAAAAGTTAGAAGGTGCTTCACATAAGACAGTATACACTATTTAAGTAGAATAAAATGAACAGAATAACATAGAGAAAAACACAATATAAGCATAAATAGATGAAATATTAATAAATAAAACAACTGACTCAGCTGATCTAATACTGAGGGGGAGTTGGTTCATCAGCGTTGGAGCTACAACAGTAAAAGCAGTTCTGTATGTTATGTAATCCTGCCAGTGTATGTGTTTTATTTTGGAGCATAATTATAATAATTAACGTATTTCTGAAGGGAAAATGTTACACACGTTTGGGTGGAGGGGAACAAAACTGTTGACACACCCATGATATAGTATAAACTGTAATAACTGTCAAAATCTTGACTTCTACTCTCAGATTTCCATCGAACTGCGGTGTGTGTGTTTGTGTGTGTGCAGTTTTTAAACTTTAATTGACACCACTGCGACCACAATGTTTCCAGATGAGTGTACATCTTTGTAATGTATACTGTAATATTGTGTAATGTAGTGCAATGAAACAAAGCTGTTTTATAGTATAAAAAATAACTGAACATAAACCTCAGATATGTTTTTTTTTAAATCACTTTACATTGTAATGTGTTTCTTTCCGGTACATTTTATCTTGTATAGTTATTTTAGTCGATTTGTGTTTCTCTGTTGAATCAATTTAGTTTGATCATTTCCGTGTTTCATGGAATCAATCAATGCAATCATATTTTATTAATAATAACAAAGATCTTTGTACACAAAATTGGCTTCAGTTGTGTTCATTAAAGCATTTTTTCCTTCTTCCTGCAGGCGGCACAGCTCTTATAGATCAGATTCAGTTCATGTAATTGCACACACAGTAACTAGAACATTGCAGCAGGCTTTAATGTTTTTAAAGTTAAATATTTCAATGCTACAAAAATTAATTCAATATTGATTTAATTGCATATTTGGGTATTTATAGACTTTTATTTGTTTCCATACTCAGATACTGCTAATGTAGTAGTGTTACAGGTCTTTTTTGGGGGGAGATGGGGGATTGTCCACCAGATGGCGCCATTTCTGTACTGTAACCAGCATGGAGCATCATCCCACATGTGACACATTGAAGGGAAAACTAGAAGCAAAATGTAATTTAGAAATGAAAGTGTTTTTTTTTTCTTTTTCTGTAAAGCCGCTAACAGAAGTGTAATTATCACACCATCACAAAGTGTGGAAGATTAATCGAGGAGATTTGCAGCCTGAGGGAAGAAGCTGCTCTGTAGTCTGGTGGTAATACAGCAGATACTTCTGGCTGCAGGGTGAACAAGTCAAATCAAATGTATCTATAAATTACATTTGAAAACAACAGCAGTCGACCAAAGTGATGAACAATCAAAAAAACCAACACAGCAACACAGCAAAAATATACAGACTAGTGTAGTAGACAAGACAACTCTCATACAGGGTTAAAAGCGAAGAGTAAAAATGTGTTTTAAGACGGGATTTAAGAACAGGCAGTGAGCAGGCCAGCTGTAAACACAGTGTGGCTGAGGTGGATATTGTCTTTTAATATCCTTTGGGGCTCTGTGCAGGCGCCTCACCTCACTGCTCTCTCGATAGACGGGTACCAATGATGCTCTGGGCGGTTTTAATTACCTGCTGCAGAGACTTCCTGTCTCACGCTAATTTGTGATGTTTCCATAGCTCCTCCGTAAAAGTAGAAGTTCAGTACAGTAGTTTCTGAGCTTCCTTTAATAGGGTGGATATGTGTTCGGGTCACTGTGATGCTGAGTCTAAAACTATTAACCTGCTTCACTTCAACTCCACTATTGTAGCCTCCTTTTCTTTTCTTTTTTTTTAAATCAACCATCAGCTTGTTGTTTTTGTTGATGTTGAGCAGTGCACCGATGCTGCAAGATTGTCGATTTCCTCCCAATATAAACTCTTATCACGGTTTGAAATCTGGCTGATGATGGTGCTGCGATAAAGAACAGGAGCTTTTTTTTTTTGAGACACATGGTTTCAAGATCTACTTTATAACAGTTGGTATTTAAGGGAGGTTTCACTGAGAGAAAACCTGATGACATTCACACTTTGAAGCTGCCCAGTACAACCACAGTATGATCTGCCAGGTTAGCAGTGAGCAGCTCCACTAGTAATGACTTTCCCCACCCACACTTATCCTGCTGGTCCAGGGTTTGAACCTATGACCTTTCACACACACCTTTCTCTAACCTTTAGGCCACCACTGCCCCACATCTGCTCAACCAACACTGCTTCCGTTTCTGTTATTTCCCTGAACTATTTGGCATTGTAGTTTTTAGCAAGCAACACTAATACAGAAATAAATTCAAAGTGCATTTGTTGGTCACTGTATCCAGCTGTGGATTTGTTGCTTTACTGAGTTTTTAAGTGTCAGTCACAGTGCCCATGTTCTCTATACTGGTGGGAACATGTCAGCCAAATCAATGGTGTGACTCACTGATGTGATATTAATAGCTTTTTGGCTCTGTGGCACAAAAAAAAGACAATTAGGAGAAGTTTAAACAGCAGATATTTGTTTGTAGGTACACTGACGCTTTTAATAATTAATTGCAAAACAGGGGTTCCCTAAGCTAGAAGTCAGATGAGGGTCTGTATTTTTAAAAACGTAATTTTAAAGAAGATAGCAAGAATGGATTTGTTTATTCTAAATCCAACCTAGCCTCGCAAACTGGAATATGGAAAAAATTTAAACGCAAATGAAAGCAACTTATAGCGCTTTAGCATCGAATAATTGAAGGCAACTTAGTAATTTGGTTAAAGCAAGGAAAAAATAAGATGATCTCGTGTTTAACATGAGAAAAAGCACCCTGACACCTTTAAAATATTAATGCTTCTTAAAGTGTAGGATATACACTGCATTAATGAGGTACATGCATATTAAAAAGTGTGCTGTCGGTTGACCTTAGCTTTGAGGTTATATGTACCATTTATCCAGTACTAGCTCTCACTACTCCTAACATATTAATGTGTCTGTGTATTTAGCATATCCAGCGTTTTTACTGCTCTGGGGATTATCATAAATGGCTCATTTCTCTTAGTCATGCCTCGATTTAAGCAGGGTTTTGTCTTCAGAGTCACTGCTTTCTGTAAAGCAATTATATGATGATCTGAAAGAAATGGAAATATTTAACGTCAGTCAGCATATTGAAATATATGTCCTGTAGGTTTTAAACTAGGAAGGGTGAGTAAGTGTATTTTTCGGAAATACCATCAATGGTGGAAGAAATAATCTGATTCTTATGTAAAAGCACAAATATAACAAAGTATAAATCCTGCATTCAATCAATCAATCTTTATTTGTATAGCGCCAAATCACAACAAAGTATAAATCCTGCATTCAATCAATCAATCTTTATTTGTATAGCGCCAAATCACAACAAAGTTATCTCAAGGCTCTTCACACATAGAGCAGCTTCTAAACCGAACTCTTCAGGTTTTAACTTTAAAGAGACCTAACATTCCCACATGAGCAACAGTGGCGAGAAAAAACTCCCTTTTAACAGGAAGAACCCTCAGAACCAGACTCAGAGTGGGCGGCCATCTGCCTCGACCGGTTGGGGTTGAGAGGAGAGAAAGGAAGGATAGAGGAGAGAAGCACATTGAAGGTCCAGGACTGAAATCTGTCATCCGGACATCTACAGGCCCAGATTACCGGGCGAGATGAGACGAGAAAGCACAGACAACTCCGGGGAAGAAGTTGAGGTTATTGAATGCATTAATAGAACATGAATGTTAATGGATATAGATGGATAATCGATTATTTTTTGTTTATTTATAAGGATACTTACTTAACTTTTAAAATATATTATATACAGTATAGATATATCTATGTTAGTATATGTGCATGTACTGTAGATCTTATGTCCTTTACTGTTGATTGTTATCAGTGTATTTCTGTGACTTGTGTGTTAATATCAGCCTGCAAACCAACATTTCTTCAGGGTAGTAATGAACTTCAAGTTAAAGCTTAAAAAATTAAAGTAATTGTTCTACAGAAAAATGTCACCTGTTATATTTGACATAATTATCATTATATTATTGCCAGTACCAAAGGAACAGTGTGCATGTAGTACTTTACTGCTTTAGTTGGTTGAGGTGAAACTCAAGTCAGGTTACGTAGTCTAGTGGTTCTCAACCTAGGGGTCGGGCCCCATTTGATGGGTCACAAAATAAATCTGAAGGGTTGTGTCATGATTAATGTCACAGAAGAAAATACAACGCTCTGTGACATACATTGGTATTCAGTTTTGGTATCTTCTGTAATCTTTGCTCTTTTTGTGAAATATTAGATAACTTCACCTCTTCACCTTTTTACTCACAGGCATCTGAAGCATGGCAGGTTCTAGTCTTTAAGAATATGTTGTATTTTATAAGTAACATTATATTTTACGATTTAAAAATATTAATCTCACAAAAAATCAGTAACTACAATATGTGTCGGATAATTTAATGGAGTGAAATGTGCTGTATATCCCTTGGTGGAAGTATAAAGTAGCACTCACTGTAACTACATTACTGATATGAATATGAATATCATAAGACTGTTATTGCTCAACTGAAACTAATTCTTGCATTTTGCAGACAGTGGTAAGCAATGCTTGACTGATACAAAAACTGTTGTGGTTTCCTTTTAAAATAAAGAGGGATTTTTTAAACACCCCCGCTGCCACAGATAGAACAGTGAAACAAGACATGTCCACATCCTCCACGTGTTAACTTCCTGCAGCACCATGCAACAACACCAGCAAGAATCAACAGTGGTAAATAAAGTCATTAGCTAAAAAAAAGTTTCAATTGAAGAATCGAGATGCGTGTGAAAGTTCCTGCAACTAAAGTTAAATGGAGTCATTTAACAAAATATTCAATTCATACAATGAAATCTAGACTTGAGGTAGAATAATAATGATACTACAGTGTGAAGCTATTATAGTCACTGAAGTGGATTATGTTTCCTTCACAGACACATCTGCACCAACAGCTTCACAGCTTTAACCACAACCGCAAAAAAGAAACTATCAGGGGGATTAAAAATGAACATTACTCATAAACTGCAAACAGCACATAGCTTCCTGAAATGTTGAACCACAAAACGTCTTAGGTTGTTGAGATGTAAGTCTATAATAGCCTACATCAAATGCACTAATCACTTTGAATAAACATTTTAACACCAGTGGTGGTAAAGTAAAGTATTATGACAACATTATAACCCACAATAATAGTTTATTGAGCACAAACATCCGTACACACAAGGCTGAAAAGTCACTAATTACAACATGTTTGTTATTGTAACTGAGGAACCGCCTACATTTTGATCACATTAGTAATTCTGCTTTTACAAATCAAGACATAAGATCAACATGAAAAGCTGTTTTGTGGCATTAAATAGCTTAAGTTATAGGTGGAAAGTGTTAAATATCTCCAGAAGAAAATGGAGAGTATATGATTAGTCAATAGCATCTAGCAATTTTTTCAATGAAACTGTTAAGGAGGAAACATAAGCTCTAAGGTAAAAAGTTCTCAACTATAAAGTATATTTTATAAAGTTACACATGTGGCATACATCTAGTATTTGGTATTTTGATAGTAAAAAGCCTGATATTCATACATCTACAGACATTACTGACCTAATACCCAGAGTTTTAATGCTAACGTTACTTTTTAAAAATACGTTACTTTTTTTTAATGACAGTGCTTATGTGCTCTTAACTTGTGGAAGAAATGTTCATGTAAAATAACTTATTCAATGCCAACATAATTTTTTTCATGCTAATATCTTATGACGGTGCTTATGTGCTCTTAACTTGTATCTCATATAAGCTAACGTTACTTGTTTAATGTGAACCGTAGTTATTTAATGCTAACGTTACTTTTTTCATGCTAACATTACTCGTGTGGGGGCGATGTGCTCTTAACTCGAAGTAAATTTAATGTAAACTAATGCTACTTATTTAATGCTAATGTGACTTTTTTATGCTAACATGTGTCAAGGCGCTAATGTGCTCTTAACAGACAAACAGCAGGAACCTCATATATCATATTCACTGAACCCAGGGGGAGGCAGAGGAGGAAATCACCACTCTGCTGCCCCCAAGAACAAAAAAATACAGCGAAAGTGCCCCCTATGGTGCCCCCACAGCAAGCATACAAAAGAGGAAACATACCAAAGTTATGTAATGGCTGTCTTAGTCATGGGTAAATCAGGATGAAAGGCCTTAAGTAGAGGGCCTCTCTATATGTGACAATCTGAAATGAAGTGCCCTTATCGGCGCCCTTTCAGTTGAAGAAAGTGTGATAGCGATTTATAAAGTACCACCACAAGTGAGAAAACATGATCTGCCCTTTAAATGCCCTATTAGTTGCTTGTAATGGAGTGATCTGGAGGTTCTGTATGGGTGTCCTTGTAGTTAGAAAACAAAATAATCACAAAAAAGTCTAATTTATGCTGCCTGTAAGCCTAACATACTATAGTGCAGAACTGAGTGTCCTTTCATTGAAAAAAACAAAAAACAAAACACACAATTTATTGCCCTCTATGAACCTCCCCCCAACCTCTATGTGTGAAAAAACATGATGCCCTTTTAATGAACCAAAAACAGTGTCCTAAATGTGCTCTGTTTGGGAGACAAACATTGTATAAGTGAAGAGTATATTCTGAATCGCCCCAGAAAATGAAACCTTTTTTCCAAACATGCATCATTGTTCTTTGCAGATGGGGGTCATGGATGTATTATAAGAGCTGGATAGTGGACCGAAAATGGCGCCCATTCATATGCACCACCATTCAGCTGGTGCATATGCCAAAAAAGGTTTCTAGCTTCTGGGTTTGCTTCTGTATTGTATCTGCAGTAGTGAGTTCATGCTCGACCTATAGTCTTGACCAAAGTAAAGTTTTATAAATATAAAACCTCCATGGATTAAAAACTGGTAATAGAAAAAATCTGCCTTTCGAGGTGTCCTGTCAATTCTTTTACAGTGGTAATCTATGGTGGAAATGCATTTTAGCTGCAATACCGTGAGTGACCACTGGGAAAAATTGACTGATGCCTGAGCAACGATGCGCTATCCAGCTCATAGTCCATCCATGATAGGGGTCTGTTGTTGCACTGCAATGTTTCAGCAGTACCCCAAAAAAGACAAACCAAAAACTGGCTCTACAGAGGGCTTTTTATGTTTTTGGCCTCCTACATGCCTGGTGAGCAGAGGGGTACGACATGCAACAAGAGTCCCTGGCCGGACTCGAACCAGGGACGTTGCATTTATGTGGCATGTGCAGTAATTTTACTTAAAACTAATTTCACTTTTTTTGTGCTAACCATTCTTGTGTGAGAGAACTGCTCATGACATGTGGAGACAAGCAGCAGACATTTTACATATGCTAACATTACTTTTTTAATGCTGATAATAATTGTGCGTCTGCTTTTTACACATAGAGACAAACAGCAAAAATTCAATATATGCTAATATTACTTGTTTAATACCAACGTTACAAAAACACTGTCAACACATGCTAACATCATATGCCCTGCAGTAGCATATTGCGTTACTGTTGCGGCTGTAAAATAGTGGGTAACTTGTTTAAATTGAGTGTTACACAGTCCCATCACCAGAAATGATTTGTTTCACAATCACTATTTTTATAAATTCGGATAAATAACATTTGGATTAAACTTTTTGTTGACATCATCATCACATGTGGAGACAAACAGCAGAAACTTAATATATTATGTTACTTAATACCTATTTAATGACCTAATACTACTACTTATTTAATGCTAAGGTTGCTACCAACAAACATTTTAGATATTCTAACATTACTTGTTTTAATGCATAAGTTACTTTTAATGCTTTTGTGGGGGCAACCAACAGGAACTTAATATATGCTAATGTTACTTTTTTGTGAATATTTTTTTAATACTACCATGGGATCGGGGCTCTTAACCCGTTCTGATACACAGTCACTTGATTTTCTACCTCTTGAAGTGTCTTCGTGTTGTAAGTTATTATGATTCTTGTGTGACTTGGCGTACACTAGGATACACTGGTTTATTATAATGCATTTGAAAGGATATAATGTCCAGCATAATTCAATCTCAAACAAGTTGGATTTGAATTAGTTTTGCCTAAATCTACCTCATGAATTGGCAATATGTTATTTGCTGATGCATCTGCATACCTGACTTAACACTGTTGACTCTGTGATAGAAGAAAATTGTTATAGTAGCCTGTAAGATTCTTGCAGGGTCTCTGCAGTTTAATCAATATAGCATGAACGCTGTCTGCATCTTGAATCAACCAACCCTCCTGTCATTTACATGCAGCTAATGGCATCAGTATCCATCACTGGGGGCATCTTTTCAGTTCAAGACCTCCCCTATGTTATAAGAGATAATGGAAATTTGCTCCACAGATATGAAATTGGCCCTCTGCAGCCAGCAGAATATGGCAAAGACACTTTGTCCCAGCAGCTCTTCATTTTGATGCAAATGTGAGGCAGCCTTGCAAGTTTGAACGGGGGGAGGGGGACCAGGGGAAATGCAATTGAGGGATTTCTTTGTGAGGCCCAATGCAAATCCCAAATGTTCTGAAGGGTGAAAACAAAAACAGCATGGGTGCTGCACTGGCCATATTGGCCCCTTCAATAGATGCACCTTCTGCTACACAAAAGCACCGAGGGCTTTCTCGCCAAACTGTGCCTCCAAAATATTCCACTCTATGAGATCCACTCCTCATGCTGTTTGGACTTGACATTGCTGAGAACGTGAATCCTGTGCTCATGAACTCCACTGGTTGTATGGTAGACTTTCTGGTGGAGTGGTGATGAAGGGAGTCGCCCTGTCAGTCAGAGACGCCCACTGGTAGCCCTCTGGCTGGCTCCTCTGTCTGTATGAAGGCAGTGTACATGGTGGCATGTGGCTGGGATTAGGAAATTTCACTGTGGATTAAAATCTTTCCAACGCCTCCATGGCCACTTGCTGAAAGAAAGGAGTCTGAAGTTCCAGCAGAGATCCAGTGAGCACTCTGGGCCCATGGTCTCACTAAGCAGGTATGTTGAAACCTTTCCACGTTGCTTTATAGAGAACTGATGATGTAAAGATTTACTGATTGGACTTTGAGCGTGTTTTGGTGTTTTGAAAGTGTTTTCATTTAATTTCTCTGACAGCGCGGGCAAGTATGATATCTAATACAAGCGGCACAGTTATATCTTAAACTGCTACAAACAAAGTAACTTTTTTATGTCTTTTGAGATTATAAATTTAAAGACGTTACTGTCTCTAGTTTTCCCTCTGTGGTCTCTGGCAGAGTATACAATAGTGGCTTTGCTAATTATGTTAAGAGAAAAACAAAGATCTAAAGGAATCTGCTGGTAAAAAGTACTTCTCTAAACCCTAATTAGGGCTTTATAACTGGAAAAAACAGCAATAACCCAAGCTTTTTCCTTTAATCAGTTTGTCCAACACTTTGCATCTTATGTTGAATTGATCTGTAAGGGTGTATAAATAATAAAATATATGTTATGAGGATGTGGATTTGTGAGTTAATAATTAGTATACTTTTGTGTGAACATACACTGTTTATACTATGCAAGACATTTGTTAACAAAGATATAAAGTAGGTTCTTATTAAGATAATTGTTAGTGTGTGAACCTTTATTCCAGAAACATGTGTAAATCAAATTATAGTTCTTTTTTGGGGGGTTTTGTTTTCAAAACAAACAAGTTTCTCAAATGTCAGTCTTGAGTGTGATCAGATGCTGTTATGTAAGGCTCAAAGTGGACCACGTGGTGTATACTACACAGTACAAACATGTAATACCCTCAAATAAATACACAACAACATCAAATAATGAACAGTTTGTGCCTATATTGGACCTAGGTTTGTACTAAACAAATGTATTTATCTTCTAATAATATATAAAGAAAGTTAGATATAAAAATTACAAAACAATAAATTACTTCCTGTTAATTTGCATACTCTGACTGACATGCTGGGTTAGGGTTTCATTTCAGTAATCAACATTGAAACACCAAATCAGACTACAAGTCTGGCAATTTTGTATATTTTGATCAACAAATCCAATAAAAACACTAAAAACAACAATGTCCTAGTCCAGCCTGTCTGTTACTCTCAGCCTCCAGGCCATTTAGATATAAATCTTTAATAAGGAGTCACATGTACACATTCTGTATATTGCATATTGTATTTTTCAAAACAGCTAAATAATATTCATAAAGCAGACGGGCACTGTTGTAGAAGAGATTACTAGAACAGGAGTAAATAGTGCATTTGTTGGACATTTAATAATTTAATATAAGTTTAATATTCAAATCTTGGGTGTCTAACGCTGTACAGGCCCCTTTGAATTAAACTTGTTATTTGTGATTTTGGGTGATAATGATGAAATTGACTTAAATTGACTGTTATGAGGTGAAGCCCTGATTTAAAACTTATGGATGAAGTTTTGCAACAATCTTGTGTTTGCTTCTTGTAGCTCCAGGATGTTCCAGGTGCTCCAGGGTCACATCCAGCCAGCTGGGCACCGAAACCGCAAAACCCGCCTGGTCACCAAAGACGGGCGTTGCAACATTGAATTCGGCAATATAGAGTCCAGTAACCACTATGCGTACCTGATGGACTTCTGGACCACCTTTGTGGAGATCCGCTGGCGCTTTGTTTTCTTGTTGTTTGTGGCTTCGTTCACAGGCAGCTGGTTCATCTTCAGCCTGCTGTGGTACTGGATCGCAAAGAGCAACGGGGATCTGACCGGTCAGAACCGCACAGCTGGACACATCCAGTGTATAGACAATGTTAACGGCCTCACGACGGCGTTCCTCTACTCCTTGGAGACCCAGACCACTATCGGGTACGGTGGGAGGGCGTTGACCGGGCACTGTGCTGGCGCTATAGCTCTAATTATCATCCAGTCTCTCATTGGCACTTTCATCAACTGCTTCATGTGTGGGGTCATCTTGGCCAAGATCTCGTTACCCAAAAGAAGGGCAAAGACTGTCACCTTTAGCGACATGGCGGTCATCTGCTTGAAGAAAGGCAGTCTGTGTCTGCTCATCAGAGTGGCCAACCTTCGAAAGACGTTATTAATTGGCAGCCAGATCTACGGCAAGCTGCTGAGGACAACAACCACACCAGATGGAGACACCATCATTCTGGACCAGATACACATTGACTTCCTAGTTGACGCTGGCAAGGATAACTTATTTTTTGTTTGCCCCCTGACCCTTTACCACGTGATTAACAGATCGAGCCCATTCTATGAGCTGTCAGCCGACACTCTTTCACTGCAGGACTTTGAGTTGGTGGTCTTTTTAGATGGGACAGCAGAGTCCACCAGCTCATGCTGTCAGGTCCGAACCTCGTATGTCCCACAGGAGATTCACTGGGGATACAGCTTCCTGCCCATCATCTCCCGCACCAAGATGGGAAAGTATCGTGTGGATTTCTCAAACTTTTCCAAGAGGGTCCGTGTCACAACGCCACACTGCGCCCACTGCTTCGAGACAGACGTGGACGAGAGAAACCATAACTGTCAAGAAAATCACATTAACCAGCAGAAACTGGGGATCGATAACTTGGGGTTTCAGGTGATTGACATTAATGACTCTATGGACATCACTAGAATGTGAGCGATCTGGGGAGGGGGAAGCTGCTCTCTGACTAAAAGTAGTGACTCATGATGTGGGAAATAAAATGTGAAACGCTTTTGTTTGTCCCGTCTCTTAAGCAAGGTTGTGCTGTTAGTCAGACTTCATGTGATTAACAGTGAGGAGTGATTTGTTGAAGAAATATTTGGCCACGTTGAGCTCACTGGTGAACATTTGAATTGTCATTGACTCGTTTGCCTTGAACAGGCAAAAACATTCAAAGTTTCAAAACTGTCTGGAGGAAAATTCAGACATGAGCGCGAGTTAAGCTCTTACCCGGCGGCTCATTACAATCAAAGCACATTTGGGACTTGTGACTTTGTCTAGGTAATGGGTGGAAGAGGGAGAAGAGGGATTGAGGGTTTGATGCATAGAAAATGAAAGGGGGTAAAATACTGGATGGCACAGTGGGAACTTTTTGAGAAGATTAAGGTCTGAGCCTGTTGTAATGAAAAACGGTGTGCTATAAGAGCTGGGAGAGGGGAGGGAGGGGGGGATGTAGGACAGGCCTTTTGAGTTTTCTCATTATTCTTACTTAATACTAACTGTATTGTGTGTCTGTATTGTATGTGTTTTTTTTGTCATGTTGACAGATCTTGTATGCCTTGATAATTAGGAAACTGTGACCATAGCTGCTAAATGTGATGATTTTAAGTGTGACCAGTCTACATTTTGTAGATCATGCTGTGTTCACTGTAACTCAGGGAAAGTAATATCCTTAGTTGGAATAAACCTTTTTTCCACAATACATTGACTCATTGTTATTTTTATTATTCTTTACAGTTTTTTGTATCTTTTGGTGCTCTCTGCATTGAATATATTATCAAAGTGTGCTAGAGGAACATCAGAATAATGATTATATCAACCATCACAGAAGTGCTGAAATGAAGCTTAATATAT
This sequence comes from Scomber colias, assembly GCA_021039105.1. Taxonomy (NCBI): domain Eukaryota; kingdom Metazoa; phylum Chordata; class Actinopteri; order Scombriformes; family Scombridae; genus Scomber; species Scomber colias. The sequence continues at coordinate 1,443,148 of JAJDFG010000109.1, forward strand.
CAACTCAAGTGCTGTCATGAAATAAGTTCAGAGAAGCATAATATTTCCTTCTGATGCAAAGTGGAGTAGTAGTATAAAGCAGCATAAACTAGAAACACTCAAGTACTGTAGTATAGTACAAGTATTTGAGCTTTCCATCGAACGTCAGGCTGCATTCACATATCTGAAAGTCTAATTTAGCTTTTGAGTATACTGTATAAGAAGGTATATTATGGAATTACATCTGACTGGGTGTGGAAAACGCCATTTAAAATGTGAATACCATACTGTAACTGTGTAAGATTTATACTCAAGAAGGTGCCTTGGTTACAATATACTGTATTTCATTCCTGACATTGATGTTAATGGAGCTAAAATAGAAGCAGAGAAGAAAACACTCAAAGTACACACTGCGATTTCTACACTAACAAATGGTGACAGCAGCTTGACAGGATGTGTTTACTGAAAAGTGATTTTTTTTTCCTTTGCACAAGTGGTACAAACATTTGTAGTAGTCAATACTACAGTGAGATGAAAAGGATCAATCAGTCAATCAATGTGAGGGGGTAAAAAAAGAAAGAAGAGTGGAGAAATTTGTATTTAAAAAGGTTGCAATGAATGAAATAATTGTTAGAAACACAGTAGATTACACTAAAAGTTCCACATTGCAATTTAAGCTATGTCCAAACCATTAAACACTATAAATTATGGAGGAATTCAATGTCTCAGTACTTGTTATACTTATTTGGAGCCTTTGGTTACAAACTCTTAATGTTATTATTTCCACTTACACAAGAATACAATTATTCTGTCATCCCAATTACTTTGTATAAGTGTAAGATTTGTACAACTTGTACTATGTAAAAAAAAAACCATCACACACACACACACACACATACACACACACACACACACACACACACATCCCTGGTTGGATTCTGGCCAGATTTTTCTCACATGCTTCTTCTTTTTATAAAACATTCCTGTCTCGCTACACTATTGCATAAAGGCGGTATACAAGCCAAGTCAAGACAAATTGATCTATAAAGTCCAATGTCACAAATCACAAATTTACCTAGAGGGGCTTTCCAACCTGTAACCAACATACAACATCTTCTATCCTTAGAGCCTTGAGTGGAAGAAACCTCAGTTAGATCAAAAAGGGAGGGATCCATCTTCAAGGATGGACAGACATGGAATAGATGTCATGTGTACAAAACAGATTAAAATAGCAATATAGAAAAAACAGGATAACACAATTATGGATAGATTGGAAACAAGCATGCTGACTCTGTAGGTGCCCTAGGTAAGATTTTAGATTGCTAACCCCAAGAAGAAGAAAATTCACACTAAAATTGATTGTTGAATTTTATGAAGCTTTTTTAACACCCCAGGCTATTTTTCAAATGTATCAAGTGAAGATTTTTTTGGCTAATTCTGGCATTTTTACTCATGTATCACCATGTGTTTTATTAATTTCTTGACACAATGGTACCTCCAGCCTAGACAAAGACAAAGGTGGGGAACAAGAGGCCATTTTTTAGTGTTTAGTGGTATTCCCAGAGGTAGGAAAAGTCAAGTTAGACTGACTGCACAGCAAGGCTTTGGAAAATCCAAACCAGATGCAAATCCATGCAAGTTAATAAGAAAAAAAAGACAGAAACAACATTAAGATGGGGAAACATTAAAGCTGCATATTTCCAAATACTCCACTGACCACTCATTTGGGGCTCCTTCCTTCATTTGGTGCCCTAGGCGACCGTTTATGGGGTGTATGCCATGTGTCGTCCTTGAGTAGGATCAGGAGGATGTCAAGCAACTTCCAGGTGACGCCAAACAGACTTGAGTGAAATCACTGTGGTAAATTAGCATGTCGTCCACCAATTCAGAAAGTCGGTGGTCTGAGCTGTGTGCCATAAAACATATTTATATAGCACTTTTAAACCAAGCATTTTAATGTTTCATGCACACACTCACACACATCAATGGAAGCAAGCTACCATTAAAGGTCCTGGCCCAACCATTGGGAGCAATTTGGGTTTCGGTAACATGCCCGAGGACAATTTCACATGCGGACAGGAGTATTCTGGGATTGAACCGCTGACCTTCTGATTGGTGAATGACCCGCTTTTCCTTCTGACCTGGAAAGAAGACAGGCTACACACATGAAGACAAGAGAAAAAAAACAGAGAGACGGCAGCAGAGAGAGGAGAAAACCATTCACACAAAATAAAAAGAAACAGACAAGGACAACATTTAGAGAGACAGAGAGAGAGAGAGAGAGAGAGAGAGACGAGAGCTGGGGATGAGGAGATGGCCAGGGAAGCAGAGCAAAAGAGAGGATGAAGAGGAGGAGAGACGAGAGAGAGAGGGTAAATGGATTAGAGAGATGCCAAGATTATCAGAACTTTTATAGTAGTCTCATCAGCAGGGCAGACATGTTTAATTTGGTTTTGAAAGTGCACAACAGCCTTAAACAATGGTGGAAACAGAGACAAGAGAATTTAAATAATACATTAAAAAAGAGGTTACATTAACATAATAGGGTACAAAGTTAACCCTTGTGTCGTCCTCCTGGGTCAAATTAACCCCGTCCGACTGTTGACTGTTCCGTCTTTCCTTCCTCCTTCCCTTCCTTACCTCCTTCTCTCTTTCTTTCCTCCTTCCCTCCTTTCCTTCCTCCCTCTCTCCTTTCCTTCCTTACCTCCTTCTCTCTTTCTGTCCTCCCTCCTTCCTTCCTCCCTCTCTCCTTTCCTTCCATCTTTCCTTCCTCCTTTCCTTCCTTCCTTCTACCTCCCTCCCTTCCTTCCTTCCTTCTTCCTCCCTCCCTTCCTTGACTCAAGGACAACAGAAGGGTTAATAATGGCCTAAAAAAAGTATATCTATAATGGTTGCATGAGGATTCAGAGCCATAGAAATACACATAAATTACAAATACAATAAAAGGGTTATCATCTGATTGTTTCAAGGGCTTTTAATCTGTTCTATTTCAGACTGTATCATCCATCAACCTGAGCTGCTTTAGCTGTGCCACGATTCAGAGCAGACGTGCTTTTCAAGATATCAAATAATAAGCAACTAATTGAAAGTTAAGGCGTAGATGTTTTTTTAAGAAGCTGTGACAGCTGACGCACCACCAGAGAGCATCAGAGGGCTGTCGTGACTCTGCATGATTAGCATAAAAGTATTATTATAAACAATTAATTCAGAAATAAAAAACGTGTTTTTCTCCAGACTGCCCCAGTTCTGTCAGCAGCGACTCTTTCATATGCTCGTGGATGTTTGAAAAGGTTCAGCCTGTAAACTTTTGATGTTCACACTTTTCCCCGGTGACCTTCATTTTACTGATGGCAGCAGACAAGCAACAACAAAGCAACACCTGATACAGTCATCTATCGCCACATGTGGCAGTGATGGACCTTGTTGTGTCTCTGCGTGTACTCTAGCAGGGGTTTTTTTTTTTTTAAGAGTATAGCTTCAACACATTTCTGTCAGGGAGGTAGAGATTTCTGAAATGGCTTTCATCCCATTTGGATTTACAGAGGCAAAGTTAACTGGGTTTCATCTGCATAACAATGAAATGAACTGTAAAGAGGGATCGGCACAGTGAGTCTGAAGCAGCCAGGAAAGAAAGGAGAAGAAGGTACAGCACAGTACAGTTTCTAATCTGATGGAGCCAAGGACTTATTCACCGATAACACAAACATACAGTATCTGCTTCTACATATTTTACCTGTATTTAAACATTTTGATCCTTTATATCTGCTGCCAATCATGCCTTTATGCATCAAATATAACTTGGAACCATTATGTTCAAGCACTAATAGGGAAAAGACATACTTAAATCACATCAAATCATACTTTTTAGATGTTAAAGATGGACATGAGTGCAGTTTCTGTGATTGTTTTGAAATGTTTTATTACTAATTTAAATTATTGGTAATCTCTAAACAAGTGGGCAAAGATATGTCCGTTTTACTATTCATTTCTAATAACTAGCAATTGATTTACAGACACATGCTTGTGTGCAAATCAAAAAGTATTTCAAAATTTGCATTGAGGGAATACATTGTTCTGTACAATGGTGTTTTAGGATCACATAAAAAACTATATCTTGAGAATAAAGAAGAATTTGTCAGATATCTCTTGACCGTATGATGTCATTTTTAGGAAAAAAAGTATATTACAATAAAAACAAATGTAAAGGCACTATTTTGTGTACTTTTCCACATATAGCTTTTAAGCTTATAACTTTTGATTGTTCTTCGCTTTGTAATTAACAGTGTTTTTCTTTCCTCTCCTGCTTTTTGCTAATTGTCCTTATGGGAATAAATTAAGTTGCATTGAAATACATAAAACAAACATTGCAATTATAAAGAGTTAATTTGTACTGTAGACTGTATACCGGCCATTAGAAAGTGACATATCAGTTCTAACAGTTTATTCTCATAATATTGGGACTTTTTCTTCTAAAATGTAAGATAAGCTTTGGAGGAATTCAAATTGACACAAGCAGTTTAGTGAGGGGGGTGGGGGGTGATAAGGGTGACAGTGATAAAATAAAATACAGTAAATCATCTCTATGTAAATAAATCTTCAATACATAAATGTGTAACTTCCTGAGATTATAAATGTGTGCAATGCAACTTTATTCTCATAACGAGGACATTTTCCAAATTACACCTTATTTCTCACATTACGACTTCTTTTTCTAAGTATTACAATTTAATTCTTATAATCTAAGATTGTTTCCCCCCCCTAGTAGTTCTGTAGTTATAAGAAATGTTCTGTAACTAACCTTGAGCATGCCATCCTTAACCGTAACCTGGCCTTCACTAAAACATATTAATTAAATATTTCAAGTTTTATGCAACTGACAGAAGAAATAACACAGAGAGAAAGAATACGATCATTTCTAGATATCGATCAAAACGTGTCGACAAACAGGACGACAAATCGACTGAGAGTGGCAAAATGTACTTTATTGACGACTCCTGGATCCATACGGGAAGCAGATGGAAATCATTTCACATGTAAACATGTTGTATAAGGTCACTTGAATGTCGGAGTGTTGGCAGGACACAGACTGTAGCAAGAAGAGTTTGTTTTTCCCACTGAAAGTCTTCTTCAATAATATGTCAAACATGATCATATTAGTAAGATTGCTTACGTAAAGCCGAGCATGCAGAAGAGCTTTCCCAGCAGCCTCCATTTAGACCGTCTCTCTTACGGGCTAATGTCAATCACATCTGTCAGATCGATGATGTGTAACTCATCAAAAAGCCTCACAGATAGATCACATGCCCAGACGTTTGCCTATTTCAATTTATACATAATTTGGAATATATTTAAGACACATTTCATATTAAAAAAAACTGTTCACAGCCCATTGATGACTGACATTATTAAAGGAATACGCCACTTTTTTGTTGCATTGTCCCATTGAGAACACATTAGATACCAAAGCCCAATGTTAACACCCAATAATTCAATATACGGAGAGATAAAAGGCTCCTATTATCCATATAAAAGGTTGTTTTTGGTGCTTTTTAACTGATAAGATGGCAGATAATTAATTACCAACAGTTTTGATACTTAATTAATCATTACAGTAACTTCTCAAGTAAAAAGCATCGCTAAATATGATCTGGTTCCAGCTTTTTAAATGTGAAGATTTACTGCTTTTCTTTGCTTAATATCAATGTCAATTTAATGTATTTGTGGTTTTCGGCACAAAAACTAGCTAATGGAAAACGTTAGCTACAGCTATCAGTATGTGAGGCATCAACCAACCAATCAATCATTTATATAGCGCCAAATCACAACCAGTGAGTCATCTTAATGCTAACCATTAAGCCACTATTTAATGATTCATTAATTAGTGAGACCAATAAAGTTGCTTCTCATCTAGGATCTGTTCCTGGAGTGTAATTCCCGCTGTGCTTTCAGTTTTTATAGCTAATTTTTTCAAGCCGCTTTAATTCCGCTTATGTACATTTTATAAATTCCCAACACTTTGCATATTATTAAAGCTTATCTGACTTTATAGTTGCAGCACGTTTTTAGCTCAACGCCTCTAAGATAATACACGTGACCTCTCAGTAGAAATAATGTGCAGTAAGCTAACGTAAGCTAACGTGGCGCACTAAGAGTTTTAGGAGTGACTTTTTTTGGCTTATCAGGATGAGAACAACCAATTAAACACATTATCTCCCTTATAAATAAAGTCATAGCTAACATGTTAAAGATAGAAAGCATTCATCTGGAGTTTCTGTCCATCTCACAAACATTTAGTCCAATATTAACGTTCCTTTTAGCTCTGCTTTGGTCTGCACCAGCCCCAGAGAAAACAGGCTAGTTGCTAACTTTAGTTGAATTTCTACAGATTAAAAAAACACTAAACCTTGGTGCAAACTTGTGCTCTTGAATAACTGATGTTTGATTACGTTTTTAGCCCATTGCACCAAGCGCATACGGTTAGCCAGATGTTTGAAGAAAGCGATGAAGATATTTTCCTCTTTAACGTCAGCTGTGATTTTACAGATAACGCAATGTTGTACTTAAGTATGTATGAAGTTGATGAAGTCCATTAAATCCCTATAACGAATGATTAAATAGAGAGCATCAACTAATCAAATGGAGAGCACTGATTGTTAAATGGAGAGAACAAATTGTTAAATGGAGAGGACATGAATTACTAAACGGAGACGACGACTAATCATATCGAGAACACAAATTATTAAATAAAGAGAGCATGAATTACTAAATGGAGAGGACAAGTTATTGAATAGAGATAGAGGGCACAAATTATTAAATGGTGACCAAATATTATGAACTCAAGAGCACAAATTACTAAATCGAGACCTTAAAGTAGTACATTTGTAAAACTGGTGCATGTAAAAGAAAATAATGAGTGCTGTCATGTCATTAATGCTGATATAGCTAGACTAAGATTAAACTGAGGCTATACTATAATATTTACCATGTTTACCATCTTAGTTTAACATGTTAGTAATCTAATATTTGCTAATTACCACTCGACACAAAGTGCAGCAGAGGCCGAAGGAATATCTTTAGTTTTGCAGGTGTTTGGTCACTGAACTTAGATTTTTGGTGCTTAATGGGGACACTTATTCTAACCGCCGAATCAAAAAGTAATTAAATGTAATAAGTTACATTGCTTTGGTTAAGTAATTGAAATAGTTACAATTACTTATTACATTTTAAACATATTAACTAGTAGGGTTGTGAATGATAAACCGATGCGACCGGATATTCGGTTCAATTGTGGACTGCTGCTTGGAAGCCAAAAGTTTCGGATCTGGGCAGCGCCATCTTGAAAATTTCAGGTGCATGCTGGGAAATATAAAAACATGGATTCTACGTATATGGGCATGAGGTGGGGCCATGGGCGGAGCGGGGAAGTTACTATGGTTGCGAGGGCTGGATCTCGAGGACATTGGTCAATCAACCTGTCAATCAGGACGTAGCCACGCCCTAATGCATACCCTGCTTTATCGTCAAATATAAAATCAGGGAGGCCAAAATTTCACAAATGAACATCATACTGCATTGAAGAAGGCTTTAAACTAGCGATTGAGACCATAAACACATTTTGAAAAAGTTTACTGAGGTTAGAAATCAAGTGAGAAGTTGATGAACTAGATTCGAAACTATTGTCTTCCAAGCAGCAGTCCACAAACCAATGGGTGACGTCACAGATGTTACGTCCATTTCTTTTCTACAGTCTATGGTGTAACCCTATTAACTAGTAATATGTAACCACACAAACAAACCTTCCCAACCCTGCAAACTAAAGCCTAAAAAAGGCTAAAAATATCGATGTTAGAAACCTTGAAGGTTAAGTTAACTGATGTGACATTCTAGACCCCCCCCCCCCCCCCCAAAAAAAGCTGGTTTCCAGCGGTGAAGCAGCTGTGTCTTCATTAGCGCCTATCCTCGAGGGTTACTCTGCTAAATACCAGATGGGACGACAGCAGTGAAGCACTTTTGACATTTCACTCTTTGCTATATTTTCTGTGACACAGCTAAACAGTCACATAACCCCCCCGCACTCCCACTCCCTTTTTTTTCTCTTTAAACTGTTGCTCTTTAAATAACGTCTCCACTGCGCGACATGTTTTGACTGTTAACGTACATACACACAGTTGTTGCTCGTCGTGTTTCTGTAAATCTCAGTCGGCCGGCTTTTCAGCTGCCATAACACATACTCATCACTTTTATAGATTAGCAGCTTCTCAACACACACACACACACACACACACACACACACACACAGAGACAGAGAGAGAAGCGGCGTATGCTCTAATGTACTTGATATAAATATTTTAGCATCGTTTTTGCTCAGCTGCCATCTAAAAGACCGATTTCAAAATTGTCCCCCGTAGGAAAAAAGGGGCCCAAAAGCTGTAAGTAATTTACAGCTTTTTTTTTTTTTCCTTTTTTTCTTTTTAATGCTTTCATGATTTGTCTCCCAGCTGGATCGATGATATAAACCTTCCAGTCGCACACCTGCTGGCATTAAGAGAAGTGCTTTTATTCTCCCCCCCTCCTTCTTTTAAACACTTATTGCCTCAGTAAATCTAAAATAAACGTCAGATCTGGTTAGTTTTACGTTTATAGTTTGACTTCACTTAAAAAAAAGGGCAGGTTTGATGTCTTCCTGTCAGATATTAGTCTTAAATACCAACCATTTCCTACATTTTTTGGCCTTGTGAGCTCTTAAAATAAATCAATACTCTTAACCTCTTGACCCTGACTCTTTGATTCACTGTGACCAATTTCAAGAGTCTCAAAAAAGTGAAAAAAAAAAAAAAGAAACCAGCCAATAGTTCAAACCTTCATCAACTGAGAGGTAAAAAAAGGAAAAATTGGAGGAAAATAAGCCGAATTAAGCTCCAACATCTGCTTTCCTCTTCAGTTAATTACTTCAGGACGCTTCAAATTTATCTTATGACCCTTTATAGGGATCCTGACCCCCCCCTTCCCCCCCGCCACTACTCTTATAAATCACTTAGCAGTTCATTTAGATACTTTTATTTCATCTTTTAGGGACATTTGTGCTGTTTATTGACTCCTCTGATGTATTCATAACCTACATTTAAAGCTTTATCTTCCAGTATATGATATTGTTTGAATTACATAACGTCAGACACGCTTCATGTCTCTCAGTCGTACTGAAACATTTCCATCTTTAACGAGGCACCGCCGTGACGCCAACGCTTCATGGTGGCCTTTTTTCGGTTAAAGAGGCCACATTAAAAAAAAAAAAAGAAAAAAAAAAAGAAATCAGAGCAAGCTGCGTCATCTTAGATCGTTTAAGCATAATCATTTTGAGCTCTGGAGGGTTTTTTTTTTTTTTTATGACGCTATATAACAAAACACCAGTGACAAAATGTGTTTAAGGATCACAGCGTTGATGGGGTTTTTTTTTTTTCTGCTGTTGGATTATTTGCATAACTTTAGATACACACACACACACACACACACACACACGGAGGGAAAAAAACACGATTCAACATTTTTTCTCTTCTTTGACGTCATGATACAAGCTGCAGAGATGTAGCTTTGTTCACTCCAGAGTCTTTGTGAGTTTTTTTTTTTTTGCCATTGTTGCCCTTTAGCATGAATTAATAATAGTTACTGTATGCATAACAAGCGTTTGAATCACCAGCTGGGCCTTATTGTGTGTGCTGACATGCTCTTTCACATGCAAATCATTTTAGTATGAAAAAAAAAACAAAAACCAAACACTGTGTGCACTGTGTACTCTTTTTTAGCATGACTTAATGTTGTAATAATAAAAACAGTTTAAATTGGAAAGCCCCTGCAGCTTAGTTAACAGCAGAGAATACCAGACGCTTATTATTACAGTCACCAAAATTAAAAAGGTTTGCCTTAAATCCAACCTCCACCTGCCTCATCAGAGGACACATATCTTCTTTAATACTCCAAAAACCAAACTCTGATTCTACTTGAAAGTGATTTATTAAGCCTAAAAAGATTAACATAATTAAATCGGGAGGATTGGAAGTGAAAGACCTGAGTATGTTTATTACAGCTCTTTTCACCATCTACTGTACATTTAGTGTTTCCAGATTTTCATAGTTGATTCATCTCATGTTTAATTTTGGTCAATAAAATGCCCATAACTTAAAAGATATTCACTTTGCTGTCATAGAAGACTAAAGAAACCAGAAAATATTCACATTTGAGACATTCTTCTGACTCAAATTGATAATAATTCATGTATTAGTTGGCAACTTATCAATTAATTGACTCATCTTTGCCATGTTTTCCAAGCAACATGACCCATGACTGTGGTCAGCTCTCCAAATGATGCCATTATGTCATTATATTAGGGCTGCCACTGATAATCATCTTCATTATTGGTTAATCTGATGAGAATTTAATCAATTTATCAAGCTGTAGTCAAGTCATTATCTGCTTTGGGCTTCTATTTTTATGAATCAAACCCCCTCCTCTATCAGGAACTATCTACAACTATAACAGAATGACAATTATTTATATTTATAAGCAATACTGAGGAAGAAAATGTCATGAAAAAGCTTTATTATTAGAAACAACTGCTGCTAAAGTTCATTTTAACCTGGGAAGTTCAAATTCAACAGGCAGTACGCTACAGTTTGGTGTATTGGTCTAGTTTGGTTTTTTATTTATTGTGTTTTTTATTCCTAAGGATCAACCATATTGTGTTTAAAGTGCTATATAAATAAAGCTGATGTCATAAAATTGTGATAAATGTTAAATCACAGTTTCTCAAAGCCAATAGTTACGTCCTAAAACAGTCCACGACCCACGAAGATATGTAGTTTTCTATCATAAGAGTAAAAAAAACAGAAAAATCTTCACAAGTGAGAAGCTGGAATTTAAAATGTGGGCATTAAAATGATTCATCTTCAATCTTTCGACTAATCGTTTCCAGTTTGATCTACCATGCTGTTATTTACTGGTTGCCATTTTTCCCAATCTCTCATCGTAATCAGGACAAATATCAGAAATAGTTTTGACAGCCACGTGCTCCGAGTCACACATACAGTACTGTAACACACACATAGAGCTGATGTGACTCTGGTAAGAAGGAAATGACACGACTCTCTCTGGATATTATTAGCTCATCTTCACTCTCTGCAGCACTGATCGGCTTTGACATCGCTCATAATCATCTTGGTATACTACGAGAAACGCCCCGCAGCGAGATTTCAACCGAGATGCAAATCATGTGAAATGTTAGAGGGGTGTCTTTGGGCTTGAGTGGCCGCGCTTTTAATTTGAAAATTCTTAAAGGCAAACATTCATTTATCCATTTCATAACATTGCTCTCTTTTTCCTCTTTCTTTCTCCACTTAAGAAAAAAAAAATGAAGGCTGCTGGGATAAGTCTCTCAATTAGAAAAATAGACACACAGTATAACAAAACCGGACGAACAAAAACCACAGTCGCAGAACAAAGCACTTTACATTTTGAGAATAGTCCAAACACAGAAGCGTCCAATTACATGAATCATCCGGCCCGAATATAAAATCCTGTGAATTTTGGTAAGCATGGTTGTTGGGTTTATTTATTTTTTTTTGTGTGTGTGTGTTTTTTCGGAGGTTTAAACCTTATTTCCACATCAGTCACAACAACAATACTCAAATGTTCATTCATGTCAAATCTCACTGCAACAATGGAGGAATGTTGAATGTCAGGAGGTGGTTTTGGTGTCGCCATGATTTATGGAGAAAGAGTCACTCTGGCATGCACCTGTAAGAGGAGAGGAGGGTGGAGGGTGGAGAGGAAGAGGGAAGAGGGAGGAGGAAGAGGAGGAGGAGGAAGGGGTGGAGCGGCAACATGAGTTATCCACATGTTCATGAGTTCACCGTCACCCCGGGTTACGACGACGTCTGTGCTACAGGTCAAGAAGCAGTGATTGCATTTCTTTCCCATAAAAGACCCTGAGTGGACACAAAACTGCATGTTTGGTTGGAACCAGTGCCCAGCTGCATCCAAAAGTTTACCTTATCTCAAATATATCTGTAAAGTGAGTGATTTCTCAACATTTTTTTTAAATCTGGATTATGTTTATATTTAAAAGAATGGTGAGTCCTTTATTTAGTAAGAGACTGTAGGCATGAAAATAAAATCCAAACAATTAAAACACATAAAAATACAATTTTAAAAAATCAAGTCAAACTGGATTTAAAAAAACAAAACAAAAATATTGCAATATAACTTTGACCCAAAACATCATCCAGTCAATAATAAAGTCTTCACCATCCTTCACCATTAAAAAACTAACAGGTACCTTTAAAGGGTCTTTCCTTACTTTCTGTTTTAATGCATGTTTGTGCGTTTTGGATGAACAGACCTTGGAGAGGAATCAGGTCCTATGTTTTCAGAGTTTTGGCCCATCATTTGGTTATAACTGTAATCCTGATCTGTGAATATGGCTACATCAATAATAATATATCATATAATAATAATAATAAGAAGAAGAAGAAACACAAGCCGTCAGACAATTGGGTTGTGAGGGTTAGACCAACAGCGTAAATTTGCACTTAATAGTTAATTTCTTGGGGGTTCATTTACAAACCTGTCTGATGATGATGATGATGATGTGATTTCCTCTTCATTTCATCACCTGTCTGACTTCCCAACACAATAAATAAAAACACAAAAAGGCAAAATAAAATAAAAAAATAAAAAAAACATACAAAGACACAAAGAAACCCCACAAACAAACGCAATACATATTTTTTTTATAGTTTTCTTTCAAAATAAAAGAATAACTAAAAAAGTTCTTGCACTTCAGAAAGTCTTATGGTCGGGTGCATCAATCATAATAATTGATAAGAAATTGATTTAAACTTTGCATCCTACAAGCAAAATATTGTACGACTCTTAAATGGAAAAAAAAAACTGCACAAACTGATTTAATGGCTGAAGAGTCTCAAGTTGCTGAGTCGTGGAAAAGGTCATATATATATACAGTATATATATAATGTTATAATATAATGTTACAATAAAAATGAATATTTAAATCAAATATTAAAGTAAATGTATGTCCACTAAAATGATGATGGCTTTTTTTTTTACATTTTACTTTGAAATATCACTTTTAAATGTTGAGTAATTGTTAAAATGTTGGGATTGCATCAGTGGTAACTTGACACGCCCCCTCGGCTCCAGGAAAGCTGCTGACCAATCAGAACAGAGTAGGCTCATTGGGAGGCGGGCCTTAAAGAGACAGGAGCTAAAACTGCCTGTTAAGAGACAGAGGCTGAACTGAGGTGCTGCATAAAGAGCCAGTATGAGATAAATAGAGTTTTTTTAAAAGTGTGAATCACACAAAGCTTCCCTAGTGGAGCCCTAGAATAAAAATACAGAGTTAGAACGAGCATAATATGTTTCTTTTAAATAAAATATTATTATATAACCTGGAAACCAAGTAATCAATTCTGTGCTTTCTGACAAAGACTTGTAGCTTTTATATATTGAATTAATGAGCTGTATAGATGTTACTTGTTTTTTGACACTCCTTTTTAATACAGATTTCTATACAACTTTTAATTTTATTATGTGTAAGGCCGCAAAATCATCTTTCACACTGTCAATCACTTGTACTAACAGCGGTTCTGTCTTTTGTTTTTTGGGTTTTTTATTGTGTGTAGTTTGTAGGAGGTCTTTTCACAGCTTGAGAGACTCCACAGCTATTGATTTAACACTGTGTGCACTTTTCTTTTTTTATTCCATTAGGAGTCAAATACAATACGTTGATTTTTAGGATGCATGATTTCAACCTTCAATTGTGACATTTTTAAAAATCATCAGGAGCACGGCGGACAAAGAGGTAGAGCTTAATAAACAATAACGGAGATATTTATTGTTTGTTTTTTTTCGACCTGTAAACTCCCCTGGCACTTCTTTATAGCTGCTATAACTTTGCTTTTTTATTAGATATTAGGGAATGATGGACAAAACTCTGCAAATACGGCCCAAGTTGTAAAATAAGATATTCCCCGAAAGCCTTAAAATGCATATAAACAATCTTACTTATTTAAAAAGGAAGTGATGATGATGATGATGATGATGATGAAAGTTGATCTCTCTTTCTTGCTTTATGCAACTGGGCACTGGCCTACAGAAGGCATTTTCATGTACTTTTGTCAAGCTGTAGTAAACATGCACTTAAATGAGTTATTCATGAGCAAAATGTATGTCGTGATATCAAGTTTTTGAGAGCAGAAGCTATTATAATTACAATCCGAAGCGTTTCCCCTTAAAATGGTGAGGGATGAATAATGAGAAGAGAAAAAAAAAAAAAAAAAAAGAGAGAAAAATGAGAAAGAAACCTCTTAAATCTCCTTAAATATTCGACTGTGGGCTTGCAGAATGCTGACATTCTCATAGAGATTAAATTCCCCTCACTCTGCAACTCAGTTCGAGAGAGGCGGGGTGGCTGAGGAGAGGGGGGGGGTGGTAAAAAAAAAGAAAAAAAGAGAGAAAAAAAAGAGAGAAATAAAAAAACAGTGGCTGCTTTAGAAAAAAAAGAGAAGCAGCTCTTCAAACTGCGCACAGTAAACAAGAAGCTTTTGAAGTCAGCCATTTAAAATAGGATTTACATGAATAAATAAATCACTCACTTGATGCGAGGAGCTCACAACACCGTCCATGAAAATGAAATCCCCCCCCCCCCCGCCCCCCCCACCCCCAAAAAAAAGAAGGCAGAGGCTTTTTTTTTCTTTTCTCGTTTTTTTTTTTTTGGAGAGAGAGTAATTATACATGACACTGCTGATAATATTGACAAGTTATAGTTTGGGTATTATTAATAAATATATATCACCAGTTTAAACTCTGCAGTGTTCATGATATTGGGCAAATATGAATGTCTTATTTAGATGGATTAAAAAAATGAGTTTATATTAAAACACCACTTCACTGTGATGACTCTCTCTCTCTCTCTCTGTCCTAACTTGTATGAATGAATAATGAGATCCTGTTTTTGTTTTTGTTTAATGTCGTTCTGTGGTCGTAGATGTGCTTCACACGCCTCAGTGTAACCAAAAAACAAACATTAAAAATATAATAATAAAAAAAAAAAAGATAAAAAATTAAAAATAAATCTTCCTTCCGGTTCCTGTCGTTTGCCGCCTCTCTATCTCTGCTCTGCTCGTGTTTGGTGTGTCATGGATGGAGAACGGAAAAAACGGACGTTAGCAGTGCTGCCAGTGGTTCCCACGTCGTCTTGGAAGACCTCTCAAACCGGCTTTTCATCATCCTCCTTTTCCTCCTCTTCCTCCTGCCTTCTCCTCTTCCCCCCTCCTTCCTCCGCTGGATTGAAACTTTATCGGTACGGCGGCTCAGGCTGTTGAGGGTTCGGCCTGTAAAGCTGCTGCACTCGCACCGGCCGCCCGTTAACCGGCCAGCCGCCTGGTAACTGTCCGATGACCCTGAGGCCGACCGCCTGGCCGTGTCCAGGGAGCGAGGTGCCCGGGCTGAGGATGTGGGTCTGTCCCATCTGGGGCTCAGACGTGGGCGTACTACTTTGAAGGCTTGGAGCCGAGGCGGGGGGAGAAACGGGGTAATGAGGGAGGAGGATGGCTGGCGTGAGGCCGTAGCGTACCTGGAACACTCTAAGAGGTCCTTGTGCTACGAAGCCGTTGGGCCGCTGAGGCTCGTGCGGCTGCTCCGAGTCCTTCTTCACCTCGGGGATCTTGCTCGTCGGCTCCTCCGCTCTCTTGCTTTTGCTCAGCTGCCGCTTGGCTTGGGCGAGATCTTGCATCTTTTCCGCTTGAGCCCGGCGGATGTGATACGTCTTCCTGGAGCTTTGGAAAGAGTCCATGAATTCATCCAGGCTTACGTTCCCCTCCATGAACTTCTCCAGCAGCTCCTGTGAAGCGGGGGGGCAGACAAATAAACCAACATTAGCAGGCAAGACAACACACAAAGGGAGGTCCGACTGCGGGGAACCGTTCAAACAAACTCCTATGAGTAGAAAAAAGAGGATTTAATAAACTCGGGGGGATGTTTACCCATGAACTTTGGCATAGTTTGTCAGCTGCAATATCTCACTTCAAGTACATTTTACAAAGCTAACAATGGTTGCTAACAATGAGCTGCAACTGTTACATTTGGCAACGCTTGAAAAGCCCTGTGATCAGCGTCTGTATGTGTTCCCAGGATGTGAGGAGCGGAGTCTGGGCCTCGTCTGGTTGTGCAGAAACATTGAGGACAGCAGTTACAGTCGTGAAGTAATCATCACAGACATCCGGCGGGTTCCCACAGCGAGCGAGATGAGATCAAGTTTCCCCTTTTTGTTACTGTACATTTTTAAATAGCTTTCGGCACAGAAACAAGCTCTCATAGTTCGTGTTTTCATGCAAAATGGAAGAATAAAGCTCTAAATGACTGGAAATCACTATAAAAAGGGTGTGTGATGGTTTAAATGAGTTTGGTTTGTATCTTAAAACAGACATAAAAGACACAAGATATATATTTTCATAATTAGTTAAGCTATTGATAATCCACTGAATTAATCATTTAGTTGTTTTGTGTTGACATATGTTGATCGCTGTCTTCCAAAAAACCCAAGATGCTCCTTAAAATGTCAAATGGTGTAACCACAAAAGATAAATATTAATTATTTTATCAACCTACAGTGTATTTAAGTGGTTCCTGATTAACATGATTCTCCAGATTAAATGTAATATTTAGAACAATTATATTCCATTAGCTTTATTTAATATAAAAAGTTATAATGTAAGATCATGCCAAACTAGTTGATATGATGTTTTATTGAGAATTTACTGTTTTTATGGTTACACCACTTACCATAATCCTCTAATATATTCTCTCAAAATGGCTTAAAAGCTGAAGTTACATTTATTTTCACTTTAAATTGACTAAACCACATGGACACCATAAACCCATATCTTTTTTTAGAAAGTCACGATGAAAGGCACATTTGGTTTAAAATTCCAACTGGATTTGTGACAGTTTTGTCTCATTTCTGACACTCAAATCTGACCTCAAAGTGTCTTTTGTGTCGCATTGTGAGTAACATCAAATCCAGAGACAACAGATGGCAGACAGACGCTCTTTGTAACCTTTTACATTTATTATTAATGTTAATGTTGTCTGATTTCTCTTTCTTGTGTAGAGCACTTTAAAATCAACTGTGTTGTGTTTCAAGTGCTTTACAAACAAAGTTGAAGTCGAATCGTCTGCTGCCACTTTCGAGTATCTTAAGCCTATCTATGTTGTTACCACGGCAACCGATGCAGATAGGTTGGCGAAAAGCCTCTTTTTGGTTCCCTCTAGACATCTGTTTAAATAATATGACAGGAGAAGAAAGAATCAAGTGAACAAAAGCTGTACAAAATAATTGTTTTAACACTTTTTAATCATATTTAACTCTCCTGTTGTCCTCAAGTCAAGGGAGGAAGGTAGGAAGAAGGGAGGAAGGTAGGAAGAAGGGAGGAAGAAGGAAGGAAAGGAGGAAAGAAGGAGGAACGGGAGGAAGAAGGAAGGAAGGGAGAAAGATGAGAGGAAAGGAGGGAGGAAGGAAGGAAGGGAAAAAATAAGGAAGGAAGGAAAGGAGGAAGGAAGGGAGGTAGGAGGGAGGGAGGAAAGATGGGAGGAAGAAGGAAGGAAGGGAGAAAGAAGAAAGGAAAGAAGGGTTAGGAAATGAGGAAGGGAGGAAGAGGTAAGGAAGGAGGGAGGCAGGGGAAGGGAGGAAGGAAGGAAGGAAGGAAAGGAGGGAGGAAAGAAGGAAAGAAGGAAGGGAGGAAAGAAGGAACAGTCAAAACAGACAGGGTCAATTTGACCCGGGAGGACGACAGGAAGGTTAAATATATTTGGTGCTGCTTTTACATCCTGTCTCGTCTTGTTGTATTTTATGTTTTATGTAAAACACTATGAATCACCTTCTCATTGAAATGTGCTTTACACCATCTTTACCATGAATGACTGTTTACAGCAGATAAATTGAAAAGGTTTATTCACATATATGGTTGTTTAATTAAATCCTGAGTGTTCATATAACGGCAGACTGGGAAGTTATAGCGCTTCATGTCTGTTTAGATGAACATCAACTCTCTGCAGTAACCTGATTTCCTCAAGAAAAAAAAAAAAGAGGTTTTCATAAAATTGGAGGGATTAGAAAAATCTGTTTAACACGGCTACGTTTCTGTCAGTGCAGTCTGATTTCATGGTCATGTATATATGTGTTGCTGTGTATCTAACCAGGTTTCTGCATTTAAAAAAAAGAGAAGAAGTGTGTGCATAGCAACGACTTCAGAAAGAGGAAGGTATCTCCATGACATCAGTGTGGTGAGATGAAAGAAAAGATCATTACACTCCGCTCTGCATCCCTGCATTTAATTCAAAGTCAGACTCAAAACGACACAAAGCTCTTTATCTAAAAAAAAAGAAGAAAAAAAAAAGGCTGGACACGTTTGCAGTGTGAGGATGAAATACTGTACACGCTGTTCTGTCACCTCGGACCTCGTCTCTTCTTTACTGTGCTGTCAGTTCAAATGTACCCAAAAAACTAACAAAAAACATTGACCAGGTTACTGCAGGAGAAAGACAAAATAAGGTTGAATAATCGTGATACTCCTGCAGAAATTAAGCTGTTTAAATGGACTTCCTCTTTGTGTTAATCAGACTGACGTTTTGAGTCATGTATGAAGAAAAAATATCCAAAAAAAACCTCAGTGAACTAAACATAGACAAGCAGAAAAGCTGAATTAAAATAGTTGCAACAGCTGAACAATTAATCAAAATTATTGAGAATTTTATCACAATGGTAATATGGACTGTTGTAATGATCAAATCACAGGAGGCACAATATTTGTTAAGGCGAAATTTGTCCAAAAATAGGATTTAAAATAAAATATTGTGGTGCAGCAGAGACGTCCTCACCTAAAATATCATATTCTTTGTTTGGTATAGATCGCTGAATTTCTAATTAAATTATTTCATTTTATATGTGTTTATTTGCTGCTACCTTACACCAAGGCTGCTCTCATGGTGCAACATCTCATTTAGAGTTGCATAGTGTTGTGTTTGTTTGTATTGCTTTTTATATTGATGTGTTTGTCTTTTATCTAATTTAGTGAGAGCATCACAAATTGTATTGTACTTCTGGTATAATGACAATAATAATCATTCAGTCATTTCTCTGTGAAGCACTTTGAGTTACATCTCTTGTATGAAAGGTTCTCTATAAATAAAGTTCATTATAATTACTATTATTGTGACTATTATTATTATTTCTATTCCCTTTCATATGTCATATATCTCAAATCAGATCACATTTGCCATATCAGATCTGTTTTCACGATCGTTGAGCCCTAATAGCTGCTATTGAGTTTACTGTTCATCGACCAATTGCTTAATAGACTGTTAGACGTGTAACCTGGTTTCTCTCGGTGACCTCGTTTTCTCCTGGGCATGAAAAACAAACTGACTGATGCAGACCTGCTCGTCTTATTGTGTCTGGAAATACTTCAAATATACTTTTTTTTTAGGTAGTTTTGTTTAAAAGATACAAATACTCACATTTACACAAATATTTAACTGATTTAAAAGATAAAAGATGCCAACCAACAATAACTGAGTCCGTATACTTCTACTTCTAACATGCATAATATGTACAATACTTTCATTTTTAAGAAGGCAAAACAATATGTTGAAACATCTGGGCTCTGTAGTTCTTAACTAATGTAAAATGTAGGAGGAAAATACTGCACCACATTTGTTAGGGACTACTTTCAGCGGCGGATTAATACACATTTGGTGTTCTTTATTGATAAATGTACTACAGTGGTCGTGTTCATCATGATGTAGGAACATGTGGCTCACTGATGTAGTTTAAGACAATAACGGAGGTCGACAGCAGCGATGAAGAACATATATCAGGGTTTGGACACACTCATACACACACACACACACACACACACACACACACACACAAACTCTACTTCTAAGTACGTCAATTCTTTATTGGTTTTGGTGAAAAGTCCAAAATATGACCATCATTTAAGAAAATTCAGCTTTGGAGCTTTTAAATGTGAGACCACAGATGTTTGCTGCATTGTAAACCCTCCATTAACAGGACTCATCACATGACATGAATGACATGCTGGACTTTCTGTGGTTTATTTCCTGTCCTCCCACTGTGCACTTTCAGGGTCGTCCATCTGGCCCTGGCGGCTTTTAAATAACCACGTTACAGTGAATGCATCGCTCTTATTGGCCACACTGACAATATACAAACAGCTGTTAGAGGCGAAGTGAAGCTTAACTTTAATTTTGTCTGCAGAAAACAAACATTGCAGCTTCTTGTTAATAAAAATCAAATGAAAGGCCACAGCTGAATGTGGAGTTATATTAAACTTTAAGAATAGCATGTTTATGTAATTCAGTGTGTTCAGTGATCAGGGTTGGGAAGGTTACTTTAGGTTACAGATTACTAGTTAATCTATTTAAACTATAATAAGTAATGTAACTATTTCAATTACTTAATCAAAGTAAAGTAACTTATTACATTTGATTCAGCTGTTAGGATAAGTGTTCCCATTTACCACAAAAAGCAGTAAGCAGCAAAATCTAGTAACCATGGCTACTGAGATGATTTATAAGATAACTTATAAAGGAAGAAGAGGAAGAGGAAGAGGAAGTAGAAGAAGAAGAAGAAGAAGAAGAAGAAGAAGAAGAAGAAGAAGAAGAAGAAGAAGAAGAAGAAGAAGAAGAAGAAGAAGAAGAAGAAGAAGAAGAAGAAGAAGAAGAAGAAGAAGAAGAAGAAGAAGAAGAAGAAGAAGAAGAAGAAGCAGCAGAAGAAGAAGAAGAAGAAGAAGAAGCAGCAGAAGAAGCAGAAGCAGGAGCAGAAGAAGAAGAAGAAGAAGAAGCAGCAGAAGAAGCAGAAGAAGAAGAAGAAGAAGAAGAAGAAGAGGATGAAGATGAAGATGAAGATGAAGATGAAGATGAAGATGAAGATGAAGAAGAAGAAGAAGCAGAAGAAGAAGAAGAAGAAGAAGAGACTGTTGGTCAGAGTCTTCAGGGTAGAAGCCAACACAAAAACACTCCTTTCTTCCTCTTTTTCCACATTTTAATGTCTGTGAAAACATCCTAACTATGAGAGATGTTTTGTATTTCTGCGTCAATGCTGCTGCAGAACAATCAGAAACAATCTAAATGTTTTTTTTCTTTTCCTTCCCCCCACTGAGCCAATAATGACCGTCTGCAGGCTTCATTTGGAGCGACCAAGATCAGAGGAGATAGTTAGAGAGATATATTTGATTGGTGTCTAGTTGACGCCAGGCTGCTTGGATTCATCTCAAAACAACAAATGTTCACGAGTAAAACACATAAATACGACGGAGACCAGGAAAGGAAATGATCTGAAATGTTTAGCTCATTCAGAAGTTCAGTTTTTTATCTCATCTTGATGATCATCCAGAAGTACGATCGCGTGCTTCTGCAGGTAATCTGAAGAAATAAACAGGAGAGCTCTCACGGGTCTTCACTGTGGATTAGGATCTAATATTGTTGCAGATTACTGTATTTATTACTAGTTTTCATCAGAAACATCATAATCACAACCACTTCTCAATAGAAACCAGATGAGCTGTCAGCAAGAAACGGTTCCCAGCGTCTTCCTAACACACTCGCTGGCTGTATGTCAGAGCTATTTGATTATAATTCACCTGTTAATGATTCCATGCATGGATAATATTCATGAATTGCTACAAGAAGTCAGATAAAAACTAACCCTCCCCCCTTGCTCCTGCCTCATTGACACAAACAGAGAGTGATCTTTTCTCCTTGTTAGAGCACAAAGCAATGAATGAATGTCAATATTTAATATACATGTTAAACACAAATGTCTTCATGTTAATATGTATTTCATTTCTTTTGTGATTTTCTTGCTTCATTCTCGCTTCATTGATTTTAATGTTTGCATCTTTATAGTCTTTTCCAATTTTATTCTTGTGAAGCACTTTGTGAATTTTATTAATTAATTAATTAAAAGCATCGGTAGGAGACCCCGAGGCTGGCCTGGTAATGCCTCGGGTCCCCCGGGAAGAGCTGGACGAAGTGGCTGGGGAGAGGGAAGTCTGGGCTTCCCTGCTTAGGCTGCTGCCCCCGCGACCCGACCTCGGCTAAGCAGAAGAGGACGGTACAGTACGGTACTTATATAATAAATACATAAATGATAGGCCTAGTATGAGCGGGAATCTCACCTGCCTGTATGAGACTAACAAACTGAGGGTGGAGTTTGATTTTCCCACTGTAGTTGGAGCACATAAAGTTGTCCAGCTATACTTGGAGCGATGTCGCAGCGCTGACTCCGAGTGTGTGAGATGTTTATTAATGCAGCGGATGGATGGAAGGGACGGACAGCTGCTGAGCACCGGGAGCAGAGCCGGAGCTCCGGGACAAATAACACCCGCGAGTCACAGCGGATTCTGCTCTGATCCGGAGCTTTTTTTTTTTTTTTTTTTTTTTTTTTTTTTTTACTGGCGGCGGGAGAAATCTCAGAGTTGATTTTTTTTTATACAGTTTGAGCGGCAGCAGCAGTGAGTGCTCTGTCCGTCTCCGTGGCTACTGGCTCAGTGATGAGAGAGATGCACTCATATTGATATCGGATATGCCCTAGGGAACAAAATTGACCCGTTTTGGTTTGACTGTTTATGAAGCATAATGGTAGAAATTATCACCCAATTCTGTGTTGGAGCTTTTTAGTCAACTTCATTCCAACTTATTGCCACAGGTTTTACACATATTTTTGGAAATTATGGTCAATAGGCCTCATTTAAATGAAATGATACCTCATTTTTTAAAGTTTAACGTGTGTCATCCTTCCGGGTCAAAATTGTCCCAAGGAGAACAGAAGGGTTAAATGTTTTATTTTATGTTGTATGTGAGGTTAAGCTGTTTTTCTGGTTGCATGTGGTATCGTCATGGTTATCGTCTACTTGTGAGAAGTTTGTGTCGAAGGATAGTTGCTTACGGGTAGTCTAAATAAATAAACTAAACTAATAAAAAGAGCTTTAACCAGACTAATAAAGACATGATGATTGAAGCAAACCCCCACACACTCTCTATCACACCGCCACAGCAAACAATCAGCCCAACCGGTCGAGGCAGATGGCCGACCACCTAGAGTTCGGTTCTGCTTGAGGTTACTTCACATTAAAAAGGGGAGTTTTTCCTTGCTGCTGTCGCCAAGTGCTTGCTCATGTGGGAATGTTGGGTCTCTATAAATTAAATTAAAGAGTGCAGACTAAATCTGCTCTGTGTGAAAAGTGCTTTGAGATTACTTTTGTTGTGATTTGGCTCTACATAAGTAAAGATTGAGTGATTGACAACACAATTTAGATTGTTATTGGGCACAATCATGGGCGATAAATAGCAGCCATCCACTGTAGAGCACAACAAAGTTTTAATGAGGAGGCTGAACTATTTTAATGTGGACTCTGTTTTAATAGATCTTTTACTGAATCACTTTAAACTCTTGTCCTGATCTGTTGGTTTTGGTCTAATTAAGGCAGGAAGAAGGACAAAGCTACAGAAAGCGAGTGATGTAAATCCACCTCCATCCTGGCTGGACGATCCCACCACACACACAGTTCCACCTTCTGCCCTCTGGGTGGAGATACAGGGTCTCTAGACTCATTTCCTGCCATCAATAATTAACTACAGTCGACCTTTTTGCCCTCCTTGCTTGGACAAGAAAGATTTATTGAATTGAATGGGTTAAACATGACCCACATGACCCACATGAACACCTACACACAGAGAGATTCTCTTCAATTCTTTCGTCATGAGTTGGACTATCATCTTCTAAAATTTCCTCAACAAGTTATTTGAACCAAACAGTGTGAGAATGTAATAAGTCTCATAAATGCAGCTGAGGTGTTTTCATTTAGCTTGTGGTTGGTGTTATTTAATCAATCAGTCGACAGTCGCTTTAATGACAGAGTCGTGGAGGCATCGATTGGAGCCATGTGAGGTGGAGAGGAGGGAGGTGATGTGAGGAGGTGTGGAGAGGGGAGGTGTGCTGCTGCTGCTGCTGAACGGATCAATCCGAGCCTGGAGCAGCGGTGTGGGTTTCATCTGTGAGTAAGACTCCCTTCACTGTCTAGATTAAAGCTAAAAGAACATGCAGGGGTTTAAAACAAGGCGGATTATAAATGCATGAAGAAGTGAGAAGTTTAAGTTCATTTACTGGTATTTTGAGCCATAAACCATATGATCTGTTAAAATATAAAAGACAGTATATACCAAAAAGATTAAGGCTGCAACAAATTATTATTTTCATTATCGCTTCATCTACTGATCATTATCTAGCTTAGACGTTTAATTATCTGGTTTATTAAATGTTTAAAAAAATGTCACTCACTATTTCCCCGAGGCCGCTGTGACGTCTCCAGTCTGTTTTTTTAATATATCTGATCAACTGTCCAGAAGCTAAATACATTATATGTGTTGTTGGAAAAAAAGAAACAAAAATTCATATTTAAGAAGCTGGAAACTGAGTAATGTTTGTCATTTTTTTTGTCCCTAGAGAAATGACTGAAACAATTAACTGATTATCAAAATGTTTTGAGATTAATTTTCTGTCAATCAAGTATGTGTTGCAGCTCAGACAGGATTATATATTTTAATCCAACTGAAATCACAAATGTCAGCTGTTTTTGCAGACACAAATCATCAAAATGATGCTCCTTTAACCTCGTTTAACTGCAGCTTACGAGGACAGACAGCGTGACAGCAGTTAGCATCTAAACTGACTAGTTGAGTCTCCAAAACTGGCTGTGAGGATGCAAAACTAAATATGTCCATGTTGATAAGGAGAATAGAAAGCTAGAGTGAGTTTTGTAAACATCACTTTTAATGCTTGTTAGGCGCTACTCTTTTGTAAAAACACAGACAGCCATTATGGTTGGGGACAGACTTATTTATCTTCTGCAGTCTCCACTCAGGACTTAGCCAATGTGACATGAACAACCTCTTATGGCGCTTTTCCACTACACAGTTCCAGCATGACTCGACTTGACTCAGTTTTTTTTGCGTTTCCACTAGGGGTAGTACCTGGTACCTGCTACTTTTTTAGTACCTGCTCTGCTGAGGTTCCAAGCGAGCCGAGCCGATACTAAATGTGATGTCAACAGATTGCCGGCCTCTGATTGGTCAGAAGAGTTGTCGCTGGAAGAGTCATGAACCGTCCCACACAAGAATCAAACCCGGCATTTTTAAATACTGATAACAGCGTAACAGCCATACGGCTCAATGTTGTTGCTTTGTGTGTGACAGAAAGCCACATACAGCAGCAAGTACACCATCACCTCCATGTCCTTCATTGTTTATGTGTTTGTGTCACGTATAAAACGAAGTCATGGCAGTTTCGCGGAGCCGTGCTATGAGGACCCTGCCCACGTTGAGGAGGTACTTCTTTGTAATGGAAAAGGTCGTTCCTGGAACAGAGTCGAGTTGAGCAGTGCTGGAACTGTGTAGTGGAAGAGCACCATTAGCTGCTAATGTGAAGTGTGGCAATACTGAGGTTGAAAAAAAATGATCAAGGTCATGTCCATGTATGATATGGTAAGTCGATATATAGACA
Organism: Scomber colias; assembly: GCA_021039105.1. Classification (NCBI taxonomy): domain Eukaryota; kingdom Metazoa; phylum Chordata; class Actinopteri; order Scombriformes; family Scombridae; genus Scomber; species Scomber colias. The sequence continues at coordinate 1,468,781 of JAJDFG010000109.1, forward strand.
TGATGATGCTGATCATTACATTACTGTACGTTAAGTCGATAATTATTGTGACAGGCCTATCTGTCAGTGATATATTCTACACATATAGAAACTGTAGTGAAAGGTAGAATATTTTTAGTCAACGTGACGACCAACAGATCATTTCCACTGTCTATTTTTGCTTTGACGAGGCTTGACGCTCTGATCTGTTAAAACAGGCGCCGAAAGAAACGTTCACACACGCACTGCTGACGCTTCCTGTGTGTCCACACCTTTATACTCTGTTTAGGAGCTATTTATTTCCTCAAAAGGGAGCAGAACATGTTATTAGAAATTTAGCTCGACTTCTATTTACAATTATATCTTGTTAAAAAATCTACTTTGTTGGTTTTTCTTCCATTTTTGTGTGTTAGTCAAATAGTTTTACAGTTTCTTATTATCTCATTGTCACTCATCTGTGAAGCATTTTGAACACAATGTTTCAAAGTAAATGTGGGATGAGTAAATCTCCATAAATGGTTTTCCTTTTTTCTTTAATTGAGTGAGAGAATGAATGTATTGACTGCAGCCTTAAACAGCATAATCTGGTATGAGCTCACTGAGCAGGTAATCACGACTGGAGGATTTACTCTGAGAAAATTCAATCAAAAATAAATATTACAACAGATACAATACAGTACAATACAATGCTAAGATGCTGTTGTCCTAAAATATCTACAGCGCCCACAGAAGAAGAAGGCCCACTGATTGCATTTTTTCCATCATGAGTGTTGCCGCCTGTCGTGTCTGTACAGGCATGTTGTGATGAGTTATTTAACACGAGCCTACAGGTGAGTGTCAGTGAGCACACTCAACTGAACATGTTCACCCTCACACACTGTTCAGGGTCAGAAAAAGAGCAGTCAAAACACCCTCAACACCTTACATGTGACGGACTCTCCTAATGTGACCCATGAGAGAGGTAAAAACACCATATACACATTTCTTTTAGCTGGACTTTACCTAAATGTGACCCACAGTTTACAAAAATGAAAATAAAATGCAACTTTTTAAAAATTTTGTGCAGCCTTCAAAATCACATGAACCATCTGCAACAATTAAAACATACAACATCCCGTCAAAAGTGTTTTGAACACCTCTCGAATTAACTCGTATCCTTTAAGTCTGAAGCAGATGATTCTTGAATGTATGTCTAAATAAATATATATCACAAAGTAACGCTCAACTAGTATTAACAACTAGTAGCAAGATGCAGAGAAGCAGAGAAATCATCGGTCCTTTTTAAAAACATGCTTTTATCAGAGAGCCTTTATTTGAGTTTTAATTTTGCTTTTATCTCCTTTAAATGTGGTTTATCTATTCTTGCTTTTTTCAAACCCCCCTACTGAATTGGTTTGTACTCATCAGTTTGTTTTTATAAGTTGTGTTTCAAAAAATCCATGATACTGTAAAATCTGAGTGCAGGATTGAACAGTATGCGGAGGGATTTCTGTAGCTGAAGTTGCTCTCAGACGTCGGTGGACTGCTGACTATGTGTGTGTGTGTGTGTGTGTGTGTGTGTGTGTGTGTGTGTAGTCAGATTTGTGATGACTGCGTGGTTCGGAAACCTTCCCGTCTCATCAAAATCAAAAGTTGTCACATCTGGTTCAGAGAGATCACTACAGTCTCCGGTCTCTCTCTCTCTCTGTCTCTCTCTTTGTCTCTTTCTCTCTCTGTGACCGGTGTAAACTCCATATACAGAGCTCAGAAGTGGAAGCTGAAACAGTTTTGGTCCTTTATATCAGCTGGATTGCCAAAAATAAAAGTTTAAACTAAATAGGAGGTTATTGCAAGGGCGGGTGATAAGTTCAATGTCGTGTGTTGCCCTTCAGGAGGAATCATTTCTGTTGTCTGTTGTTTGGATGGATGATGGCAGACTTGCTATAACCTTCGTGGTGTGATGAAGAGCGGGCAGGATGCTGTTTTGGCGTTTCCGTTATGACTGCAGGCCAAGTATAAACCTGAACTGACTCTTTTCTGCACTGGACACTACATTTGTTCATTATTATTATGCGTGTGTGTGTGTATTCAATATCTTATCATTTAAGAGATAATCCATACTTTTCCTTCTTAATTAAGTAATGCAACATCGTACTACACCACTCTCATCTCTGTCTATCTATCTATCCATCCATCCATCCATCTCAGGGGTGTCAAACTCATTTTAGGTCTCAAGTGGGCTGGACCAGTAAAACCATTGCATAATAATCTATAAATTATATGCATTTTATTTACATATTTGATGAACAGTCTGAGATGTCTTAATAAATATTTCAACAATGTTATACCTCAGTCTTTTACAGATTATTTTGTACAGAAGTTGCTGATTGACATTTTGCACAATGTTCAATATATGAATGGTTTAAATATAACCACGATATGTATTCTGATCAGGGTGGAAAAACCTCGGAAGCAGCATTTTGCATGAAGTAGGCTCCTCTTAGTTTAACTTGCACCTCTTATCCTTAACAAGTGCATCAATATAAAGGTGTCAAATCCTGAGTGGTTACCAGGTTCAGTGTCATTAAAGTGCTTGTTTGTGAGCCAGGAACACAGTTATGTTTCAATGATGCTCGTCACAGAAAAAGCTTGTTTATAAAAGATCAAGAAAAAGTAGCTTTGGGGTTAAAATGGTAAGATAAACTGACAGAATATGTCCAAACCCCCTGAGGGGACTTTATCATTTCAATCTGAATCACATTGCAAGTCAATTTTCTCAAGTTAGAGCTCAAGCTTTGACTTTGAATGGTGAGTGAAAACAGGCCAGAATAGCAAAAATTGGAATTACTTTACTTTTATTTTCATGCTTCAGCTATCCGGTGGATGCGCTGTATGTTTGACACCCCTGATCTAAAGTATTTAAATATATTGTGCCTTTAGAGATCAGACTGGACAGACATCTTTCCAGTCTTTCCAAGAATCACACACGAGCGATGAAGGCTCGTCGTGTTTGATTCCCGGCGAAAACAACAAGTTTTACCTCTGAGTGCTCCTCTGCACGAGCCACCTCTTCCTGCAGGAGGTTCTGCGCTGTCTGCAGGCTGCGCCTCAGGCCACGAGACTCTGCAACGACAAAGAAACATCAGTGATGCATGCGGAGGGAGGAGGAAGAGGAGGAGGAGGAGGAGGAGGAGGAGAGGAGAGGAGGTATGACTTCACTGGAGCTGGAAAGGGAACTCCAGTAACCAAGAAACCGCGGTAGAGAAAATTACTTTCCAAATCACAAAGAGCCTTTAGGGTATGTGCTGATGAGGAGATGGCGGTGATGGGGTGGACAGTTTTTGGCTAGAAAAAAGGGAAAACGGGGGCTGTAAATATTAAACTTTGAGCTATTTTAGGACACTGGTCTTAGTTCGGTTTGACCACGAAACTGAAATCCATCTCAGAGTCTCATTTTTACCATCTGCCTGTATTACTTTCTGTAGATTTTTTTTTTTTTTCATTTCTCCCGTTTGCACTCAATAAAAACCTATGAAACTTCAACTAAACAATAAATATGGATGAATGTTTTTATTACATCTTCCCAGCTCTTTTTTTTTTTTTTTTTTGGACATCATTCCTCACCACGAATCCCTGAGAGGTTACACACACAGACACATACACACACACTCGGGTCATATTTGAATTATTTATGTCTGTGTCAATACAATAAAAAAATGTAGGGAGCCTTATCAAAAACATGTGAGCAGCAGCAGCTCAGTAAGACCCTGCATCAGATTTAATCTGCCACACAACATTCAAACCTGCTCATATCAAACATTAGATCAGGAACAAGCGAGCAGTGACGTGATGAGTGGGGAGATATTTTTCTGACACTGCGATACAAAATGTCAAATTGAAGAAGATACAAACTGAAAGCCTCTTCTTTTTCCTTTAAAAAAAGAAAGGGTAATTCCACTCTATTTTGGCTTTTTCATATCATTTCTACTAATCTTCAACGACTTGAAAGTGCATTAAAAGACATTTTTTATTGTCTTACTAGTTTTGGTGATCATTTTTAATACTGTAAAAAAACCACAAAGAACTAAATATGTGTTGAGATCTGGAAAAATGAGGGTGAGCAATCAGATAAGGCTGTAAACAAACCTGAATAAACATTTTTATTTGAAGGTGAAAGCTGTGAAATGTGAGATATTGGTAATAATCTCATGGCACAGGAAGCTGCTGCTGCTGCTGCGTTCATGCTCATGTTGTTTGTTTAGATGCTTTCCTGTTATTAGATGTAAAGTCAGATATATCAGAGCATTCAGAAACAAAGATCCCAGCCACAGATATGATGACCTCAAAAAAAAAAAAAAGAGAGGAAAAAAGTTGGAAACTGTTGAAACCAGGAATTCAGTGGAACTACCCTTTAAAATGAAATCATTAAAGCCCTGAATTGTTCTAACAAATCATATTTATTTGAGAGAGCTTCCTGAGGAGGTGGTGTAAGTTAACTTTAAAATCTCTTTCTTTATGATGGAAATTATATTAAAAAAAAAAAAAAAAAAAAAAGAAAAAGCCCCTCATGAACCACAACGTCTCTGATTCACATCTGGACGGGGATCTTTGTTGCATGTCATTTCACATCTCTCTTTATCCTCTCATTTCCTGCCATATCTCTCTACTGTTGGCGGTCTAACAAAAGACATAAAATGTAAACCTAACTCCCCCCCAAACCCCCCCCCCCCTAAAAAAGATCTGAAAATATTAAACATGGCAAGTATGTCATTATCAACTGAGCGAAACGATGGCCAAAACTACAAAAATAGAAGCTAAGTTATAATAAGAGGAGCTTTATCCCTTTAAGATCTGGCTCTTTGGTGGGTTTAGCTTTGAGACAAAAAGAACTCAATTACTATTACTTACAAGTGACACCAATGAAAGGTTAGGAACACTTTAATTCCCTTTATTTAGCGTTAATATTCAGTATATAAACATTTATTTAATGGGTGATAATATGCTATAACATAGTTGTAAGCAGAGTTTATTCATGTTATTAATATACAATAAGTCTTAATAGGAGAAATAGTTGACACATTCTGTACATTAATAAACCTTTAAGAGTCTTTATATCTGCTTACAACTACATTAATGACCAAAATAAGACCCAAGTTGTAATAAGAAGGACTTAAAGGGGCTTTTGGTGGATTTCTGGTGGTTTTAGCTTTGAGGTTTGTTCATTTTATAGTGACTATATATATATATAAAGTATATATAAAATTACACTTATTTATAAGGGCCACAAATGCCAAGTTAGTTATACTTTAATTCCCTCTTTTTAGCATTAATATTCAGTATATAGACAGTTATTAAATGGTCAATAACATGCTATAACATAGTTATAAGCAATATATAACTCCTCCTGTGAGCGCCCATAACTGATAATGAAAAACAATATAATGAAACAGTTATATTAATATAAAATATGTCTTAATAGGAGATGTTAGTTAACCAATTCTGTATGTTAATAAACATTTAACTGTCCTTTTATCAGCTACATTATAGTGTTTTATAAACCATTAAATCTTGCTAAATGCTAAATATGGGGATTTAAAAAGTGAATATTGACCTCTGTGATGGATAAGAAGCAGAAATGGGCACGGCCGGCCAGGCCTGACAAATATGTTAAAGTGCGTCTCTGTCAGGCGCTCACAGCATGTGTTCGCCTCCTGGGGCTCGTGCTCGCTCGTCATTACCGACAGGCTTGACCCAGCTGACTGCAAAGTGTGTCTTGTCCCTCCAAGAGACGCTGTGACAGGCCACACAACTCCCACCCCACCCTGTCTCCCTCCACCCCCTCCACAAGTCACACAGGGTTCAGTAGAGACTAGGGGGGGCAAATAAAGGTCAGAGTAATGACTCTAATACCTCTAACTCCCCCCTAACTCCCCCCCTGAGGGACATATCCCCCCCTCCCCAACCCCTCCCCTGCCATCTCAGCAGATAGAGCGAAAACGGACAATGTGTGCGGGCAAGTTTTGTACGCCTTGCATTTCCAGTCAAGACCATCTCGTTAAACGTTCCCTGCTTGTCACTGAAGTACGTTAATGCTGCTTGGCAGTCGAATCATTCACCCAGATCTTTACAGATGATAAAGTCGGAAGGAAGGAAGGAAAAAAAAAACATTACGGCTTCAATAATGTCCTCTGCTTTGATGCTTGAATCCACTCTCTATTACGCTGTCACTTCAGCATTAATAATCTATCGCCAACTTTTAGGCCACTGTTTGTGTAGTTGTAGTAAAACAAGCATTAAACATTAAAGGAGTGGCATTGCTCATGACCTCACACACTTCAGATGTTGCAGATGGAGGAGGGGGCAGAAGGGGAAGGGGCAGAAGGGGAAGGGGAATGGGTGGGGGGGTGTAATGAGAGGTGACAGCCAGGCAAACAAATACTCCTACAGCAGCTGTATGTGACCTACATTTTAGGGAGGTGGTGGAGAGTGCCAGAGGGTGGGAGAGAGGGAGGGAGAGATGGGGAGGAGGAGGAAAGGGGTGGGGGGGGAGTGGACCTGCAGGCCAATGCTGTGCACGAGTGAATGGTGGCAGTGACGGGGGTAACACATTTCATGAGAGGAGCAGATATGAGATGATTGGGGAAGGGGGAAATTGAGGCACTCTCACTGCCATCGAGAGAAAAAAAAGAAAAAGAAACAAGGCTTTGAGCTGCTGTGAGAAAAACTGTTTTCTTTCTCCTTTCTTTTTTAACGCTTCCAAGATTTAGACTAAAAAAAAAACAAAAAAAACACAAAAGATAAAAAGATCCTTTGCTGTCAGGGCTCCTCGCCTCTGAAATAACTTTCCTGAGGAGTTCAAGCCTTTACTCTTAAATCACTTTTCAGAGCTGCTTTAACAGTGATTTATTTATTTATATAATTTACTGTTTTAACTCCTCATCATCACACGTTATTGGAAAGGACTCACGCTGCTTAAATAAAGGATTATCATTATTATTATTATTAACTTCACAAACATAACATTAAAGGATAAACTGGGTACTTCATCTTATTGTTCAGTAAGACTGAGAGTAGCTCGGCCCCTCTAGCGGCCTCTCGAGAAGCCTCGATGGTTATTAAATACTCACGGAACAAAACTTTTTTGGATGGAAAAAAACCTGATGACAGATTTATCCTCGTTTTTCCTACTTTCATGGAGATCATGAATATCCACAGTAAATTTCATGTAAAAAAAAAAAGAAAAAAAAAGACTGAGTTGATGGAAACACGACACACACGATTAAAAATAAAAATACAATTAACTCAAATTTATTGTGAATCATCATATTTTGGAAGCAGGCGGATGAGCAGATGGACTAAGCTGTCATGGCCTCCTGTTGGCCCTGCTGTTAAACGGTCACTTCCTCCAAATTACGGGGAGACATACTTTCCCACTTACCCCTCGTGGCGTCTGTCCATGCAGATAGTTTATTTGCTCAGGTTTGAAGAAATATGACTATAAAGTGTTTTTATTGGAGCCATTTTTTTTATTTTTTTCTCTCTCTTCAACTTAAGAAATAGTCACCATGAAAAGTGCTGACAGTGTGTTCAGACTAACGGCGTCATCTCTCCACCTCCGCTATAGAGACAGATTTTTTTTTTTTTTTAAATAAAAAGCTGAATAAATAATGAAAAAAACCCAAAACTATAATTAGAAAAAGAACATTAAAAAATAAGACTATTTCAAATTGTAATTGCATACTTATTAGTTTGTAGATTAGTATACTGCAGATTAATCACATTTGCTGATTTGCTGGTTTTCTCTTTATTTAAATTTAAATTGCCTTTGATGTTTTATTCACTTTCAAAATCACACAACCCACAAAAATACATTAAAAAGAGACACAAATTAATAAATGAAGAATACAATGCTGTGTAACATTACGTAATCAGCTTTAGTGTCACATGAGGCTGACCTACAAATATATAAATATAACATCATGATTCAATTGCAATTCAATTTTATTCACTTATATAGCACCCAAAGTCATCTCAAAGCACTTTTCACATAGTGCAGGTCTAGACTGTACTCTTTGATTTAATTTATAGAGATTCAACATTCCCCACATGAGCTAGAGAGGAAAAAACTCCCCTTTAATGGGAAAGAAACCTCGAGCAGAACCGCACTCTAGGTGGGCGGCCATCTGCCTCGACCGGCTATAATGCTGCTGCTGATATGATCCATTAACATAAGTAAGAAAAGCTTTTTACTATACAGTCACTGTGCTACTCAATATATGCCTATTTAAAGCTTGTATTTAATATATTCATTTCTTTAATTATAGGGAACAAAGCAAGTGTTTTAACCCTTAAACAGGCAGGAGTGGGAAATGAGACGTAAAAAACATAATTTGATGTTACTAATTACCTCATTTGTACCTAAAGTAAAACATTGACACATATTTATAATATATTTTGGGTAATATGTGTTACAGAACTACACCAAGCTTTAAGTCTAACAATCTAATCCTCCCACTTCAAGGCAAAGACAACTGAACAGTCCTGTTGTCCTCAAGTCAAGGAAGGAAGGAAGGAAGGAAAGGAGTAAGGAGGGAGGGAGGAAAAGAGGAAGGAAGTAAGGAGAGCAGGGAGAGAGGGAGGAAAGAAGGAAATGAGGAAGGAAAGAAGGAAGGAAGGAATGAGGGAGGAAGGAAGGAAGGATAGGAGTAAGGAGGGAGGAAGGAAGCAAGGAAGGATGGAAGGAAGTGAGGAAAGAAGTATGGGAGGAGGGAGCGAAGAAAGAGGGAAGGAAGGAAAGAACGAAGGAAAAATTAAAGAAAGGAGGAAGGAAGAAAAAAAGGAACAGTCAAAAGAGAGGGGCGGGAGGACGACAGGAGGGTTAAGAGTCTGTATTTCCTGGTGCACCTTGCCTGTTTAAGGGTTAAACTGTTTGACGGACAAAAAAGAGAAATCTGAGTCTGGAGATTGGACTCTGGAAGATATATAAAAGGCATTTTTCACTATTTCTCAGCATTTCTACATAATTGATAAGAAAGTAATCATTAGCTGCAGCCCTAATATGTGTGGATTGATCCAGGTATGTTGTAATTTCACAGTTTTAGCAGAAATGAAACAAGAAGGGTTAGATATGTCTTCAAATGTGGAATATTTCAGGATATTGGAGTTGCTCTTTCGGCCGTGGTAATCAATATATGCCAATTTGTAAGCAATGGGGCATGCATTGACTTTTTGTGATTTACATTCATATATTTTTTTTTCTTTAATTATAAAGGAACAAAGCACAATGGTCAATATTGTGCTTTGAATATCTGTGTTTTATGTGTTTTAAACTGGGCAAAAAGAGAAATTTGAGTGGTGAGATTGGACTCTGGAAGATAATAAAACATTTTTCACCATAGAAGGTTTAATTGATAAAGTAATCATTAGCTGCAGCCCTAACATATATATATATATATATAAATTAACATATATGTGGATTGATCTAGGTATCTTGGAATTTCAGTTTTAGCAGAAATGAAACTGACTACTTCAATAAAGTGAAAAGGAAGGGTTAGATATGTCTTCAAATGTGCAATATTGCAGGATATTGGAGTTGCCATGGTAATCAATATATGCCAATTTGTAAGCAATGGGGCATGCATTGACTTTGTCTTTCTGTGATATACACACATATGTTTATTTCTTTAATTATAAATGAACTATGCACATTATAGTTGGGGTTATCTGTGACTATATTGAGCCTTAAATATTTGTGTTTTATGTTTTTAACTGTAGATTGGACAAAAAGAGAAATCTGACTCGTCTCATTGTCTTCAAAAGTATAATATTTCAGTAAATTGGAGTTATTGTTGAATTTCTGGTTCTTTTTCGTTGTGTTTTGGCCGTTGGCAGCTCTGTTCTCATATATATATATATATATATATATATATATATATTTCACCGCCTTGGCCAGACAAGACCAACCAAAGCAAACATGTTTCAAAAAGATTGTGTTGTTGTGCTGCGAGAAATCTGCAGTCATTAAAAGTTGAAGAGCCTGTTCCCAAAACGAAAAATAATCAAATGGACTGTCAAGTATCGACTCCCCAGAAGCTCTGAGCCTCTGCTTGTCGAGACGTCTGGTCAGGTCGGGGTTTAGAGACGGCGTTCAGAAATCCTCTCCGGTGATCTGAGACGATGCGGAGTCAAAACCTACGTCTCGCTCTTGGAGGAGTTGTGCTGTGGGAAACCCTGATTGATGTGACAGTTGGCGTGAACGCGCTGTGTGGGCTAAGCAGCAACCTTTCAGCAAGCGGCTGATGTCAACATGTTAATAGGCTCTGCTCGAGCTGCTAGAGACCCTGTAAACACTGGAAATACAATCCGAGGGGAAATTCACGTGTCAGACTGCAGACGAGAAGGCTGCAATCAGGACTTTTGGTGGCTCTGCTACTTCTGATTGAGTCCACATAAAACCTTAGAACCTCGTCCTAGAGATGGCCGATACGGGCAGAATATCACAATATTTACCAAATACCTCCATATCGATACTTGGACAATATTGTAGGGATGACTATTGCTGCTGGTGCTTTCACAATGTCAATCTCAAATTTTGGATAAATAATGATCAGTAATGGATGAAGACAGATAATATAACAGTCTGATAAGCTCAGTTACTGTAACGCAGCCTTTAAAAGCAGGAAAAAACACTTATTCTATTATCACAATATTACAATATTCAAAATCTAAGACGATATCTATAAAATATCACAATATTGATATAATATTGATTTACTGCACAGCCCTACCTTGTCCTATTAATCAATCAAACTTTATTTATATAGTTCAAAGTGCTTTAGTTAGTTGACAAAAAATACATTAAAAAAAGGAATAAAAACAAATTAAAGATAAAAAAAATGAGACCAATGAACGCAAGAAAAAATAAAAAATGATTTTAAAAAACAAAAAATAAAAAAAAATAAAATAAGTAAAAATAAATAAATAGATTTTTTTTAAATGAGTAAAATAAGATTCAATATGAGAAAAGGTTTATATTAAAAGTCAGAGTAAAAAACTAGGTTAAAATAGATTAAAAAGACAAAAGAAAAGTCCTAGTTGTCATAGTAACCCTAATAAGTGCATAGCGGGCAACATACAGGCCGATATCAACATATGGGCCCAGTATTGACCAGTAGTATTGGTTGACCGATATACTGGTCTGACACACACTTACTGGACAGCCTCTCTAAAAACACTAACTTTAATAACGAGCCATTAATGAACTTCTATTGACTCTCTCTGTGTTTCCTGTGTGGACACGGAGAGTCTGACAGCAGCGGCTCATGGCTCATTATCTAACTTCCTTCTTCATTGTCCCCTACAATCATCGCCGTCCATCAGAGCGTCACCAGTCTGTCCAGCGCCTCCGTAAGGACGAGGAGGGTAGCGGTGTGCCAAAGTAGCCGAATCAGTTAAGTTAGTGCTGCTCGCCTAATCTTTGCAGCTGTAGCTAAAAATACACAACGAGGAGTCGGACTGTTCCTGATTAATGAAGAAACTTCTTGACTGTGGTCCAACACACAGTAAAAAAAGGTGAATGATAGTTCAGTTCCTGTTCTCTCACTGATAGTCCCCCCTCGGAGAAATGGTGCGCTCTCTTTGAATACATCTCTCTTGCATCACACCCACCCACACAGCACAGCAAGGCACAGCAGAAACAGCAGGTGGTCGCTACCAACGAGCAGCGAGAACCGTGAAAACATAGAAATGACTGAGTGTGGAAGATAAACCGCAGAGAAGCAGAGAAGCAGAGAAGTCGGCCATTTATTGACTTAATAAACTCGGTGTCCCCTGAACGTTTTTCACTGTGCCCCTAAATTTTTCTCATTTAGGAGCTCATGCACATATAGGAGAAATAGCGTTGGCGTAAAGCCTTTAATTCAATTTTGCAACGTACTTCTTCTGCTCCAAGTACTGAATTATAATTCTCCAGAGAAAATCAATATGTATTTTTAGTTTTTTCTGATTACCAGGAAGTGGAAGTAATGAATTACAAGCTCTCATATTACTGTAAAGTCAAGTTATTCTACTTTCACTTCAGTACAGTTTATATCAGGGGTGTCAAACATGCGGCCCGTGGGCCAGAACCAGCCCGCCGAGGAGTCCAATCCAGCCCACTTTCCCTCCTGTGTTCTTTTTCCTTTCTTCCTTCCCTCTTTTCTTCCACCTTTCCTTCCTCCCTTCTGACTTTCCTTCCTTCTGTCCTTCCTCCCTTTCTTCCATCCTTCCTTCATTCTGTACGTCCTTCCTTCCTTCCTTTCCTCCTTTCCTCTTTTCTTCCCTCCTTCCTTCAATCTTTCCTTCCTCTCTTTCTTCCTTCTGACTTTCCTTCCTTCTGGCCTTCCTCCCTTTCTTCCTTCTGTCCTTCCTCCCTTTCTTCCATCCTCCCTTCCTTTCTTTCTTCCTTCCCTCCTTCCTTCCTCCCTTTCTTCCTTCTGACTTTCCTTCCTCCCATTCTTCCTTCATTCTGTCCTTCCTCCCATTCTTCCTTCCTTCCATCCTGCCTTCATTCTGTCTGTCCATCCTTCCTTCCTTCCATTTTTCCTTCCTGTCTTCTTTTCATTCCTTCCTTCCATCTTTTTAATGGTCCGGCCCACATGAGATCAAATTGCGCTGTATGTGGCCCTTGATTGAAAATGAGTTTGACACCTCTGATTTATATGAAGAAAAGTTTGTTTCAGTTGTAAATTCGTCCATTACTAAGTTTATTTATGCTTTAAAACAATCAATGGAAATTGTGAGCGAGACAAACTCATCTTTTTTTAAAAGGTGCTTCTCTTTACGTGAGTCATTCCAGTGCTCTTCACACCTCTTCATACATCACCTTTACTCTACATGTATAACACCATCAATGAGTATGCTTGGTGTATTGTGTATTGTGTTTCACTATGATGGCATTAAAAAAGGTCAAGTAGAAAATAACCTCTTACCTCCAACATCATACAACATACTTCCTGTGTTGCCTCGTCTCGCTTGTTAAATGCCAGACATCACATGAGCGTTGCAGCTCGAGCCGTAACGTCCTGTTATGTTGAAACACAGTCGACATGCAGCTACTCACAATAATAAGCCTTTTCCGTAATATAGACCGGTTTGAAAGCCAAATAAACTGTTACTTTATCAGATAAACGCAGCAGAAATGATTGATCAAAGCAGATCAGGAAGAGGTTAGATTCACTTTATATGTATTGTGGCTTTCTTTTGCGGCATCCGTTCAAGCCTTTAAGCCAAAACACATTTCCATGTTTCATGCCTGACCTGCCGGTAACATCATCTGCCGGTAACACGCTGGATATCAATGAGACTGACTGATGGAGCGCCAGCTGGAAACGACACAAGCACACACACACACACAACCGGAGATGCCATCAGCTGATAATAATGAACACAATCCGCACCCCCCCGCTCCCCCCGCCGCCCCAAGAAGCTGCGAACTCTACTGTATCCATTGGTTGTTGGAAATGTGATTATACACAAATAGGTCATGGTATTACAGATGGGGCCTTTGCAGGGCATGGATGTATCCGAGTCTTGAAAATTAGCCAGAGACTCAGCAGTGAATTAGACCCCTGCAGCACTGCGGCCTCCTCTGTGTGTGTATGTGTGTGTGTGTGTATATGTGTGTGTCCTCTCTCTAACACAACGTCAAAGCGCAGCGACTCGAGAGCTTTGCTTGTTGTACCCAAAACAAGTGTGATAACAGCTTCACAGCTTTCTTATGAAGCGCTACAGAGTGAGAGTAACAACATGCTAATTTCGAGCTAATTCAGGACTCTACGTTGAATCCCGCCTCACACGACACTATCGGCCTTTTCATGCTTTTTTTTTTTTTTTGCCACCATCTGCTCCTTTCAGACGCGTCCTGCCAATCAAACAGCGTGATCAACTCTATTTTTTCCTTATGCTCTGTTATTTGAGTTTCTGTGGCTTAACAATATTTCCCTAAGGCCTTTTTTAGACATGGTCAGTGCGGCTCGTGGGATTAATGCTGGCTTAAAGACAAGCCGTCTGATGCCAGAACTCATTTTTCTACAAGTGGAAGATTTATTTTGAAGGCTTTATATTCAATTTATATCAAGGATTTTCTTCTTCCCATATGGATTATCCTATACTTCTTACACATTTTGCTTCCAGTCGCTGCTAAACCTACTATTTGATCAAGGAAGGCAGGAATGTAGTGAACAAGACAAAAAACAACCTTAATTGGCTTCCAACAACCCACGAACTAGAGATGCACCAATCTGACCTGTCGGAGATATTACAGACCAAATACTGACCTTTTTATACAAATGTCAATGTTATTCTAAAATTCACTGTTTCTGCTGTAAACTAAACTCAATTCTTAACCCCCACAGCAGTCCCTGATGCATAATACCATACTGGCCCCAAAATAAGACGATCATCCCCTTTTCCATCAGCTATTGTAAAGGCACATTAAACTTTCAGATTTATCCTGTTTGGAAAGTGACATATTTCCATTAAAATGCACATTTAAATCTCCTCTGCTACCAAGCGGGAGTAAGAACCTCTGCATCTTTCCCTCTTCTAAATCCCTAAAATACGTATTAGACTCTGACCTGGCAGCCAAACGTCTCATAAATGTCAAAAAAGTCAGCATCACACACGAAGACATCCTTTAAAACTCACAAGTGACTTGTTGTCTTTCAGTAAAAAAAAAAAAAAAAAAGGGTGGAGTGCTATTATTCCAATCTGAATATGGAAAGTCCCAAAGAAAAAAGCTTGGTGGTTACAAGACACCATATGTGCTTTGTTCTCCAGCTACAGAGGTGCTGGACACACACACACACACTCACAACTGGGTTCCCACAGGAAGCGAATATATAAAAAAGGGGCTTGTCTCATAGTTTAGATTCACTTAGATCTGAAACAAAAGAGCCCATAATCCTATTTTTGATGACACACCCCAAACGCCACAAATACAAAGCAGTGAAATAAGACAGAGCAAGTACAGTCCTGCAGGAGTCTGGGTTCAGAGGCTGCTTTCAGTTTGTCCTCAACTAGTCGCTGTGAAGAGACGACGACGTGTGGCCAATTCACATAAAACAGGAAGGAAGGACGGAGGAAAGAAGGAAAGAGGAAAAGGAGGGAGGAAGGAAGGAAAGGAAAGGAGGAAGGACAGAGGAAAGAAGGAAGGAAGGAAGGACGGAGGAAAGAAGGAAGGAAGGTAGGAAGGTAGGAGGGAGGGAGGGAGTAAAGAAGAAGGGAGGAAAAGGAGGGAAGAAGGAAGGAAAGGAAAGGAGGAAGGACGGAGGAAAGAAAGAAAGAAGGAAGGAAGGAAGGAAGGAAGGAAGGACGGACGGACAGAGGAAAGAAGGAAGGAAGGTAGGAGGGAGTGAGAAAGGAAAAGAGGAATGAAGGAAAGAAGGACAGAGGAAAGAAGGAAGGAAGGTAGGAGGGGGGGGAGTAAAGAAGGAGGGAGGAAAAGGAGGGAAGAAGGAAGGAAAGGACAGGAAGAAGGACGGAGGAAAGAAGGAAGGAAGGAAGGAAGGAAAGGAAAGGAGGAAGGACAGAGGAAAGAAGGAAGGAAGGTAGGAGGGAGGAAAGAAGGAAAAGAGGAAGGAAGGAAAGAAGGACAGAGGAAAGAAGGAAGGGGGAATGTAGGAGGGAGGAAAGGAAGGAGGGAAGAAAGGACAGTCGTGTGTCTCACGACCAGACACACACGCGCTTCCTGTCTATTTCTGTCTCATGTAAGCGAAGTATAATCTACACATACAGCTGTGTTTAAAAAAATCACACAAACATCCGTCTGTATGTGTTTGGAACTTATTAACCGTATCTAAACTGATTAATCGAGGCCTTCAAGTCCGTTTAAGAGCAGATTCCTCTCATTCACTACAGTGTTGAAGCTACTTTTATGATTTATGTACCAGAACTGTGAAAGGAAGTCCACACACTGCGGCTCCAGACGCAGGTGTAATTTAATAGGATATCAAAAGTGACGTTTTCGAGCCTCCTACTCTTCTTCAGTTGCTCGAAACGTCACTTTTGATATCCTATTAAATCACACCTGCATCAGGAGCTGCAGGGTGCGGACTTGATTCTGCCGTTACAGATTTAGTTATCTGGTCCAGTGCATGCTTTTTTTATTCCGGATGTTCGTGTCTACTACGTAACTAAAAAAAGAACTTCACACCAAAGCTTTTAGTGAATCAGTGTTTAACCCTTGTGTTGTCCTCCCGGGTCAAATTGACCCCGTCTGTTTTGACTGTTCCTTCTTTCCTCCCTCCCTTCCTTCTCTCTTTCTTTCCTCCCTCCCTCCTTTCCTTCCTTCCTTCCTTCCTTCTCTCTTTCTTTCCCCCCTCCTTTCCTTCCTTCCTCCCTCTTTCCTTCCTTTCCTTCCCTCCTTCTTCCTTCCCTTCCTTCTTCCTTTCCTTCCTCCCTCCTTTCCTTCCTTCCTTCCTTCTCTCTTTCTTTCCCCCCTCCTTCCTTCCTCCTTTCCTTCCTCCCTCCCTTCTTCCTCCCTCCCTCCTTTCCTTCCTTCCTCCCTCCTTTCTCCTTCCCTCCCCTTCCTTCCTCCCTCCTTTCCTTCCTCCCTCCTTTCCTTCCTTCCTTCCTTCCTTGACTCAAGGACAACAGGAGGGTTAAAACTTTTCAACCCTCACATACTGTTCAGATTCTGACTCTTAATTAGTCTGGATTATAGAATATGGATCAAATTAGGACATTTGCACATATAAAAAAGGGTATCATCTGTACAAAAATAAAAAATAATGACTAAAATAAATGTTTTAGGGTATTTTTACAGCTGTAACATGTAAGAAAATGGGTCAAATTGGACCCAGAACAGTATGTAAGGGTTAAATCTTCTTGTTTATTTTAATGTTTTTTAGCCTATGCTGTTCAATTTAGCTTGTTTCCTCTTGTTTTATTGCTTCAAATGTAAAGCACTATGAGCTGTATTTTATGTATGAAAGGTGCTATCTATCTATCTAAATACATTTTTTATTATTATAGTGTGTGAGGGGAAAATCAATGAATTAATAAATAAATAAATAAATAATAAATACATGTACAGTCCAGGCTGGCGAAGGCGTTTTTTGCCAGCTGCTGCTCACAAATGGACAGAGAAGCTGAATGCAGGTGGGTGTCGTAGCACACGCGCCTCTCACATCTCACTTCCTGTGTGGATTCACAGTTACTGTAAGGTCAACGTTTGAAGGCCCGACTCGATATTTTATTTGTCAGAAGAAAAACACACTTCCTGCGCTCTAATGTTCTTTTAATGCTTCTGCGAGGCGTGTTGGCTGAAGGATTACGGAGAGATTAAGGAGGAATTGTATGAGACAAAAAGGAGCAGTCTAGCCGTTGTCAGTCAACTGCAGCAGTCAAACATCTGAAAACACTCAATAGCATCAAACGATCGGCCACAGTCTATCTGAGAAGGTTCGACTGAACCGGTGCCAAGAGTCAAACATGAGGCTGTTGTGCTTACCGAGCTGACAAATGGTGTTTAACGTTGTTACTAAACTGTGAAAGTCGTGCAGTATTTTTCGGGGGGGGGGGGGGTTCTGTGATGATTAAAGTCGTGGCTTCTTCTTAAAAATTCTTCCTTATCTTAGAATCAGATATCTGATGCATTTTCTTTTTGATTCATAGGTAGTGACACTTTACTTCTGAGCTTTTAAATAGGAAGGTATCTGGTATCTCAAAGTGATCTGATGCTGTGAAGATTTGCCTTGTTATCAATAGAAAAGATGGCTAAAAATATACATACATTATATATATGTATATGTCTATTAATGCTTGTTAACAGTTAGTGGAAAGAGTTTTTTTCCCTTTCCCCTTTTTTTCACTTATTTTTTATTGATTTTAAGATTAATACACAGAAACATGGTATAAACTTTTCCTTCAAACATCTATACACCAAAGAAAAAAAAATAAAAAAATAAAAACCATACCAATAACCAAGAATAAATTAGAAAAAATAAAAAAATTTAAAAATCCCTTTCCTAAATAAAGTTTATACAACACTAATTTGTAATAGTGTGTCATGTATATATGGTTTTCTTGATCTTAATTGTATGTTTTAATATTTTGGATTTTTACTATTTAATATTTAGTTTTTATGTAAAGCACATTGACTTACCCCTGTGTATGAAATGCACTATATAAATAAAGCTGCCTTGCCTTGTAATTTGTAATAATGTTCATAATAAAATGGATTGAATGAATGTATACTATAAAATGCTTATTCAAAAACAGATCTGCAAACATATATACACACACGTATGATGCATAAAGTACCATTTGTGTTTCCTACATAAGTAGTTTCTTCTCAAATTTATTCTCTCTTGCAGCACACTATCTTTTTTATGATCATGTTTAAGCAGATAGCAATAAAACTGGTGAAGGGAAGCGGTGTGAATCTGTAGCTGATACTGCAGCTTTTTATCACCACTGTCAGGTTATAGTTAGCAGCAAAACACTGACTTCAATTTGACATCTGCAGTTCGTTCCGATGCAGAGGGAAAAGTTTTCTTTCTCTCATTCAACAAAAAAAAAAACTAAATAAAAAAAAAGCAGAAAACCTCAGTCAGGAGTTTGAGGTTGGCAGTGTAAGAGGTAGATTATGGCTTACAGGTGAGATTTATGGTAGTTGGAAATTGATTCAAACACATGATTAGGTTTGGGCAATAAATCTATATTATATCTATATTGTGATATTTTATACATATCGTCTTAGATATCGTAATATAATGATATGGAATAAGTGTCTTTTCCTGCTTTTAAAGGCTGCATTACAGTATTAATGTAATTTTCTGAGCTTAACAAACTCTTCTATTATCTGCCTTTTATCTATTTACTAATTATATCTTGATTCTGTCCATATCGCCCAGCACTACATGTAATATTCTGTGTGAGACAAATAGGCCTTGATGCTGTGAGGAACTCCATAAAGACTTCATAGTAGTAGCCGATGTGACGCAATCTGAGACTGATACACATGGCTGCATGTTGGCACGTGTAATTTATTCAAACAATTAATCAAAGTGAGAGTTTATGAACTTGGCTGTTGTTTAGACTTCAGATACAGATGAGCCTGGAAGGAGAAAAGGAAGGAGGGGAGAGAGGGAGAGGGAGAGGGAGAGGGAGAGGGAGAGGGAGAGAGAGAGAGAGAGAGAGAGAGAGAGAGAGAGAGAGAGAGAGAGAGAGAGAGAGAGAGAGAGGAAGTCTCTCTGGTACTGATACACACACACACACATAGCTGAAGCCCTCAACTTGACTTCGGGACCCCACAAACAGGCCCGATGCAAGTGAAGAATTACGGTTTGCCACACAATCAGCTCGAAGTAGAAAAAAAACAAGCATTCCAACAGAGCTGGTTTCAAACGTTGAGTGGCTGGAACGCTCTGTGCAGAAAAATGCTGCATTTTTCTTTGTTTGCAGGCTTGATGCAAAACCAAACCCCCCCCGCTCCACCCCCCCATCCAAAAAAAAAAAAAAAACCAGGAGACCAAACAGATTTCCCCCTCTTGAATGCAGGGTATACTAACTGGATAAAGAGATTCCTTAAGGGAGCATGAGCGTTCCTCAATGATGAGTTTTAAAGCTACTCGAGTCTCCTGCGATGTAACAGGCCGATATCTTTAATGCACAGTGGCAGGGATGACCTTCATGGGGGGAAACAGGGGGATTGCTTTTCGGGGTCACACTGAGGGAGAAAGGATGATAGCCAAGGCAGAGTTATGAGGTAAGTACATACATACAAATCCAAAGCTGATCTGATGTCATAGCAGGAGAAGGAACTGAATATTGATAAAGGAACAACTTGGATTTTGCAAGTTTGATGCATTTGACGCCAACATCACTGAAACCATAAGAGGAGCAGTCTGTCAAACATAACTGAAACATCTCATATGTGTCGCTCAAGCAGCAGCAACAACAACGACTCTGTTATGAGTTCCAGCTCGCTTTGGACAAAAACACCCTGAAGCAATCCATGTCTATTGCTACGCCCATGAAACTAAATCTGTTTCTTTTTGCCACATTTGCAAAAAAGAAAAAAGTCCCCGAAGCACGTGACTGATCTGATCTGCTTGAGGGTGTCTCGTCTTTCTTTAACAGATCGCTAGTCAATCATAACAAATTGGAGACAGCTTGGCATAAGGGAAGGGAGAACATGTCCAGAGGTCCGAGACTCACTGAGCATTTTAGGTCGAGTCTGTCAAAGTCGTGCTGGGAAACCTCCCTGGAGTGACCCTTCAGAGTATCTCAATGATCTAATTACACCATGGGACTGTAATCAGAGCTTTTACAGATTTGTCACCATCTTAACAATAATCTCATCTTATTACATCAGCTTGTCAATCAACTGGGAAGCACTCTGAGCTACATTAACCCTTAAAAGGTGCTACATGAATAAAATTAATTAAATAGATTTGGGTTCATTCTGGCATATTTACAGTAATTATTAATATGCAGTGTCCTAATATACTAAACTAAACTAAACTAGGATGGATGGCAAGTTCAGGCAAAGAGTTTCATCTCAGGCAAGGATCGCTTTTTACCGTCCTTGATGAAACGCTGCAGGAGCTTGAGAGCAGCTTCCCAAGAGTTGGAGCACAATTTATGACAGGCTTACAGGCGTGTCATCCGGCTTCATAACAGTTCCCCTCCGAAGAAACCTTACCACACATTACAACATCCACCTACTGCCAGAAGAGATCATGGTTGCAAAAAAAAAGAGCTCCACTGATATCCCAAAGCGTCTTTTCCCTGCCTCCCTCCCTCCCTCCCCTCCTTCCCTCCCTCCTCCAGCTGCAGCTGATTGCATACTTGGCTTAGAAGCACAATGGTTTAGAGGACAGCTCATTCACTTGGCTGTGATGTCCATTGAGAAAGCGTCACTGGCTGGTCTGGACAGCGGAGAGGTCACTGATAGATTTGCTCGACTTAAACCGAGAAGCAACAGTCGTGTGATAGATGAGCTGAACCCGAAAGAGAGAGAGAGAAATGTCAGCGACGAGGAAGGGTAGCACGTATACTCGGAGCAAAAACCTGACAAGTAAAGAGAAGACTTGAGGTCATTATTAATTGTGCTTCCACCTACGAAGCACTGAGACAAACTAGTTGAAAAGAAAGAGGAAAGACATGACAGCGACAAGAGAGGATAACATATCCTCAGGAGAAAAACCTGGAGGAGAAAAAGGAAACGGAATGAGAAATACTGACAGTATACGCGTGGTTTGAGATCATTAATCATCCATCAGAGAAGAGAGACTACAGAGGAGAGGAGGTAGATGAGGTACTGACACACTGTATAAATGAGATGATGCTACGAGAGTAACTCAGTCCTCATGTTTTGGCACTGCAGGATTAACAGACTTTCCTGTTCTTGTCTAAACTCAGCCTGAGAGGAGAGGAGAGGAGATAGGGTCAAAAAGACACTGAGACCGAATCCGTTTTTGGTTACACCCCCGACACATGAAGGCTGGGTCCGAAATCACTCCCTCATTCCCTCATTCACTACTCCCTATATAATAAAGACATGTTTAATCAATATCCATTTTTTCCATTCATATTTTGATGCTTAGTCGGGGCCAGGTTCAGTCACATAAGGCTGAGTAATGAAACCCAGACAGTAGGGCTGGGTAATAAATTGATTTTATAATGATAGTGATATTTTATAGATATCATCTTAGATCTTGAATATTGTGATATGGAATAAGTGTCGTCTTTGTCTTGCTTTTAAAGACAGACAGACTGTTATATTATCTGCCTTTATCCACTTAGTCATTATATCCATTTATCAAAAATCTCATTCGTGAAGATATTTTGTGAAAGCACCGATAGTCGTATATTCATAATATTTGATTCTGCCAATATCGATGTTTGAATCCTGATCCTATCTCTAAAGCTGAGCACAGACGCTTGCATCCACTATCTTATTCTTTCGGTCGCTACCCAAAGCTCGTGACCATCGAGTGATCAATAGAGAGCAGATCACCATCATTTTATGTCGTCACCATCAGCTGTGTGACGGTAGATTTCACATCTTTAAAATGTGGAGCATCGCATTGTAGGATTGTTAGTAGAAAGTAGTGTACATGCCATGGACTCTGGACTTTAAGGGCAAAATATAGTCAGCATATTTACACACTCAAATAAAATGGCAGAGGGTAAATGTAGTGAACTATATAGTAAATAGGAAGTATGTGTGTGGAGGTGTAAATTAGCCTCTCTTTGTCCATTCTGACAGCTGACTGGAGCAGAAATGGTAATGTCGAGGAGAATATCGGCGTCGACTACATCATGAAGGAGGAAAAAGGTGAGGTGAGGACAAAGGGAAGACACACTAAGAGGAAGGGAGGAGGAGAAGAAGCGAGGCGAAGTGAGGCGAGGCGAGGCGAGAGAGAAGAGACTACCGGAGTCAATTATTATGTGAGGAGAGGAGTGATAGACAAGCAGAGTACTCACACACTGTATGACAATGGATTATTCTGCAAGAGTAACTCAGTCCTCATGTTTTGGGCCCTGCGGATTTAACGGGGTTTTTTTTTTTTTTTTTTCCTTTTTCTAAATTTAGCTTTAGTAAGAAACAGCAACAGTTGACTGGCATTTTGGGATCTCTAATATTTTCTCCATTTCATTCAGGGATTGTGTCATTAAAAAAGGCAACCATTGTGCTTTCCCTATCTGCCATTTACATAATATTACAATGTCGGATGTTTTCAAATAATGAGGGAAACGTATGTAGAAAATAATCCCTGTGAGCAAAAAGCATCAGACTGCTCTGAATGCTCCGTTTTCCACCAGGTTATTTTTCTGCTTTAACACCAAACTGATGCAAACACGTGATAGCTTTCTTTATATGATGCTGTAGTGTGGGTGTTTAAATAAAGGAGCTGTTTCTGCTTGTACTATTACTCACTGCATTATTTCTAAATGATCTGCTGAACAAAAAGAGCTCCAAATATCTCCACATCTCGTTGTGTCGGCCTGTGTTTAGTGCAATAAAAGTCTTATTTTTTCTATAGTCCTTTAAAAGCTTTTAGTTTGAAGCAGCAAAACCAGGAAGTGGAAGGTTTTCAACAGCGGTAACTTAACACTAGTGATACGACTGAAAGTGTTCAGCAGGGATCTTTAGACCAAAGAGATTCTGTAGTACTGAGAGCTGAACACAGAGAAGAGGTAAGTTAAGAAGCATAATATTTACCACAACAGAGACGCCCTACTGTCATCTTAGTTGCTGTGGATGTTGACGTTTGTCGGATTTCGGCTCCAACATTAGGGCCCTATAAAATCTGTTTTATTTTTTCCCAAATTCTGTTTTTTTCCGTTTTAATTTGTATGAATCCTGTTTTTTTACCTTTTTAAAACAGTGTGTTTTTCAGTGTGACACATAGAAGTCCTTCTTGAACTGCTCGGCTCTGTACTGAGGGGTTAGTGTCGAGTTGAAGTTTTTTCACAGATGAAAACAGAGCCGTGTCCAGCCGCTTCTCCATGCTTACGTTGTTTTGAAGTGGGATGGGCTTAGTGTGTGGAGGGGGGCTTGTTGTGCCACACAGATTTGCTTCCCTCCGTGCAGTTTTCTCCAGACATACGTTCCTCTTCCATACGAAAAGAGCATTTCAGTCAAATTATGTCAAATTCCACGATATTCCGCATTAAAAATAAATTCCGTTATTTCGGAAATCATAGGGCCCTACAACATGCACAGAAGTATTTGAGAAGTTTATATTTGTAGTAAAGAAAAAGAAAATGAAGTTAAATCCTGCTACTATAGTTTTTGAAAAGTACTTCAAAAAAGTACTTAATTATTATTTCCTTGTATGAGTTATATTGGAGTGTAGATCCTCAGTTAAAGAGCAAAAAAAAATCCATTTAGAGGTTTTAGGTTTTCAGATTTTTTCCTCTCAGGAGGGGATGCCACCGGAGCCACTATAAGAATCTGGGCTCAGCTCCTGATGGATTCAAGTCCTCCAAACGCCCCCGCTCAGGATCTAAACCAGCTCTCCGGTGTCAAACTCCCACGCTTTATATGCTGAGGTGGAAGCAAGGAATTACAAATACTCAAGTTACTGTAATTGAGTGGTTATTTCATTCACTTGTACTTTGAGTATCTAAATGTATTTTTATTTAAGTATGGTTTAAATGAAGTTAAGTAGTTTTGTTATATTTGTACATTCATCCATTTCTGAGCTACAAACCCCCCGCCCGCCACCAATCAAATGCATCACATCAAAAAACTCATTACAAAACAAAGCTGCCAGCACCGGAAGAACAGCGTCCGCCCCCGGAGCTGATAATTCACTGAGCCTCGCCTCCAACACAGCTAATAAATTACACTCATTTTATGAACTCTTATCACTACAGGAAGCAGAGAAACAGTTAAGCAATTTAGGGTAACCTTGGTAACCTTGGAGAGTAACCAGTACTTTTAGTTTTACTTGAGTACAATTTCAGTATCTTCTACTTGAGTACACCTCTGTTTATACACCCAACTTCCACCTTAACGAACTCCCTACGATTTACACGTGGAAACAATAAAAATTAATTACTTGAACACAACGCTCAAAACACATTTGGCAAAACTATTAGAAAAGTTTGTAAGTCCGTGCCAATGATTAGTTACTCGTTTAGTAGCAGAAAGAAGCAGATGTATAACTAGACGCCAGTAATAGCTGTGAGAAAGTGTCTGGAGAAGGAGTGGACAAACATTCAAGCTGCTTTCAGCTAACGACAGGAGGCAGAGAAAGAGCTAAGCAATTTAACACACCTTTCTTCATTTTTCACTCCATTGCACCTTGACTTTGGGGAATAACTACTTTTACTTTGAGTACTTTTTTAGTGAGGTACTTTTTACTTTAACTTGAGTCATTGTTCACAATTTCAAAATAAAGTAACAGAAACCTTTCAGTACTCTTAACACCTCTGTTTATCCACCCAACATCCAACATAATCCTCAAAACGCATTTGGCAAAACTATTAGAAATGTTTAAAAGCCCGTGCCAGCGATTATAGTTACTTGTTTAGTAGCAGAGAGAAAAAAAAAACAGATGTATAACTAAGACGCCAGTAATAGCTGTGAGAAACTGTCTGGAGAAGGAGTCGACAAACATTCAAGGTTAGCAACTCCACCTAGGGACCGCAACCGCAACGCGCTCTGCCAGCTTTGTCCGCTCACAGATCCCTTCTACCAACAACACAGCTGTCTACCTTGATCCACTCCACAGTTTGTCTCTGCTACGATTACTCGCCTCAAGAAAAGCCTCCCCATTCATCTCATTCATCCTTCTCTCTCTCTCTCTCTCTCTCTCTCCCCCCCCTCCCCGACCACCTCCTCCTCCTTCCCTTGTTGCGCCAAATGAGAATCAGATGTTGTGCAGAGGAAGGATGGACCCCCGCCCATCCTGCAGCTTTGCTGGGGAGGTGGGATAGCATCTGTGTGTTGCGCACACATCGACAGGAAGTTTAACATTCCTCCAAACTTCCATCACTGGCCCGGCAGCTGAGACTGGAGTGGGAATTGTTTTCATTAGAGTAAACCACGCACTGCGCCTGATCCATAAAAGCTTCCACTCAAGAGTTATAAATAAGTAAGAGTTGACAATACCTCTGGAAATTAATGCAGGAAAGGATTTATCACCTGCTCTTAGCTTTGGCTCTTACGCCGTCAGTGTAAGTATGCCCACGGCGCTTAAAATTTAGGGGCTGAGGCTTATGAGACATCCTCTGGTGCCGCCCTATAGCTTCGCCGTCAAAAGCATGACTTGCCTAAACAAAGACAAGGCCCCTTTTCACCCTGCAAATTCCTTGACAACTGCTGCAAGCTTCCTGCTGGCATTTGATATGCTCCGTTTCGTTCCCATGACCGAACCCCAGTCATGCTGAGGCTTTTTCGCTGAGTGGTTGAAGGCTTGTCTCACTGACACTGAAGCTTTTCTGTAGTCTGATGTGAAGTTTCCTCTCCTTTTTCCTTTTTCCTTTTTTTTTTTGTTTCTTAAATCTAAAACAGCGATAGTGTCACAACAAGTCGAAAGTGTTTTGGCTTTAATGTGTCTCAGAGAGAGTCCAGTAAAGGCTGTTTTTCTTACTGCCTTTATTTTTACCTTGAAGGAATCCTCATTCATCATTTCAACAATGACGACGAATGAATCCAAGTAAACAGATGAGATCACAGTGAAGTTAAAAACATTTGCAGTCAATTAAAACAAAGTCTGAAATAAGACCTTTAAAACAGCAGTAGTGGAGGTAAATAATCTAATTTTAAAACCTTTTGCAGATTTTTCCGAGTGTAAGGTGAGTTGTAAGTGAATTACATTTCTCCTACTTCATTTATGACTAATGGAGCGTAGAGCAACAAGCTATTCTGTGAGTGAGTACTAGATCTCGACAGATACTGGATTTAAGGGGCCGATGCTGGCACTGACATTGGGGAACAAAAACATGAGATATCGTTGTAGTTGCTGATAATGTTATATGTAAAGAATATATACATAAACACATATATGTAGCACTGATCTCTCAAATGTGGTCAATTAATTACAAAAATAATGTAATGGAGGCTGTGATATTTTAAAGTAACAGTAAACTTCATTGTGGAATTTATTAATTATAATTAGCTATGAATTGGGAAAAAAAACATATTAAACTTGAATTAAGAAAAATGATATATATAACTCAGCACATATTGGACAATATAATTAACAATACCAATTTATCTATTTCAATGCTCTATTTTAGTCTAGCTTTTTGTCTGCCTTCTCTCTTTCTATTATCCTTTACTGTGTTTTATCTTTATTATAATTGGGTTCTTTTTTGTTTTCTTATATGTTTTAATGTTTCCAATTTTTCTGATATTTAGTTTTTATGTAAAGCACATTAAGTCACCCCTGTGTATGAAATGTGCTGTATAAATTGCCTTGCCTTGCTTTTGATCGGTCACTATCAGCCAGTAATATCAGCTGACCGATATATCAGCTGTGCTCTAGCAAGAACCAGTATCATGCAACTTGAGGGTTAAAAGAGATTAAATATAGGGTAGCAGTATCTGTAGTAAAGCTTTATATTATATGAATAAAACCAACGCTCTCCTCGCTGCCAGTGATGTCCGGCCAACATTTTGGTAAAGAGTACAGTAGTGGGTACTGTCGGGATCATTGGTTTTAAACCTTAAGGCAATGAGGAGCCACTGTGGGACATCGTGTATAATTAGTTTTAGCCTTAAGTGGTTTACTTGGATAGCTTCTTTTGGTTTTTTTCCACTAAAGTCAACAAAATTAAGAAATCTCTGCGGCCATCTAAGCTAACAATGCTTTGGCCTCAGTCAGCTGTTTTAAAAAGGTCATACATCATCTGAAAAATGGCATTTTAAGGAGCTGCAGTTTCAACTTGGACTTAGCGCCGATGTATTTACCCATCCAGCTCTGGAATTTGAACCCGTAACCTTGTCATCACAACCTCGTTCCTCTTAACTTATGCCTCGACAGCAATCATCCGCTGGCATCCTATATGGAACCAAAAAATGACCCCGATCTCCCCCCCCACCCCCCTCTTTTACTTCCCCTCCTCCTTTTGTGTCTTGTGCATTGGGGTAAACTAACTCACCAAGCTGACTCTGTTTTTCCCAGCATGTGGTTGCCAGGTTGGACAGTTCCCGGTATTTCTCCGCCAGTTGGAGTTTGCCGTTATTAAGGCGGGGTCGTCGGGCAAGGCTGTCCTCGGCTACACTCCGATTGGAGGTCAGTAGCATCTCTCTGTCCACTTGAAGGTCCTGAAACTTAACAGAAACAAAAAATCTATTATTATTATTATTCAGAAAATCATGTGACAACACATCTGACATGCAGGAGTTCACGCAGCCTGAAACCAGATCTGTGAGGGATGTGATGAAACATTTCTCTGTGTGTTAAAGAAAGTCTATGGGAAGCTGCCTGATCCAATCACTGTATGTAGGCAGACTGGCTTATCTTCTGTTGCCAGCAAATGGAAGCTGCACACAAACCTCTGAATCACCTGAAGGCTAAGGTCGTTTTTATTTTTTTTGTGGTGGTGGGAAATCTCGCTGAGCTGTGAGACATGTTTTTTTTTTCCTACTACACAGCTCTGCAAGTTAAAAGTTGTTTACCTCGATCCTCCACGTCTATAGGAAAATGTTGTCTCTGTCTCTTCAGCTACTTATCTCTGCTTGCACTATTCCTCCCTGCAATATTTTAAACTGATTTGCTCTTTTTCCCCCTTTTCTGTCTAAAAATGTAAATTGTAATGCATTTTGTCCTCCTATTATTTCTTCATTTATTTCTTCTTTTTTGTTTTTTGATTTGTTTAATCACTGAGAGCTGCTAAAATAATATACTCCTTTAATAGTCTCAACTTCACTGATGTGCCATGTTTTACTACTTATGTTGTTCAATCCTGCAGAAATAAAGTGAATCTGCTTCACTAAGAGAAGTCTCCCATTGGTTTGCATGTAGAAAGCTTTTAATGTGAAAGGGCAGTTGCAACAGGAAATGTATGGTTTGCATCAGCAGTAAAACTTGACATGTGAAAAATATGTGTTCACACCATTGAAATGCAGTAAAAGTGTTCTACAATATTATAACATGCAAAAAATAATTAAGGGTAGAGGATCCATACTTAATAAAAAACCTAAAACTGATCCAATCAACAAACAGCACTTAATATGTGTCTATCTTAATGTGTCAACCTTTTTTATTGAAGAATATCATTGCTATAACAAATACAACACATTTCATATACTAGTTCAGAGGAAGTCAAACTCATTTTCATTCAAGGGCCACATAAAGACCAATTTGATCTCATGTGGGCCAGATCATTAAAAAGATGGAGGGAGGGAAGGAAGGAGGGAAGGAGGGAAGGAAGGACGGAAGGAAAGACAGGCAAAAGGAAGGAGGGAAGAAAGGTATGAAAGACAGAGAGTGAAGGACACAAGGAAGGACAGACAGAAGGAAGGGAGGAAGGAAGGAAGAACAGAAGGAAGGAATGAAGAAAGGAAAAAAGGAAGGTAGGGAAGACAGATGGAAGGAAGGAAAAGAACACAGGATGGCAAGTGGGCCAGATTGCACCCCTCAGCGGGCCGTATCTGGCCCGCGGGCCGCATGTTTGACACCCCTGTACTAGTTGCTTTACTAGCTGGTAGAAAGCTTTTAATGTGAAAGAGCAGCAGCAGATGGAAATGTATGGTTTGCATCATCAGTAACATGACATGTAAATGATTTGTATTCACACCATTGAAATCTAGTGTAAGTCCTCTACAGTATCATTACATGTATATTATAATATGCATAAAAGAGATCTGATATATATATTAGCTATTATGGGTCACGACAGTCCTGAAAACTGTGACATGATTGGCTTACGCTACTTTAGGGCTCCCATACTGTTCATATCCTGATTCATAATTAGTATCTACACCACTTCACATTCATAAATTCCCCCATCAGTCATTAATAAATGTTTGATTGATCCTTAACGGAGCTGTCTGAGAGCAAACAGTGTTATTATAGTTATGTATGGGGAGAAAAAGGACATTCACAATCACTATATATCATCCAGGAGGACAGATTTTTGATTTTTTTAATAAATGCAGATAAAATTTGTACATCTGCGTGTATTAAAATGTGTATCAGCTGCATAAATGTTGCTTTGTATCTCCATATTTGTAAACTTTGGGTCACAAAGTATAGAGTTTTTTTTATACAGCTGTAAATGTCAGATTAATTGGTCAAATTCGACCGTGAACAGTATGTAAAGGTTACTGATGAGGCATCACCTCTGGCTACGAGGGGTTGGGTGCCAGGTGGTGACTTTGTTCAGTTTGTTCCTACCTGCATGGCGGCTAACATTAACTAACAGCAGTCTGCAGGTATCACGCTGCAAAGGGAACAACATAACAGAAGGAGCAGATCAGTTAGCGAGCTGACATTTCTGCTCGTCCGTGCCGAAACTGATTATTAAAACTGGATGTTCCACTTAGTTCAGGCATCTGTTACTGACATTTACTCGCTGTGTGGGACAAGCTGTATTTCAAGCCTAATGATGACAGCCATGCAGGTGGTGATGCAGGTCTTTTTTTTATTATTCTTGCTCAGCTCTGTCTCGTATATAACGCTTTAAAAATGTTCTGTATTCTGCAGGGAATTAAAAATGTGATTGTTGAAAAATATTTTATTGTTTTTTTTTCTCCCCCCTATCGTCTAGCCCTAATCAAAAAGGTCACAGTTTTGGGGGCGTTTATGCCTTTAAGCAGCAGTCGTTCAGGGATGCTGCATGTTGGGGGTTTTCAGGGATGGTAGTGGGTGTATGTATGTGTAAATGGGGGGAGGGGTGGTCATCAGTCAAGAGGGGCTGGAGAGAGAGAGAGAGAGGGATAGAGATAGAGAGAGTCATTGTCACTAGACCATAAAAAAACCCTCATAAATTATTAAAATGAACGCCACTCCCTTTTAAGTCTTGCCAAACAATGTTGTCACGACATCGCTGTAAAGAAAAACTGACACTAAGTGAGATTCACCAGGCAAAAAAAAAAAAAAAAAAAAAAAAAATTAATCTGAATCTCTTTTGACTCTTCCATCAGTCTCAGCATTCCTGGGGTCTCTGCCCAGCCGGATACTTTTTCTTGCTCAATTGCTTTCTTTCAGCAGTCAGTCAGTCAAAGTTTAAGCCTGAAGGCCTGTTTCATTCAGCACAGTGTTGTACGGTGCATCTGTCTCACATTTTACGGGTCATCAAAAGGATGTATGAAGCAATCGCGGTCCCGAGTCGAGAGGAATTTGCAGAATGTGCCCCGTAGTGAAGAGAGAGAGAAAGAGAGATATATACTACAGGTCTGGAAAAAAAAAAAAAACGTCTTGGGAGAATGACGATAACGCGGCTCGTTTCAGACTTGCTGTTTTCCTTAAACAGGAATCAAATACGGACATGCCATTTCCTGCTTTGGCTAGTCCGCCTCCATTTATCAAACCACGCTGTTGCACTCTTTTTTTGGAGAGTGGAGTGTTTACAGTGCTTTGACAAATGACATTTAGAGAGCACTTAGGAGTCAGGTATTCTGCTCCAGAGAGGACGAAGGAAGAGTAGGAGGGTAGATCTGTTGTTTTCTGTGGTTTAACATGTCTAGCCGCATGAGACGCAGTAAATAAGGTGTTTCTCTTTTATCATAGATGAGGCTCGAGCCTAATTAGGCTTCTGCAGCCCAAAAGGCATCCATTTAACATTCAGGTCTGAGATGAAATTGACAGGGTGTAAAAGCCTTTTCCATGAAAGAGAATTCTTCATGTAAGTGCAAGCCCGTACTCAGCCGAGAGAAGGTTTGTATACTGGGAGTCTGTGAGGGGGGGGAAAGGACAGCTTGCTCTCTTCTTGCACCATTTGGGATGAGTTTAAAGCAACTTAAAATAATATTTTTATTATAATAAATGATTAAGTGAGAGGTGACAAACCCCTTAGAGAAGTATCACCCATCACTGCTGTTTCTTCTCTTCTCTACTGAGCTTTACTTTGTGTATTTCATCACTTTGTTTTAGTTTTCCGGCCCATGACTTTACCAAGAAGTCCTCCAAATGAAACAACGGAGTGCATTGTTTGACCATGAGCGCTCCACTGACTTTCTGTGAGCCATCAGGACACTAAACACCCATATGAGCCCCTTAATGTATGTGCAGTACACTTACTTTGCGATACATTAACTCATCTTTCTGAAAACATGAATATATATATATAATTAATTATTACCTGCACTTGTTCTGTTATGTGTTAGTCTGTGGGCCGAGCAGGAACTTGCAGGCGGGGGTCAGTGGATGAAACACTACTGAGTTCATTTAGTGGGTCACATTACTTGGAAGCAAACCCAGAAACTAGACACTTTTTTTTTTTTTTTTGAGCGTATGCACCAGCCGAGAAATTCTTATAGGACTGAATTGGCGCCACTTTTGATCCACTATCTAGCTCTTACAAGACCTCCATGAAGCACACCTACACTGAACTGGAACATCAGCCTACATGAGTCAAGTTTTACCTGCAAGACTCAAATTTTAACCCTATTGTTATTCGTTTGAGGTGATGTAGAGTCGATCACACTGGCAGCAGAGGAGGAGACAGCACAGAGTGTTTAAAGGGGAGTTGACTTGACTCTTCTGCATTTAACACCAGAGCTGAGGGCTTGGACTGACACTGTTCTCGTCTCCCATCACACTTATGTAGCATTTAGAAACAAGGCTGCAAAGTTCACAGCCTCTCATGTTGTCACTCATCTCCAGGGGGGATACTGTCCATGAATGCAAGTAAAATACAGACTTCATGGTTCTAAATAACGAGGTCCCACAGCAGCTGTGGTTCAGGAGGTAGAGCGGTCGATTCTCAGCTCCTCCAGTCCTCATGTCTACAGTATGTGTCCTTGGGAAGGATACTTAACCCCAAATTGCTCCCTATGGCTGCGTCGGCGGTGAATGAATGTGTGTGAATGGTTAGTCTCCATCTGATGAGCAGGTTGGCACCGTGCGTGGTCACTACTGTCATTAGTGTGTGGATGGGTCAATGTGAATGTGTCAGATCTGCTAAAAACTGTACTTATAAACTCAACAGGACAGAAGAAAAAACTCTAAATTAAACTTTTAGCTTCTGAAATGAATTTTTAAAGATAGCTCTGATGGAGTTTGGAACGGCTGCTTTCACCGTATGAACCTAAACTACGCTGTTTCACCTTTTGGGATGTGTAGAAGAAGAACACAGAACATTAATTAACATCAGATCCCCGACTGATCCTGTCGGCGTGTCGGAAGATTTTTAATAATTAATGAAGTTGCATAAATGCGCGCGGCGTCTGTCTCAGTGGGGAGACAGTCAGACAGTGACTTTCCCTTACTGCTGCGAGTATTTAATAAAATAAAACATTTTTGACAGGGGGGGGCAGGGGTAGAGGGGTTAATAGTCAGCACTTATGCACTCCTGACTGAAATGATGCTCTTGAGGCTTCACCTGCTGATTCATTTCATTTATAAGTATTTTCCTGCACAGTCAAGAATGGAAAATCAAAGTGTTGTTTGACACTTTTCTTAATATATAAAGACGTAAAATGTGCATGTTATCAAATATCACTGAAGCAACAATGGCTGTTAGCTATAATGAATGCATGAGGGGTGTATTACCCATTCTGTGTAAGCTAACACCTTCTCTGCTGTCCCGCTTTGTGCTTTTTATTTATTCATCTGTCTTTTATCTGTATTTTCTAACCTGTTTTACTTCTTAGATTGTCCTTTTTTTATTCTATTTTCATCTCCTGATTGTTTTCCTCTTCATAACACACCTAGATGTCTGATTTTAGTGGACTTTTTCCATCTTAACTCACAGATTTCTAGAAATACATAGTCATATATAAACATATGTGCATTAATTAATAAAGCGGTTAATCCTTAAATACTGTTCACGGCCATTTTTTACATTTAATAGCTATAAAAGCACCATTTACACATTTCTTTTAGCAGGACTTTTCCTAATGTGAGCCACAGTATATTAAAAAAGGAAACAAAATTCATCTTTTTTTATTTTTGTGCAGCTGAAACACATTTTTAAATATGCAAATGTACAAGTTTGATGATTCAAACATGTTGTTATGTACACTTCATATTCTATAAAATGTTCTCCTGGAACATAAAATAGTCTTTTTCCATAAGATTAAACAAAGAGAAGGATTAATCAAACGCTTATTAATGACTGATGGGGAATGTATGAATGTGAATTGGTGTAAAGACCAATTATGACTTTTACATTTGCCCCTGGGTTTCCTCTTCTTCATCACATTTCCTCTTTAGTTGTTTTATTATTATTTTTTTTTTATCTTTATTTTCCATTTAATACTCCCCACCTCACATTTCTGCTTTTTTATCCACTTTATTTTATTTTATTATTTATTTATTATCATCATTTATTAATGTTATATTTTATTTGGGTGTACTGAATTGTAAAATTAAACCCAGTTCCTGTTTTTATTGAGTCATTATTTATTTATCCATCTATTGGCATGTAAAGCACTTTCTGTTGCATTACTATGTATGACAAGTGCTATACAAATAAAAAGTGATTGATTCATTGATTGAATAAAACAGATCATTAACAACGCTGATGAGCAGTAAGTCTTCTGTCTTTCCTGTTTAGTTCAGCTTTTATACACTGATGCTGTGTTTGTTGATCATGTTGGATAAATAGAGGCGGTGTGTGTGTGTGTTTTCATTTTTTTTTTTGGCCTTTTGTTATGCAGGATGTTGCAAAGTAAACAGCCTGTTTGTTTTTCTCCTCCCTTCTTCTTCTAACTTTCTATTAAAAGTCTGTTTTGACTGTGAGAAAGATCGCTCACCCTCTTTTTAAAATTTGCACCCACCCAAAAGAAAAACAAACAATGTCTGCCCATGTTTGACCACATGAGATACAGTAGGTGTTTCTCTTTTATTTTGAAATGAAGGTTCATCAGCTTAATTAGGCTTCTGAAGATCCAAAAAAGCATCAATTTAACATTCAAGCCTGTATTCAAGAGAAATGAAGGTTTATATGCTGTGAGTCTGTAAGTATGCAAAGAAGAAGAACATCTTGATCTCTTCTACCAACATTTGGGATGAGTTTAAAGCAACTTTAAATTAATATTTCTATTATAATAAATGATCAAATGAAAGAGTTATCACCCAACTCTGCTGTTTATTGCTTTTTTCACCACTTTGTTCTAGTCCTCGAGTCCCAATCAGAAGTAAAAGGCAGCATGACATCATTTATCTGTCATTTATTCATTTATTTGATGACTTTGTACTTGATTTTTTGTTTTTTTGCCTTTAATTTTCTTCATAAATTAAGTTATTTTATTATATTTATTCTTATTATTATTATGTGATAACATTGTGGTTCAGGTCTAGTGAGGTTTAGACACAGAAAGCACTTCATGGTTAGGGTTAAAATGATCACGTTGCTTTCATTCGTTTTTCATCATTTTCTGACATCAAAGAAAATAAATTGACACATTAATCCAACTTTGCAGCTCCAGTGTCGCCACTCTGTTGGTGTCCACTAAATGTTAAAAAGACGCAGCCCACACAAATAAAAATAAAGTTAGACAAAGAGTAAATTGCTGGCCAGACAACAGTCGGTTTCTTATTGAACTCGTTGGATTTATGAGCTACAGCTGGTTAGATTTACTGGGGAAAGTCGGCGATTAAAACGTTCATCTCCTACAAGCTTGTTAAGATAGTAAAGTTGTGGGTTTTCTCTTTCAACTTTAAATTTAAAAATGATTTAAACTGTTCAGTGGTTTAATTTTTAGAGATATAAATATAGGCTATATCTGTAAATGACATACAAAATCCTTCATTTCATTCATTTAACAAGTGTTGCCTAAAACTACGTGATTAGAGAAGCAGTAATCAAGACTTCTGGTCAGATTCAGACACTTTTAGGTCTGTAATATACCCATTTAAAAGGTCCGATACCTGATAATTGATCCCTAATGATGAGTCTTTAATGGACAGACCCCAAAAAAGTGCTGCAGCGACAGAACATTAGAGGCAGCCGAGGTCACAGCAGTTCTTTGTCCCATTTTTTCTCCTTTTATGGCTTTAAATTAGTTTCCACTGTCAGGATTAATAAGACATTGATCTATCACTACATTACAATGACTTTAGGAAGAAGCTCCTGTAGGACTGACATTGAAACCTGATGTCCTCAAACTAGAGCTGCAAATAACAATCATTTTCTTTATCGATCATTTTCTCAAGTTAAAAATCGGTCTTTAAAATGTCAGAAAATGTCGATCGATGCTTCCCAGAGCCCAAGATGAAACCTAAAAATGTCTTGAAATTTGTCCAACCTGAAAGATATTCAATGTACCACCATTTAAGATATAAAAAACATGAAAATATCCACATTTAACAAGCTGAAACTAACAAAATTGGGCTTTTTTTCTCTTACAAATAGTCTGAATGAGTTGGAGTTTAATTTCCTGTCAGCTGACTAATCATTGCAGCTTTTTAAAATCAAACTCAATCACAGCTGCATTGGAGAAATCCAACAGCATGGCATGCAGCTTGTTGTGTGGCTGGTTATTAATGAGAATAAGAAAGCAGCAGCAGTCTGTGGCGTTCATGATTATGGATCATTAGCAATGATTAAACTGAGTGGTTTACGTAACACAGATCATTAACATGACATTAATGAAGCACACTGCTCAAAAAAAAAAAAAAAAAGCTCATATTGATGCATGAGACATGAGAGAGACGTGTTAAGAAAAATAAATGCAGCAGTCAACCGTGTAGCCTTCAGGTAAAACAGGAGATTCTAAAACTAGACTGCTACTATAATAAGATACCTCTATATTATTAGTCAGTGACAGATAAAATGGGATTCCTGTGTGAGTACTTTGCTCATACCCCCCACCTAAAGGTCTGTGGATGGTGGCTCTGAGTCACACCGCTCTGCTCTCGGGGGAAGATTGTATGACCTCCTGGTGAGAATCAACCACTTTGGCTCAGTCGTCCCAAATTTCACATTCACACAGAGAGACAGAGTGAGAGGTCAGGTTTTAAATGTCACACTGTCTCCGCCACGTATTGTCTTTCTTAAAGTGAGATAACCTGATATTCAGCTTTTTTGAACTGGTCATAAAATCAAGGTGAGTGTAATTTGAAAGGTGATGAGGCCACCCTGGTTGTGTTTCACTGCTTCCACTGGCTGAGAAATGCATTCAGCTCTTCAGTCCACAGAGTCCTGAGAGTGAGAGTCTTTTCTATTTGAGCACCCCCCACAAGGTAAACCTAATCCAAATAGGGGCCCTTGACAATGTTTGGGCACCTCTCCCCTCTTAATCCTTACGTATATACATGTATGCAGTGTTGGAGAGCAACTAGTTACATGTAACAGTGTTAACGCAATTTAATTAGACAATAAAATGGGTTACATCTGAAGTCAGACCTTTAAGACTTTTGCACAGGAGGGTTTTTTCCTCATTTTTTAATATTTAACATGTTACTTAATACATATATTGCTGTTTTTAATTCTTTGAAATCAATATTTTTTCTGAATAAATCATGATGTGGGCTTATTTGGAGAACACATGGGCTTAAATGGTGTCACAGTACCAATACAGCCGATGCTGATTCTTGACTTTCTTCATAAAATGTCTTTATTTTATATTCCAAAATCTACACGAAGTAATGAATACATTTTCAAATGAGAGATAAAACTTCCATCTCCTTTATAAATCATGTCAGTATCCATGAAAAACACCTCAACTCACATTTTGGTGGGCTTAGTAATAAGTTACTTTCATCAGTCACTGAAATAATTACATTACTTGATACATTTTACATAGGGTAACTTGTAATCTGCAACCTATTACGTTTCCATAGTAACCTTCCCAACCCTGTATACATGTATGTTCATATATGTGTGTGTATGTCAGAGAGAGAGAGAGAGAGAGAGAGAGAGAGAGAGAGAGAGAGAGAGCTGCACCACTTGAAGTCCAGGAAGGTCATCTTGCAGCCCCTGAACGTGCCTCTCTGACATGTTTAGAAATACATGCGAAACCCCATTTAAAATGTCGCCAATTTAAATAAACCATGTTAAAACGCTGCCTCTTACATATAAAACAACACAATTAAAGATGTTTCCCAAAAGGTCACAACCCACTCCTTAATTCGGCATAAATTAAATACATCTGGAGACAAAACACTGCTAATAAAAGTGCACTTTTTCTCTTTGCTCGCTGATACTTTCCCCTGTATCTTTTGGAGGGAACACAAAGCAGCACCACCACTTATAAAAGTTGAAATTTTATTCAAATAAGTGTCCCTATATATACTAAAGCAGCGCCGAATTGCACAACGTGAGGTAAAAAATGTGATATAATCTCAATTTATCTTTTATGTGATGCACAGACACACAAACTAATGCAGAAACGCTTAATTGCCAGATTTTTAAAGGGGGTCTTGCAGAAGATTTGAACCAACACAACGGCGCGTATGACTGGGGCAACAACACCACACGGATTGATGCCTCCTTGCACAATAAGAACATTTCTGATACATTATAACCCCGTATACGCACACAACACTGATACATTAACACTGTATTTCCCTCTTCAGCAACTAATAATGTACCACAAAACATCTAAAGAGAGGCTTGAGGGGGGGTTCATGGGGAAAAAAGAATTGGAAATCCGACCACTCGCCACGCAGACAATCGATGAGCCATGTAAGAGCGGATTTGCACATAAAAAACGTGATTTAAATAGGAAAACACCCCCCAAAAATGCTCTTTTTTAAGCAACAGAAGAGGAAAAAGCAGGGATAGGAAACGACAAAGGGATACAAGTAGAGATTTAACATGCAGTGCAAATTCCTTACAGCACTTTGCTTGAAGGGGAGCAGAAGAAGAAGAAGAAGGGGTACCAGTGCCTACCTTCTCATTGAGACGAATGATTTGGTCCATTTTGTCGTCGTTTTGTAAAAGCTCCCTCAGCTCAGTGGTGCTCAAAGCTCTGTAACCGTCAGGAGGACAAGTGTTGGACTCCTTCAAGTTGGACATTTTTTTTTATAATTCCCTTTCAAAAAAAAAAGAAATGCGGCTTCTGGAGCTGTGAGAGAGGGAGAGAGAGATAGATAGATAGATAGAGAGAGAGGAGGAGAAGAGGGGGAAACGCAGAGTCCCGCACAGCGCTCACATCTCGCTCGAGGAGTCACACTGGAATGCTGCGTTCAGCCCCGCGTGCAGCAGCGTCAATGTTGCCACTGTAAACACATAGCTGCGCACGCATCCTGTCGAGACCTTCAAAGTAAAACACCCTGCAGTAGCGCAATTGTTCACGATATGATATCATATTATATTAAATCGATTCAATGGACAACGATTCGATAATTGCCAGAGGTGGGGAACATTTACTTAGTAAGTACTTACTAAGTATTATAGTTATTATATTGTTATCATTGTCAACTAAAACTGTCAGTGAAAACATTATTTAATTAACTGAGATTTTAAAGAAATAAGAGTTTTGTAAAAAAAAAAAAAAAAAAAAAAAAAAAATGAATAAAAAAATTTAAAAAGTAAGTAAATAAGCTGTGAACAGCAGTGAACAAATAATTCAGTTAAAATAAAACTAAAAAAGTTTTTTTTTTAATTAAATAAAAATTACAATGAACAATACAAAACTAACTAAAAATAAACTGAATTTTTAGTTTAGTTTTAGATTTTTCTTTTCATTTTCTCCCTCCATTTTTACTATATTCGGTTCAGTTTGACTTCCTGAAATAAAGGGCTAGGACCAGTATAGGGAGACCACAAACAGGTCTCATCCCGTCAAGACCTTCAAAGTAAAACACCCAGCAGTAGTGCGTTTGTTCTCAATATTATATTATATTGATTCAACGCACAACGATTCGATATTTGCCAGAGGTGGAACTGGGAAAAATTGACGTAAGTATGTAGCCGAGTTATTTTTATTATATTGTATATTTGTTTAATTATTTTATTTTATGAACTTCCTCAAAACCTGCAATGCTGAAATACCAGTATTAATAGTGTAATAGCCCTTTATTGTAAAGTTAAAATCGTTTTTATACTGTTAATTAAGTTTTGAGAGTGTTTATGGTTCCTCTTCACCTGTGTTGCACAGGGGGGTTAATTAGTGGGGCACACAAGTGATGCATGTGTGACGTCGGTCCAAATTCCCGGCAAAACTAAGCTAACTACTGAACTGGTAAGACGTGTGTTGTGATGCTCCGTGTTTAGCTGCTAAGCTAGCATCATAAAACTTGTGTGTTTTATGAAAACTGCATTTAATTGAAACAGTAGACTTTTATGTGTGTTCTAGCAACTTTTGCCTGTGTATTTTGTCCACTTAAGCGGCCGTAACTTTAGTTATACTCAACGTTGCTCATTTGCATATTGTGTACCTAGCTGCAGGAGAGAGAGAGAGTAATCTTCCAGCGTGTGTAACCTGACTGCCCCTGTGCTGCTTTTATAGGTGCGTTTCAATATTTGAGTGTTATTTGTGATGTTCAGTGCAATTTTCAAAAGGGTTTACATTTTTATTCTTTCATGCTCATGAAGGTTCATGATTGTACACGGTTTATTTTATCTGTATTATTTTAGCATGATGTTTTATTATGTTAATTTTTGAGAGAATGTTTAAACACACTTAAAAAAAAAAAACTAAGCTAACTACTGAACTGCTGCAGGAGAGAGAGAGAGTAATCTTCCAGCGTGTGTAACCTGACTGCCCCTGTGCTGCTTTTATAGAATAAATCGGATGTGAACCCTCAACCCTTGTGTGACTGGTTTGGCCTGTCGACCATTTTGCATCTGCTACAAGTACAGTAACAAGGTACAGATACTTTGTTACTGTATCTAGGTTATTATAGTTAACTAAAACTAAAACTAGCAGTGAAAAAATAATTTACTTAAAGAAAAAAAGAAAACTAAACAAAAACTACAATTAACAATCCAAAACTTAGTGAAACTAAACTGCAGATAAAATCAGCTCCCCTTGCTAGTGTGAGTAGTTTGTTTTTGTGATGACTTTTTACTTTTACTCCCTACATCTGAACACAAACATTTGTACTGTCTACTCCTTACATTGTGAAAACAGACTCCTTACATGTTTTAACCTCAGACGTTATAAAAAAAAAAGGCATGACCTGCAAATAAGCGACAGAAAACCAATCTTTCGTCTTCTTCTTCTTTTGGTGTGTGCGCTCCGTGTTGCCCTGGAGGCTGCTCATATCATAAAGAAAGTCCCAACAATGTGTTCAGACAGTGCAGGAATATGACAGCGGCAGGAAGACTCCTACCATATGAACACATGCTGAGCACTGTCAGTTTACAGAGGTCGATAATAACAGCAATCTGTGACAGTGAGTCAGAGCAGAGCGATTAACGTGATTTTAAAAATGAACACGTTATGCTCAGCCCTTATTTGCATTGTGATTAACGCGTTAACGCTGACAGCCCTAATATTTAAATTGTATATATTTATATCATATATTGTTATATATATGTATATGTGTATATATATATATATATATATATATAATATATATATTCTGTCTTGAAATTTGCCTTGAAGCAAAACTAGACTGTGTCCAGTCATTGTTTCCTGTGCAGGTTGATAAAAAAGAGGAAAACTATCCTATTGAAATAAAAGAGGTATTATGTATCATTGATGGTAAAAAATCATTTTTACTTTTTTAGGATAGAAAGGAAGGAAGGAAAGAAGGAAAGGAAGGAGTAAGGAGGAAAAGAAAAGAGGAAGGAATTTAGGAGAGAAGGAAGGAAAGAAGGAAAGAAGGAATTTAGGAGAGAAGGAAGGGAGGAAGGAAAGGAGGATGGAAGGAAGGAAGGAAAGAAAGGAGTAAGCAGGGAGGGAGGAAAGGAGGAAGGATGGAAGGAAGGAGGGAGGGAGGGAGGAAGGAAAGAAGGAAGGAAGCAAGGATGGAAGGAAGGAAAGGAGTAAGGAGGGAGGGAGGAAGGAAAGAAGGAAGGAAGCAAGGATGGAAGGAGAAGGGAGCAAAGAAAGAGGGAAGAAGGAAGGAAAGAAGGAACAGTCAAAATTGATGGGGTCAATTTGACCCGGGAGGACGACACAAGGGTATTTCAGAGCCTGTACTTTCTTACTTTTACTTGGGTAAAGGAGTTGAATCAGTACTTTTACTTTTACTAAGTGTCTGTACTTCTACTTAAGTACAGAATGTGAGTACTTTTGCAACTTCTGATATTTTCTGATATCACAAAATTTCCCACGATACGATTTCAATTTGATTCGGTTCAGGAGCCAACGATCGATATGAGACCATATCACGATCACTTCCATTCATATCAAATCACAAAAGGCAACTAAAATATCAGCTGACCTTTTTATTTCTAACTCAGCAAGACATTAAATGAAAAACAACATATTCTTTAAAACATAGAAATAGACCTCTGTTCACTATAAAGTGCCACATTTTGATATACTTAAAATTTTGACATCCTATAAAAGAAAAACCAAAAGAATATTAAGTCACTATTTTTGTACATTAAAGCAGGATTTTTGCTTCTCTTTCAAAACTGCCCAAAAGACGAGAAGCAGCAGCACATTTCAGACAGTTTATAGTCTGTCCGAAGCATTTGATGATAGCCTTGCCTCTAATCCGGCTGCGGACATGTTGCTGGCTGCTGAAATGTGAAATCACAGCAGTGATACTCATCGCTCTTCTAGAGTTGTGGTTTAGTTTTTTGTGGAAAAATAGCTGGTTAGGATCTTCACTGACTTTTTTTTTTTTTCTGGCCGTTGCCATGGTTCCATTTGCACATTTTGTTTGGAGGTGTGCATGTGTTTATCTTTACACTCTTACCCTTCAGCTGTAATATCACATGTTCATTAGTGAGCATTTTTTCTGTTTACACAATGATTAAAAGGATGAGTTCACAGTTTCTCGAGTGTGTCTTAAAACAGCAGTCTGAAGAGAGAGGTTACTCCCTCGCTGTAATTGGATAACTGCTGCTTTGTATCAGCCAGGTTCATTTCAGAAGTGCTGAGGCCAAAAGTGTGTGTGTGTGTGTGTGTGTGTGTGTGTGTGTGTGTGTGTGTGTGTGGTGGGGGCTGGGATGGGGGGGAACGGTATACCTAAGTCACTTTCAAGTTGACTGGGAACAGCTAGGGTACTTTCAGGCACAAATTTCAGATTAAAGACCAGCTAATTGGGGACAACAAGTGGGAAAAAGATGATTTTTGGGTTTGTTGTCAAGGTTACGGGTATGTTAAGGTTAGGGTTTGGGAAATAAATGTAAGTCTATGTCATGTCCCCCAGAAGTGGACCGTAAAAACCGGTGTATAAGTCACACCGGTGTATGTGTGAAGTCTATCATAGGCTACTTTCAGAGACACATTTCAGAATAAAGACCAGCTTATAGGGGACTACTTGTCCAATTGGGGACAAAAGACGGGTCTCCAAGTGGGAAAAAGCTGATTTTTGGGTTAGGTGTAGGTTCAGGTTTGAGTTAGGGTAAGTCTCCTCGAAAATGAATGTAAGTCTATGAAATGTCCCCAAAAGTGAGCTAAGTTAACCTGTGTGTGTGTGTGTGAGTGAGTCTGACTTATCCTACTTTTGGGACATATTTCAAACTTAATTCTAGTTAATTAGGGACAGCTTGTCAAACTGAGGTCTCCATGTTCAACAAATGAAACTCAACTATCTATATTGATATTTCCTAAATGCTTAAATTATTCAATCTTTCAAAATGTGACAATAGTTGCAAATGTGAAGGAGCTGATGTTTTGGGTCAGTGGTTAAGGTTAAGGGTAACGTTAGGGTTGAGCAAGTAGTGATTATGGTTTGGGTCAGGGTCTTGTGGTGCAGTAATGGCAGCGGGGCGCCGTCATGCCCGTAATTCCAATTGTGAAATACATATTTTTATGAAAATGTTTTGTTATTGTTGTGTTGAGTATAAACTGCAGGAGTCACTTTCACA
The DNA here is from genome assembly GCA_021039105.1 of Scomber colias. Classification (NCBI taxonomy): domain Eukaryota; kingdom Metazoa; phylum Chordata; class Actinopteri; order Scombriformes; family Scombridae; genus Scomber; species Scomber colias. Next base: position 1,512,239 of record JAJDFG010000109.1, read on the forward strand.
TAAATCACGTATAATTACAGAAATGTGCAGTGACTAATGAAAAAGCACTGCCTGCAATCTTTGTCTCGGTGCCGAAGGGCGTGCTTTCCTCTGCCTGGTGGCCGTGTGTGTGTGTGTGTGTGTGTGTGTGTGTATGTGTATGTGTGCCATATGTTTGGCTGCTTGTCCTCTTGTTCCTACAGCTGGATGTTTGAGCTTCACTGTGCAGAGTTTGACTAGAAAGCTGTTTTTTCATATCCACCTGCTGGACGTGGAAAGTTCCTCTGAGGTCATCTTAACTCAGAGTTTTAACCTTTGTGTCGTCCTCCCGGGTCAAATTGACCCCGTCTGTTTTGGCTGTTCCTTCTTTCCTTCCTTCCTTCCTCCCCTCCCTCCTTCTCTCGTTCTTTCCTTCCTCTCTCTTTCCTCCTTCCTTCTTTCCTTCCTTGCTTCTGTCCTTCCTTCCTCCCTCCCTCTTTCCTCCCTCTCTCCTACCTACCTTCCTTCCTTCTTTCCTCTGTCCTTCCTTCCTTTCCTTCCTCCTTTCCTTTCCTCCCTCCCTTTCTCCCTCCTTTCCTTCCTTCCTTCTTTCCTTTCCTCCCTCCTTTCCTTCCTTTCCTCCCTCTTTTCCTTCCTTCCTCCCTCCCTGCTTCTTTCCTTCCCTCCTACCCTCCTTCCATCTTTCCCCACTCCCTCCTACCTTCTTTCCTTTCCTTCCTTCCTTCCTTCCTACCTTCCTTCCTTCCTTCCTTCCTTCCTTCCTACTTTCCTACTTTCCTTCCTTCCTCCTTTCCTTCCTCCCTTCTTCCCTCCCTTCCTTCCTTGACTCGAGGACAACAGGAGGGTTAAAGGAACCCCGACTCTTAAGACCTGTATGCCTTAATACACTATAATTGCCTTCTCCATGTAAAATATGTGGTTATAAACACATTCAATATGTTCATCATTTAAACATCCTCAACATTTAATACATATTTTGACATATAGAAGACGATCTAACACTACATACTACATGAACTCTGCGTTGATGATGTAAAATGGTTGCATTTGGAGGTGACTGTGCTGCTTTTGGCTGCATGCTCCAGTCAAAATGAAACAAGGGAAGTGATGTAAGTCTTCAAAGAGAAAGAAAAGGATGAATATAACTTCCTAAAGACCTGCAGACCAGCAGCTGTGTTCTCATCACTTCAGCCCGGATGCGTTTGACCACAGCTGTTAAAAGAGCTAATGGGTGCTGTGGTAAAGCTAATGCACTGTCTACAATTTTCCCCAACAAGGAGTCTAATGTAACACAGTTGTTATTTTAAGGAAGTTTTAAAAAGGTGGATAAAACACACCAGACATATTTTATTATTACAAAGTGTCTTAAAATAAAGGAGGAGATCTTTAACCCTTGTGTCGTCCTCCCGGGTCAAATTGACCCCATCAATTTTGACTGTTCCTTCTTTCCTTCCTTCCTCCCTCCCTCCTTACTCCTTTCCTTCCTTCCTCCCTTCCTTCCTTCCTTCTTCTTTTCCTCCCTCCCTCCTTACTCCTTTCTTTCCTTCCTTCCTTCCTTCCTTCCTTCCTTCCTTCCTTCCTTCATTCCTCCTTTCCTTCCTTCCTTCCTTCTCTCCTAAATTCCTTCCTTCTTCCTCCTTTCCTTCCTTCCTTCCTTCCTTCATTTCTCCTTTCCTTCCTCCCTTCCTTCTCTCCTAAAGTCCTTCCTTCTTTCCTTCCTCCCTTCCTTCTCTCCTAAAGTCCTTCCTCTTTTCCTCCTTACTCCTTTCTTTCCTTCCTTCCTTCCTTCCTTACTCCTTTCTTTCCTTCCTTCCTTCCTCCTTCCTCCTATCCTTCCTTGACCTGAGGACAACAGGAGGGTTAATCAAGAAAATAATTAGCAAATTAATTGATAAAACTGATCATTAGTTGCAGCCTGAATGGATTAAACACAACCTAATTTAAGTAAATACACTATAAGCACAACATTATATTAAACCAGCAATAAATTATTTTTCTTTTTACCACTACAGTATGTTGTCAAATATACTGAGAACACAATATTGCCTTGCAGAGTTGTCATACCGGCCTTCCTGGATTATATTTCATTATCTCACCACTGCCTGAAATAAAACACCCACACCAACAAGACCTCTGATGGAGTTTTAATGTTTTCTGTATCTGAGCATCCGGTACAGTTCCTATCATGTCAGATCATGTTGTGTTTTAATGGTGCTTACTTCCACTCAGAGATACAGTTCATTAAATAATAATAAACTGAAGTAAGGTGCTTCACATAATACACTATGCATTATTTAAGTCAAATAAACAGAATATCATACACAAAAACACAATAAAAAATAAATTAAATTAAAAATGAATCCTCCTGTCGTCCTCATGGGTCAAAATTGACCCCCGGACAACAGACGTTAACTGAAAAATAAGGTATAATTTCATTTAAATCAGGCCTATTGACCATAATTTCCAAAAATATGTGTAAAACCTGTGGTAATAAGTGGGAATGAAGTTGGCTAAAAAGAACCAGAATTGGGTGATAATTTAAACCTTTATTCTTTATAAACAGTCAAACCAGACCAGGTCAGTATTGACCCAGGAAGACAAAAGTTGCATGCTTGACAGGAAGACAAGAGGAGGGTTAACAAACATTTAGGGCCCACTGGAGGTCTGGAGTCCAGGGCCAGTTCCCTATGAATTTGCTTATAATCCAGTTTTAACCATAAAAGAATTAACCCCTTGTGTCGTCCTCCCGGGTCAAATTGACCCCATCAATTTTGACTGTTCCTTCTTTCCTTCCTTCTTCCCTCTTTCTTTGCTTCCTCCTCCTTCCTTCTTTCCTTCTTTCCTTCCTCCATTCCTCCTTCCTTCCTCCTTTCCTTCCTTCTTCCTTTCCTTCCTTCCTT
>JAJDFG010001090.1:0-48416 GCA_021039105.1 Scomber colias
GACCTTTTTAACTTCTTTCCAACTCGTTACCACAGATTTTACACATATTTTTGGGGAAATTATGGTCAATATGCCTCATTTAAAGAAACTATACTTCATTTTTCAGCTGTTGTCCTTGAGTCAGTTCATTCATCACCTAATATTAACCCTTGTGTCGTCCTCCCGGGTCAAATTGACCCCGTCTGTTTCTTCTTTCCTCCCTCCCTTCCTTCCGTCTGTACTTCCTCCATCCCCCTTTCTTCCCTCCTTCTTTCCTTCCTTCCTACCTTCTTTCCTCCCTCCCTCCTTCCTTCCTCCTTTCCTTCCTTCCTCCCTCCCTCCCCTCCCTCCTTCCTTCCTTCCTCCTTTCCTTCCTTATTCCTTCCTTCCTCCTTTCCTTCCTCCTTTCCTTCCTCTTTCCTTCCTTCCCTTCCTCCTTTCCTTCCTTATGTCCTTCCTTCCTCCCTTCCTTCCTTCCTTCCTCCCTCCTTTCCATCCTTCCTCCCTCCCTCCTTTCCTTCCTTCCCTTCAATATAAACAGAACTACAAAGATGCTTCTCAAACATAATGTCCTAATCTAATTTCCTACAATAGTGACACTTCGCATAAATGTCACAATATTGCAAAAACATCAAGAATCAATTAAACAAAATAACATTAACACAACATTAAGATTGATATATATTAATTATATATATACAGTATATCCTATTTATTTGCATTTCTGTCTCATCTCTTTAGCTCCAAAGTTAATAAACATCATCATCTTTACAACTTCACAGTAGTTACTAGGCAACACTGACAATATTTGACTTATAAAAGCCGCATTTCTACTAAAAATATAACCTGTATTATCTTGCTTTCTTGTGTAATTCAGCACCTCCAGAAATAACTAGCGCTGAATAAACTTTAATGAATGATAATCAGCAGCATCATATTTCCATTTCAGCCATTTCAGGTGCATCGAATGAACCTTCAAGAGCCATGATGAGAATAAAATCTGACTTTTAAACTTAAATTCGCTGATATTTAAGAGGCTTGTGCTAGCATTGATTTTTTTTTTCTTCTCTCATTGTTGCAAAGCTCGGAGAAACAGACTCAGGTATAAGAGCAGTGACCTCCGTTAATGTATCGTGTGTGAGCTGTTTGCACATCACTGCTACACAGAAAGAACAAGGAGAAGAAGAAGAAGAAGCACATTAGGAAGCAGGCTTGTGGTGGTAGTGAGGATTTGGGGGGGGTGGGGGGGGCAGACAGGCTTGCATTAAGCACAGACTGGAGGGGGGGGGTTGGGGGGGGGGCTCTTGAGGAAGATGTGTCACCTTCAACACAACCAAAGATAAAAACTGCCTGGTTACAAACACACAGAGTCGTGTTGAGGATGGCACAGCTGTGTTTAAGAGCGCGGGAACAAGAAGAGGTCGTCATACCAACAACAAGACAGACAGGCAGTGTGGTGGTGAGGCTGGTAGAACGCTGCCGCCGTCGCCACCGGCAACGCTACCACCGCCGCCGCCACCGCCACCGCCACCGCCTGCACTGTGCTGCGTACCAGGAGGCTTACCGATGGTAGCAGAGTGTTTTGGGGCTGGAGGCAGACCCCTGCTGGTTAAAATGGTGATGCATGTTTCCAGCTGCAAAGAGAGCAGAGCCAACAGACTGATGGACAACCACTCGAGAGACAAGAGAGCTGTGTGTGTGTAGGTCTGTGTGTGTGTGTGTGTGAGTGTGAGTGTCTGTGTGTGAGTGTGTGTGTGTGTGTGTGTTGTGTGTGTGGAGTGTGTGTGTGTGTGTGTGTGTGTGTGTGTGTGTGTGTGTGTGTGTGTGTGTGTGTGTCGAGTAAGCATTCGTGTCAATAAAGAGAGACAGGATAGAGACAGAGGGAGAGAGAAAGAAAGAGAAAGACAGGGGACAGAGAAGGACAGAGAGAGAGAGACGGAGAGAGAGAGAGAAGGACAGGGAGAGAGGGCAGAGAGAGAGAGAGGGAGAGAGAGAGAGAGAGAGACGGAGACAGCAAGAGAGAGAGACGGAGAGACAGACAGAGACAGAGAGAGAGAGAGAGACGTAAAGAGACAGAAAGAGAGAAAGAGAGAGAGGCCCTTCAGGAATCAGCTGTTTTTTTCTTTGGTTATTTTAAAACTACTAATCAACATAATACGACTTTTTCACGTCTTTCTATAAACTCCAGAGAAGAAGAAGATGAAGAGATAAAGTTTATAAGAAGTTCAATTCAGAGCACAGTGATTCATTTAACCTGTTTAATGTTTGCATACTCTGAATAATAATAAAGAGCTCTCAAATAATCAATAGTGAGCAGCTTCAATACAGTTATTTTTATTTGTTAAATACAGTAATACATCACTAAAAGTTCAGCCAAATCCTGGAGAGACTCAAACAGGAGAGAGACAGAAGCAGAGCGACAGACAGAGACAGAGACAGAGAGAGAGAGACAGAGAGACAGAGAGAGAGAGAGAGATAGAGAGAGAGAGAGAGATAGAGAGAGACAGAGACAGAGAGACGAGAGAGAGAGAGAGAGAGGAGAGAGAGAGAGAGAGAGAGAGAGAGAGAGACAGGAAAGGAAATCATATATGTGTATTCAGACAGTATGTGTGTGACCTGTAACAGTAAAATAAAGCAGATACATCCTCCACTCTTAAATCCATCGCTCAGAAGGGAAAAAAGTTTTGTCAAATTTCTGCAAAAAAAAAACATTTCCTCTTTCTCTTTTGTTATTTTTAAAGGTTGCTTCATGCTCCTTTTATGTGACACACTTTTTAAATTTTGCATGCATTTATTGTAAGAAAGGTAAAGTTCAATAAAGTTATCATTAGGGCCCGAGCACTGACCCAACGCAAAGCTCGATTGTATCTGTAAACCAACATGCATGGGGGGGTGGCGAGGGCCCGTTCATCGCTGCTTGCAGCTTTAATTATTATTATTATTATTATTATTATTATTATTATTATCATCTAGGGCGTGTCCAAAAAATCGATCCAGCAATTAATATCGATTTCTATTTAAAAATTCGATATCGATTCAAAATTCTGTGAATCGATTTTTTACAACTTTGTCTTGTATTGAACTGACATGCTTATCACATTGTCTTATCTTTATGTGGTGGTATCGGTATTGGTTACACGATGACAACATAATTCAAAATGACATGATTTAAAATGCCACTGGTCTTAAAGGTAAATACACATAGATGCTATCATGCTAGATCCCAGTGTTGGATCAGACTCATCATTTAACTTTACTCTTGAAGAATTTGGTGTCCACACATGATTGCGTGTTAAAAATATTGTCTGACTTCAAAACAGAAACTCTGGGAACATAAAATTGAATTGATATTGAATCGGAAATCGAATCGAATCGGGACCATGTGAATCGTAATTGAATCGATTCAGGAAATCATTGACAATACCCAGACCTAGTATCGTCATATATATTATTGTGGTGTAAAGTTTCTTATTCCAGATGTGCACTTCTACCACACAACCTTTTCATACTTTCTGCTTCAGTAATAATATCACTTCCAATAAATGTTTTTTGAGAAAGTAAATGATTTATATTATATATTTTTTCCAGCAGCTGTTCCCGTGTTTACTGTTGTTTTTCCTGCACATGAACGCTCATCATCACACATGTGGGTCCATGAACGCCTCATCGTCACACATGTGGGTCCTGCACATGAACGCCTCATCGTCACACATGTGGGTCCATGAACGCCTCATCGTCACACATGTGGGTCCCTGAACGCCTCATCGTCACACATGTGGGTCCATGAACGCCTCATCATCACACATGTGGGTCCATGAACGCCTCATCATCACACATGTGGGTCCAGTGAACGCCTCATCGTCACACATGTGGGTCCATGAACGCCTCATCATCACACATGTGGGTCCATGAACGCCTCATCATCACACATGTGGGTCCATGAACGCCTCATCATCACACATGTGGTCCATGAACGCCTCATCATCACACATGTGGGTCCCTGAACGCCTCATCATCACACATGTGGGTCCATGAACGCCTCATCGTCACACATGTGGGTCCATGAACGCCTCATCGTCACACATGTGGGTCCATGAACGCCTCATCGTCACACATGTGGGTCCGATGAACGCCTCATCATCACACATGTGGTCCATGAACGCCTCATCATCACACATGTGGGTCCACTGAGACGATCCTGTCGCTTCTAAAAGAGCAACATCTGGCAACAGTTCAGTCAAAACAAATGTCTTCCACCTGAAGTGTGATGATGAGCGACGATTATCATCCACGCCACTTGTGATTTCATTTCATTTGCACCGTTAAATGTTGGGGGGGGGGGGCCGGGGTTTAACCCTTTGGTGACTTACTGCGGTTGTCTTTGCTCTGCAGGATGGGGGTGTAGAGGTTTTTGGATATCCGCCCGTCTGAGGTGGTGGTGTTCATCCCCGTGGTGTTGTTCCTCTCTCCCTGCTGCACGGGGCTCGACTGGTGACGCAAGATATCCACCAGCGACCTGACGGATGGAGAGGTTGGAGGGGATGGAGGGATGGAAGGATGGAGGAAGATAAAGGGATAAAAAGGGAAAGAGAAAAGGTCAGAGGAGAAAGAGGCATGAAGAAACGAAAGGGAAACAGAGAGAAGAAGTGTTCTTCATTCCTCCCTTTGTATCGTCCTCCAGGGTCAAATTGACCCGTCTGTTTTCACTGTTCCTTCTTTCTTTCTTTCTTTCTTTCTTTCTTTCTTTCTTTCTTTCTTTCCTTCTTCCTTCCTTCCTTCCCTCTTTCTTTCCTCCACCCTTCCTTCTTTCCTTCCTCCTACCTTCCCTTTCCTCCCTCCTTTCCTTTCTTCTTCCTCCTTTCCTTCCTTCCTCCCTCCCTCCTTTCCTTCCTTCCTCCTCCCTTCCTTCCTTTCTCCCTCCCTCTTCCTCCTTTTCTTCCTTCCTTTCCTTACTTCTTCCTCCCTTCCTCCCTCCTTTGCTTCCATGACTTGAGGACAACAGGAGGGTTAAAGTAGTGAACATTAAAAAGTGCAAGTTTATCATATTATTCAGGTCAGCGGCAGTGGTGTGTGTGTGTGTGTGTGTGTGTGTGTGTGTGTGTGTGTGTGTGTGTGTGTGTGTGTGGTTGTAATGCTGTCACATTACAAAAAGACTAGATACTAAATGTTGAATGTGTAATGGTTTTATCATGTTTGAGGAGCCATTAGATGGTTGCAACATTTATCTGAAAGCCTAAAAAGCCATTAAATGGAAGCTAGATGAAGTCAGCAGTGGTTAGCATATCCAGTCTCATTTTGGTGTTAGCGTGTAAAAACAGCAGCGTGAGGACGTTTTATTAAAGCCGACAGACTCCGTCCTCCGGTCTCACCTGGGCATGTTGATGTCCCTGTTTCGGGGTCGGCGTGCCACCTTGCTGAAGGCGATCCTCACACCCACGGCCACCACCAGCGTGAAGGAGATCACCCCTCCTATTACATAGGCCGTGCTGCGTTCAGGGGAAAATTACAGGCATAATTATAGATTCTGCTACCCAACAGTATATAAGGTAGTTAAAAGTATGTTTCATTATGTTTTATATGTTTCTCATAAGGCAACAAGTCTAAAATATAATAATAATAATGAATGTAATACATAATATAACACAAGTAATACTGTAAATGGATGTTTTAACTTGTAATGGAGTATTTCTATATTGCAGTATTCTCTTTATTCCTTTCCTTACAGGCTGCTAGTCGACCTCTCCTTCTTCTTTGAATGCATTTTTTTTCTTACATTATCATCACTCGTGTTTGTCTGAGCGGATGTGACAGGAACATTGTTAGTAACCGCGGTTCTGCTTGTTGTGTCAGGGGCAGCGACAGTAAAGCAGAAAACCTTCAGGAGGAGTTTTATGAATGCTCCTCATCCAATGATGGAACAGTCCATTAATCTGTAGTGGGGGGGGGGGGGGGGGTTAAAATGTTTCTATATTTTTGTAGGTGATTTAGGGTTAATGAGAGTATATTCCACTCTTAGGCATCATTTAATGTATTTCTTTGACTGATATATTCATACCTTATAGCAAAACAGGGAAAAAATCAATGCAATATCACAAAACATAACAAATACTCAGGTGGGGAGTTCTGGTCCTCTGAAATGAAGCCAACCAGGAAGTAACTTAGAACTGCATTCTATCAAAAGGCCACCAGGGGGCGACCGTCTCTATACAAGTCAATGGAGAATTCACCAACTTCTCACTTGATTTCTAACCTCAGTAAACATTTTCAAAATGTGTTTATGGTCTCAATCGCTAGTTTAAAGCCTTCTTCAATGCAGTATGATGTTCATTTGGGACATTTTGGCCTCCCTGATTTTATATGTGACGATAAAGCAGGGTATGCATTAGGCGTGGCTACGTCCTGATTGACAGGTTGATTGACCAATGTCCTCGAGATCCAGCCCTCGCAACCATAGCAACCTCCCCGCTCCGCCCATGGCTCCACCTCATGCCCATATAAGTAGAATCCGGGGGGGGGGGGGGTTCCCAGCATGCACCTGAATTTTTCAAGATGGCGCTGCCTAGATTCGAAACTATTGGCTTCTGAGCAGCAGTCCACAAACCAATGGGTGACGTCACGGATGTTACGTCCATTTCTTTTATACAGTTTTATGCAAATACAAAACATCAGGCAAACAAGAGTGTGTGATTTTAAGACATTTAACCAAGTAATTTACAATATTACAAATTGTACATGAGAAAAATGTATAATCAGTTTAGGGAAATGGTGAAATAAAGATTTTCTCCTTCATCTTTCAAATAAAAACATCTCAAGCCGGATCATGACGAAGCAAAGCTGTGAGATAACGGGTGTGAAACGCTTTTACGCTGACAAAACAACCTTTAACGGCTTCATTTCCTGCTTTTTTTTAAGTCTAGACTCTGACCTGCTGTTCTGCTGCTGGAGCGTCTCGAAATCTGGGTCAGGCTTGCTCCCCGTCGGCACGGTAACGGTGACCTGTGGGTCGGCCCAGACTGGGGAGATGTAGTTGTTGCAGGAGTCCTGGTCCAGACGGTTCTTCTGGTGCTCGCAGCAGAAGCGGTAGTGGCAGGTGCCGCAGCAGTAGATGTAGCTGCCCTTGGAGCAGTTGAAGGTGCTGTCAAAGTGCCCCATAACGTCGAAATAACCCCTGAGGAACAAACACGAGGGGAGAAAAATGTGTCAAAGGATGCAGAGTTTCTTAATGTGTCTGCTGTTCGTCCCAGAAAAACCTGATCTGGGTGTTTAAGGAACGAGAGGCAAAGGAAAGGAGGGAGTAAAGAAAGAAGGCATGAAGGAATGATGGAAAGGAGGAAGAAGGAAGGACAGAGGAAAGAAGGAAGTAAGGACGGTAGCAGGGAGGAAGGAAAGAAGGACAGAGGAAAGGAGGGAGGGAGGAAGGAAGGAAGGAAGGAAGGAAGGAAGGAAGGAAGGAAAGGAGGAAGGAAAGAAGGAAGGCATGAAGGAAGGAAGGAAAGCTGGAAGAAGGAAGGAAAAAAGGAAGGAAGGAAGTAAGGACGGTAGCAGGGAGGAAGGAAAGAAGGACAGAGGAAAGGAAGGAAGGAAGGAAGGAAGGAAGGAAGGAAGGAAGGAAAGGAAGAAGGAAAGGAAGAAGGAAGGAAGGAAGGAAAGCTGGAAGAAGGAAGGAAGGATGGAAGGGAGGAAGAAGGAAGGAAAGAAGGAAGGCATGACGGAAGGAAGGAAAGCTGGAAGAAGGAAGGACAGAGGAAAGAAGGAAGTAAGGACGGTAGCAGGGAGGAAGGAAAGAAGGACAGAGGAAAGGAGGGAGGAAGGAAGAAGGAAGGAAGAAAGGAAAGAAGGAAGGAAGGAAAGCTGGAAGAAGGAAGGAAAGAAGGAAGGAAGGATGGAAAGGAGGAAGAAGGAAGAAGGAAGGAAGGGAGGAAGAAAGAAGGAAAGGAGGAAGGGAGGATGGAAGAGAGGAAGAAGGAAGGAAAGGAGGAAGGAAGAAAGAGGAAGGAAAGGAAGGAAGGACAGAGGAAAGAAGGAAGTAAGGACGATAGCAGGGAGGAAGGAAGGAAGGAAGGGAGGAAAGGAAAGGAAGGGAGGAAGGAAGGAAGGAAAGAAACATGTAAATGTTTCCTGATCTCCATGGTTACCCAGATTAAATGTAATATTTAGAACAATTGTATTCCATTACCTTTATTTAATATAAAACTAGTTGATATGCTGTTTTATTGAGAAATTAGTCTTTTTATGGTTACACCACTTAGACATTTTTACCATAATCCTCTAATATATTCTCTCTAAATGGATTAAAAGCAGATATTTGATGCTGAATCCACAAAAAAAGAATGTGTACAAATTATTCATACGTTTATTTTCACATTTTAACTCCTTTAAATTTAAACTAAACCACATGTTATTAACCTCTGAGCAGACAGTTTCTATTATCTAACTCTTCTATCTGCAGAGTGCTGGTGGTGTGTCAACTGAACAACAACCTACACATGAATAAAGGAAAGGCTGCTGATGCTGGTGTTGTAGCAGAGCAGCTTGAGCTCTTTAACATTTTAACAGATAAAACAGCAACACTCAATAAAATATTAAATCAAGTCCTAAAATCAACATCGATGAACATTTGGAGCTTCATGTTTTGTCATCGCTGCGTGTTTTCGATTGCCTGAACATAGCAGCGGCTGTTGGTAGGATCTGTAGTGTGCAGCTCGCCAACACACACACACACACACACACACACACACACACACACACACACAAACAGACACACACACACACACACACACACACACAAACACACACACACACAGACAGACACACACACACACACAAACACACACAAACACACACACACACACACACTGATTTAGAGCTGATTAGATGTTGCCTAGCAACAGCCGGACGCCTCTCAGCGCGCACAACATGAGCTTCAGTGAGATGGAGATCAGAGCTCTGCAGGAGGATGAAGAATCATGATGCAGCTCACTTTCATGACCGTCCACTGTGACTGTCGTCCTACACAAATGAAAATAAACTGAATTCTTTTGATACAGGCTCATCGTTTTCACAAAAATACTCGATTGTTTTTGAAAGTAGCAGCTCAGTTGGAGGTGGTTTTCACAGATTGTTTGTTTTTATTTATTTATTTGATCAGATTTCTACCTTGTAGTTTAATATTCAACATATCTACTGAGAAATACAGCTTATAGAAGCTGAGCCTTAACCCTCCTGTTGTCCTCAAGTCAAGGAGGGAAAGGAGGGAGGAAAGGACAGGAAGGAAGGAAGGAAGGTAGGAGGGAGGAATGAAGGAAGAAAGGAAGGATGGAAGGTAGGAGGGAGGAAGGAAGGGATGAAGAAGGAAGGAAAGGAGGAAGGAAGGAAGGGATGAAGAAAGAAGGAAAGGAGGGATGGAGAAAGGAAGGTAGGAGGGAGGAAAGAAGGAAGGAAAGGAGGGAGGGAGAAAGGAAGGATGGGAGGAAGAAGGAAGGAAAGGAGGGAGGAAGAAGGAAGGAAAGGAGGGAGGGAGAAAGGAAGGATGGGAGGAAGAAGGAAGGAAAGGAGGGAGGGAGGGAGGGAGGGAGGGAGGAAGGAAGGAAGGAAGGAAGGAAGAAGAAGGAAGGGAGGAAAGGAAAGGACGGAAAGGAAGGTAGGAGGGAGGAAGAAGGAAGGAAAGGAGGGAGGAATGAAAGAAGGAAGGAAAAAAGGACAGAGGAGAGAAGGAAGGGTGGAGGAAAGAAAGAGGGAAGGAAGGAAGGAAGGAAGGAAGGAAGGAAAGGAGGGAGGGAGGGAGGAAGGAAGGTAGGAGGGAAGAAAGAAGGGTGGAGGAAAGAAAGAGGGAAGGAAGGAAGGAAGGAAGGAAAGAAGGACAGAGGAAAGAAGGAAAGGGTGAAGGAAAGAAAGAGGGAAGGAAGGAAGGAAGGAGGAAGGAAGGGTTAACACACTCCACATCTAACACACTACTACTAGGATGTGATTTCTTTAGTTCGTACCTGCACACGTCCACATCCACCAGCTGTCTGGGAGGCGGAGCCACCTGAGCCGCACCGAGGGGGGGCTTCAGGGCTTCGGCCGTCATGTTCCTTGGCAACATGGTCTGAGGGAGGGGCTTAGGAGGGAGCTCGGCCATCACCGGCGGGTCATCTCCGTCCTCCACCTCGGCCGCTTTTGGCGCCACTTTGGGCCCGGCGGGCGGCGGAGGCAGCCGCGGCTTGTATCCGGTCAGCAGGAACAAGGTGCTACTCGCTTTGGCTCCAGTTGGGGCCGACCCACCACCACCACCGCCGCCGCCGCCGGTCAGAGCCCTCACGTCGTTGCCATCCACCGCGCGTCGCTCCGTAGTGACGGTTACCGTGGAAACAGCAAGGCAGGAGAAAAGCAGGAGGACGAGGGACGAGTAAAACATCGCTCTTGAAATTGCAGGTTTCATTGTTTTTTTTTATCACAAAAGTTCTTCAGCCGTAGAAGAAGAAAAAAAGAGGGAAAAATCACGTAAACGGCTTTAAAATCACAAAGTTTCAGCGTCTACTTTTATATATTTTTTAAAAAATCCTTCAGTATGAAAAGTTTTTACTCCAGTTTGATGCACTGGTCCCTTCTTCTTCTTCTTCTTCTTCTTGTCGTCGTATATTTGCACGATGCAGATCTACTTTTAATTCAAGCGATGTTTCATGAACGTGTGTTTGGCATTTCACTCTTTCTCAGCGACATGTAAACATTTCTCTCTGAGTACAAATCCTTCTGTTGAGCAGCTTTTGTAAACATTGAGGTCTTCTTTTTTATTTTTTTTTAAAGGAGTTTTTAATCCTTATGCAAACTGCCTGTGAAATGACTGCAGATCTGAAATAATCAATTTGAATTAAAACGTTTTTACTCCTTATAAATTGAATAATATGAGCTTCTTTTATGGCAGCAGGGGATTTAATTTTGGTCTGTCAGTTGAGACATTTTACAGTCTAGTGGCCAAAACTGAAAAACCTTTTAAATAGGCAGTCCTTATTTTATTTATTTTTTTACAGTGTGTAAACAAAATGAGTGTGAGAAAACTGTCAACTCCTTATATATATATCTCCTGCTGAAGAGTTTTTCTGGGAGTCGTTTATGGCACGAAAATGTACGATTCACGTAAGAAACTAGAATGGAAAATGTAAGTCTGTAAACATTTAGCGTTTGTATGTAAACTTTTATATTTCACGTCTGATGAGCTTTTAACAGATGCTGGATGTAGTTCTAGTTTTGAGTTTGGCACTTCTGTTTGTCCTGTGTGAATAAATGATGTGTAAAAACCATAAATGGGAAAAAAAAGTGTAAGTGTGTATTTTTTAATATATCAAATCAAATATTCGAGCTCAGTGTGTCTCGTGTCTGTAAACAACAACAGTCCTGGCAGCTTTTAAAAGATTTCAGCTTTTCTTTCTTTCTTTTCTTTTTTTTTTTGGTGAACAAGCTGATAAGAAGTCAGTCAGTCTAAATTTGGCACAAGCTGTGACTTAAAAATGATGTTTCTCTTGCATCAACACTCACAACGAATAAAGTCTCCCCTCTAAGAAAGAAGGACTGAACATTTTTTTCAGAGTCTATAAAGGTCAATATGCGAGATTGAGATTTTGGTTTTAAAAAATGAAAAAACAGGGAAATTTAGAGGGTTGTGAAACAATGAGTCAGAGTAATAAATGTGCTGCTAAACGACAAGCAGTGAGCAGCATAAAATATTTAAGAAACAGCTAGAGGACAGAGATCAGTTCAATAAATGAGTATGTCAAGGCATTCACAAAAGAGTGATAAATAGCGAGAGGGGGAAAAAAGGGGTGACGAAATTACAGAAAAGAAAAAGAAAAGAGAGCGATAGAAAAAAAGAAGAGGATCTATGTGCGCTCGATACCCTTGTGTGAGTGTCTTTGCTCTGAATTTAACTTGGCCCAACAGAAGAGAACGAAGGAGGGCTTGGGCCCGGTTCTAGCAGGGCAGCGAGGTTCTGCCCACAGAACAGACATGAAAATGTCCGGATTCATCCGTCAACACAGAGGAACACGGGACGACGATGATGACGATGACGAAGAAGACGAAGACGAAGACGATGGGAAACTCACTGCCACACTTCAAACACCACAGACTCAGGTAGAAAAAAGTGGGAGCGTACAAAGCTGTTCTTCTTCTTCATCTATTAAATTTAGGGTTCTTCTCTTTAGCAGTTTCCTCATTGAGTCCCTGAATGTGTGCTCACTTCGATGAAGGAGTCTTTAAACGTAGCGAGGTGTTTTTTTGTTTTTTCTTCTTCTTTAAATGTGGAAAGGTAAAAGATTCGTGTAGCTATATATATATATATATGGCTGGTGTTCAGTATGGCTTTAAGGTTATAAACTTGATCTCCTTCCACACACAAAAAATGTACAGTGAAAGGTTTTAAATTGCATGTTTGTTTGTTTGTAGGAATAAAAAGGAAGAATGCACAAAAATAAAAAGGTCAAAGAGGTCTCTGGGATTAGATAAAGGGGGGGCTTTTTAATCGAGCGCCACGTGTGGAAGAAACAGAAGACGGCAAAGAGTTAAGTCTCTCTCTCTTTCTCTCTCTCTCACATAAGCAACTGGAAGAAGGAGATAGGCAAAGTGTCAACAGTGTTTCACAGCGCGGACTGAGACGACGGTGTATCTCCGAGCCTTTAGAGATAGCAGCAGCAGCAGCAGCAGCAGCAGGATAGATGGAGCTTCTGTCGCCTGTCAATCAAAACGCCGTCCTTGCTTGAAGCCTTTAAAAAAAAAAAAAAAAAAAAAGTTCATATGGCGTCAAGAGCACGGACGGCGTCGGCGAGTTATCACTGCTTTACCACACGCCTCCCATCAGCTGGAGGAGGAGGATCTGTTTTATATAAAGCACTTTGAACCAATAATGCACTGATCGTTCGTCTCAGTTTTTTTAGCGTTAAGAGCAGCGACGACGCAAACACTGAGCGAAGACGATGGATATAAAGTCTTACCGATGAATGTGTTTGAGATTAAATGTGATTGAATGGGATGTTAGAAGGATGTTGAAGAGAATAGAAATAAAGTTGGATCTAAATCTGGTATTCAAAGCTGTATGACTAAATAAAACTCTGTATATGATGATTTTTTGTTGATGTTAGATTAGGTTGGTTTTTTTTTTTTGCTTCTTCTCTTTGACACAGTCAGTTTGGCACCTGGTTTTGGTTTTGCTTGGAACAAAACAGCAGACGAGAGTAAGGGGACGAGGACTTGAGATCTCAATAAATATCAGAGGACGAGGAACGAGGAGTGAGGAGCGAGGAGCGGGGAGAAGGGGGAGCCTCGGCTTTGGAAAGCAGCTGAGAAAATATCCCAGGAGGTCTCCACGTGATTACTGGGACGAGTAACTTCCACCTTCTTCTTCTTCTTCTTCTTCTTCTTCTTCTTCTCTATTTCTTTGTTTTCTCTTACAGATCCACGTCTGCTCGTTCACTGTTTTTCACACTGCAAGAAAAGAGCACAACATGCAGAAAGTTTAGGTTTCTATTCAGGAGAAAAGGGTCATTGAGCTCACAGAGTTAAATACTTGGATAGATGTGGGTTTAAGTACAAGGAAATATTCTTACACTTCTTAATATTTTGAGTGCATGAGTGAGAAATATGGAAAAATGCAGCACTATGAGTAACCTGATGGAGTGCCCCCAACGGTCGCCATCTTGGCTCCATAGCAGAAGGGGAGGGACAAATGTAAATGTGAATTATACATGAGTTTTTACACAGGCGGGGAGTTCTGGTCCTCTGAAATGAGGCCAACGCGAAGTAACTTAGAACTGCATTCTATCAAAAGGCCACCAGGGGGCGACCGTCTCTATACAAGTCAATGGAGAATTCACCAACTTCTCACTTGATTTCTAACCTCAGTAAACGTTTTCAAAATGTGTTTATGGTTTCAATCGCTAGTTTAAAGCCTTCTTCAATGGAGTATGATGTTCATTTGGGACATTTTGGCCTCCCTGATTTTATATGTGACGATAAAGCAGGGTATGCATTAGGGCGTGACTACGTCCTGATTGACAGGTTGATTGACCAATGTCTTCGAGATCCAGCCCTCGCAACCATAGCAACCTCCCCGCTCCGCCCATGGCCCCACCTCATGCCCATATAAGTAGAATCCGTGTTTTTATTTTTCCCAGCATGCACCTGAAATTTACAAGACAGCGCTGCCCAGATTCGAAACTATTGGCTTCCGAGCAGCAGTCCACAAACCAATGGGTGACGTCACGGATGTTATGTCCATTTCTTTTATACAGTCTATGGTTTTTACACACTGATTATCACTATACTGTTGTTGGATATAAGTCGTTCTAACCTGCTTTTTTTTGTCTGTGTGGAGGAAGCTGGAGTACTTGGAGGTATTGTTACCATCAGCATGTGTCATCACAGTATATATTACATCTCTAATCCATTATACAAATATTTAGAAAGTTTCAAATTTCACTCATTTTTAACTCCAATCCTGCAGCCTGTTGTCAGTAAACAGCAGCTCATTTATATTTACCAGCACAGAGAGCACTCTATTTATCATAAAGAGACAGTTTAAGGGTTTTTTACAGACGTTCGGCTTCCTGTGTGAAGACATGCACACACACACAGACATTTTAATGTGGGGTATATATAAGGATGTAGGGCAAATTCAACAGGAAGTGGGCTATTAGTGACACTGTGATTTAGGCTGGGAGGTTAAGACTACATTCATATACGACTCTTGCCTTGAGCAGCTTTCACTACAGCGTCTTGAATGCTTGATTAAATCTGAAATTCTGCTTTACTGCAGGACCTATAGCATATATACTAGTTCCTACAATACACACACACACACACACACACACACACACACACACACTCATATATATTTGTGTGTGTATGTGTGTGTGTGTATATAAAACATCAGCTGACAGAGGAGATGGGAGCAGCCGTGATCTGACTTTGATAAAAAGAGAGCAGGCGACATGACAGCTGCCATATGGCCTCTTCTGACAGAAGGACGGTGGCAAGAGAGACCACAGATGTGTGTGTGTGTGTGTGTGTGTGTGTGTGTGTGTGTGTGTGTGTGTTGTCTGTTTACAGAATGAGGCCTTCATCTCCAGGAATGGGAGGGGCTCAGAATAACGCTGCTGTTAGTGAAAAAAAAATCTCACAACTCTCAATATCAACCTTATTTTAACTATAATCTATATATACTGAGAAACTGTCTTGACCTTTGACCTCTGTGATAATACCAAGCAACTACTTTTACTACATAAGAAAAGGTAAAGAGTACTTTTGGGCCTTTTCTAGGACCTTTGTCGTCCTTATTACACAACTTTAGACACAATGAAATTCAGACAGCGGCTGGTTCGACAACGGTTTCACAGTTAGTGTCTCACATTACTGCCGAATATATGACGATGAGAGGTTGAGTGCCAGTGTATTTCACAAATGCAGGAGGAGCAGACACACATGGAGGAGCGGACACATACATAACACAGAGGAGCAGACACACATAGCACAGAGGAGCTGACACACATAGCACAGAGGAGCAGACACACACATAGCACAGAGGAGCAGACACACACATAGCACAGAGGAGCAGACACACACATAGCACAGAGGAGCAGACACACACAAAGGAGCAGACACACACAGAGCACAGAGAAGCAGACACACACACAGCACAGAGGAGCAGACACACACACAGCACAGAGGAGCAGACACACACATAGCATAGAGGAGCAGACACACATAGCACATAGGAGAAGACATACACATAGCACAGAGGAGCAGACTCACACATAGCACAGAGGAGCAGACACATACACAGCACAGAGGAGCAGACACACACAGAGCACAGAGGAGCAGACACACAGCACAGAGGTAAAGACACACACATAACACAGAGGAGCAGACATATAACACAGAGGAGCAGACACACAGAGCTCAGAGGTAAAGACACAGCACAGAGGAGCAGACACATACACACATAGCACAGAGAAGCAGACGCACACAGAGGAGCAGACACACACATAGCACAGAGGAGCAGACACACACGCAGCACAGAGGAGCAGACACACACACAGAAGCACAGAGGAGCAGATACACATAGCACAGAGGAGCAGACACACATAAAACAGAGGAGCAGACACACATAAAACAGAGGTAAAGACACATAGTACAGAGGAGCAGACACACACATAGCACAGAGGTAAACACACACACAGCACAGAGGAGCAGACGCCTACTGTCTGCTAGTTAGCTATGTTTATTGTCGGTTAAGACTTAAAAAAACAAAGAAACAAAGCAATTAGTTTAAAATTGTCACAAAAAGACAAAAAAGGGGAAAGTCCAGCTCAACTTATCAACTCCTCAACATGTGCAAAGTAGTAACGACATTAATGCTAATTCAGCTCTTTTCCCATCAGCAGAAGCATCCCACTTAGCACTTTAGTCCATATTCTCCTTTCAAAGACAACTGACTGAATTGTTGGACTATAATAAAATAATTTCAGTGTCCTCAAAAGTAAGCTCATTCACAATGTCATAAATCACTACAGTACATTAATATTACTGTAGTAGCCTTATGACTATTTCAATATCATTATTTATTGGCTATAGTCTAGTTTTTGTTGGATGTACAATTTGATCTCATGCTGATGTTGCTACGTCTGCTGTCTCTGTGTGTGTGTGTGTGTGTGTGTGCATGTATGTGTGTGGTTAATGTGCCAGGCTATGTTCAAATGTCAGATTTAATCTTACTAAGAGTGTCTGTGCCGGTGTTACAACATATTCTGTGACCCGTCAGATTATGTGACCTCAACAGGAGTTTCTGCAGTATGTTTTTTTTAATAATACTGGCATGTTTTAGCTGTCAGCAAACATGAGGCCCATTTTTTCCCTTTATATGGATAGTATCCAACAATTTGATGGCTGTGGTTTTGTTGCAAGCTGCCAAAGTTTGTGAATCTAAATGTATAAATTGAACTGTCAGAATGTGTCACACTGTTTATATAACATGTTTAGTGACAGCAATGAAACTGAAGCATGCAGTAATGTATAATAACTACATCTGGAAAGCGGAAATACAGCAAATGAAATTCCTGTTTAGGTCACAGAATATGGTGTAACACTGATGTTTATATATCCATACACCTGATTAATGATGCTGTATCTTCTGTCAGCTGTGTATGTGTGTGTGTGTGCGTGTGGAACTTTATCTCTGTGATGTATAAAAGCTTGCATGATTAAACTCTGGTGCATTCAGGCAAGTATATATTTGACCTATTTTGGTTCAAATATGCATTTCAGAGCCTGTTAAGTATGATTGGTCTTGGATGGGCTAGACCCACCTGACTTTATCTGTGTGCACACCCACACTGTGGTTTCTGCCGATGCTTCTGGTGTGTGTGTGTGTGTGTGTGTGTGTGTGTGTGTGTGTGTGTGTGTGGACGAGGACAAAGACAGAGAAGAAGAAAAACTCCCATTTTCTCCCCAACAGAGTAACAAAGTAGAAAGCATCTCTGTCTTTTCATAGCTTTGTATGTTTTTGGGGGTATTTTAGGACATTTTCATCAAGTGCGAGTAAAGAGTATAGGAGGGGCGGCCTGTTATAGTTAATTCACTGTTATTATAAGAGTCTAAGCAAGGAAAAAAAGACTTCACCTGCCATAATCTTTAGCCGCTGCTCAGTCGGAGCAACAGGATGCTGACTTCCAGGTCAAAACTGACCCAAGGACAACATGAACTACTTCTAACTGCTGCTTCAATCCACAGCAAACAAACACAAAAGTCACCAGAAGGACAAAATTCAGACTCTGCAGGAACGAATATCACCTACAGCTGCCATCCAATGCTCTACAATGCAAAGTAAAGACTAATTATCACATTGGAAATAATAAAAAAGGACCCCAACACACACATAAGTGGAGGAGGAAAATTATGAGAACAGGATGCTCTGAATCCGGGGTTGAGGAGTGGACGGGAACTATTTCCTGAATCCCAGTAACCTAAATAGCCTGGGTCCTCTCTGCTGGAAAGTTCTGGGCGCTCTGTTGCCCTGACAGCCTGGCTTCACATCAGCGTGTCTCGAACCCTCGGGGGGCTTTTCCAACCCGCTTCCTCAGATGTCGTAATTAAGAAGCCCCCGCTGACAAACAGCTGAACTTCTACACTTGGCTTTTCAGGCAATGAATATATTATTTTAATAAAGGATAAAAGACACAGGACTTACACACAAAGGAAGTTAACTCACATTTGTTCCCATTCATATTCTTTTAACACATACTGATATACTGTTATTTGAAATTATAGTAGCTAATAAAATTAAATAACTGTATAAAGACAGTAATAAACAAGTTCCTCACTAATCCTTCTCTGTGAATGAGGAGTTTAAGCAATATTTGCAGCATTTTGGGAGCATTTTCCCTCCTTAATTGAATGTTATCTCTTGTTAAAACAGGAAGTGAAGAGGCAGAGGTTGCATTATTCAAACAGCGCTGTGACAGTTTTATTGGCTGCTTTTTAATTTTTTTGGTTTTTAAGCCTCCTGGTACACAATGAGAGTAAAGCTTAAGATAACACACTGGTCCAGGAAGTTAAAGTAATGAGGAGGGGGGTGAGGGGTGGGGGTGGGGGGGTTCATTTCATTACGACTGTGTTTATTATTATTATTAAAAGGATGCTCCGCTTGTTATTCAGCATTAAATCTAAAGAGGCGAATTTAATGTGAGAAACTGGTGAGTGGAGTAATGTGGTATCAGCCGCTAAAGCTAAGCTAAAGCTAAGCTAATACATGATACTGCTGCATGATTCAATACTTTATCAATCAGAGGCCACAACTACACACACACACACACACACACACACACAGAAAAAAAGCTCATAACCTTTATCATGTCCTCCAGCCGCTACAACAACCTGTCTGTCTTCCTGTCTTCCTGTTATTTGCCCATATGTGGTATCTGTCTGTCTGACTACACACACACACACACACACACACACACACACACACACACACACACACACACACACTGCTGGTCTCACTCTGTCTTCCTGCTGAGCTCGGCCATTTGTCTTGCTGTGTGCATTAGACACACACACACACACACACACACACACACACATATGGATTTGTCTCCCTGCCAACAGAATCTGCTAGAATAATATGTGGTACTATATGGTGAGCTATAGCTGAGCCGTCTGTCCGTGGTACATTTTTATCAGCGTACAGTATCAACGGCTCCAACTAACGAGCAACTAATAAAAATCTATTCCTTGATTAATAATAATTCATCGTTTGGTCTGTGAAACGTTAGAAGATTTAACATTTTCTTAAAGCCTGACAGTCAAGAAACTAAAGCTTGTCAAATAAATATGTTATATATCAAAGAAAATAGTAAATCTTTGCATTTAAGAAGCTGAAATCAGATTATTTTGGGTGTATTTTTGATTGAGAATGACTAAAATAATAAATCTATTGTTAAAATAGTTGCAGATAAATTGTAGATGTTTCATAATCACGTCATGGGCTGCTTCAAATATGTTATATATTGAAGAAAATAGTAAATCGTTGCTTTTAAGAAGCTGAGATCAGATTATTTTAAGGCGTATTTTTGCTTGAAAAATGACTGAAATGATTAATTGATGATTAAAATAATTGCAGATAAGTTTTCTGCCAATCAACCAATCGATTAATTGACTAATTATTGCAGTGCTAACAGTATAGATGTTTTATAATCAAGTCATGTGCTGCTTTACATATAGAAAATAGTAAATGTTTGCATTTAAGGAGCTGAAATATGATCATTTTGGGTGAATTTTTACTTGAAAAATGACTAAAATGATGAATCTATTATTAAAATAGTTGCAGATAAAATCAATCCAAGCAATTAATTGACTAATTGTTGCAGTGTTAACAGGATAGATGTTTCATAATCACGTCATGTGCTACTGCAAATATGTTATATAGCGAAGAAAATAGTAAATCCTGTCATTTAAGAAGCTGAAATCAGATCATTTTAGGCGTATTTTTGCTTGAAAAATGACTAAAATAATAAATCTATCAATTAATTGACTAATTGTTGCAGTGTTAACAGGATAGATGTTTTATAATCACGTCATGTGTTGCTGCCTTCATGGCCTTGTCATCCTTGTGAAACAGATTATCGATCATAGTGGGATAAAAACCTGGTTAAATAAAGCTTAAATAAAAAAACATATCTATATACTTTATTTGTGACAATTGAAAAGTATGTATTACTGTTGTCCATAGATGTTGCTGTACTGTTAATAATAAGATTTACTCCACCAGTGATCTCCAACTCTGCTCCAGGAAGCTGCAGCTCTGCATGTTTTAGATATAACTCCTCACTCTGATTATTACTCAAGCCTTCAATGAGCTTCAGCTGCTTGATAACGAGTTCATTATTAGACTCAGGTGTGTTAGAGAGCAGAGTGAGGGGCAATGGTTCTCCAGGAGCAGCTTCATGATAATATCTGATGTGATTTTTATGTGATTTTTTTGCATCAATGTGGAGAAATGCTTTGTATCTAATTTGCTGAATAAGCTAAAAATACACTTTCCTGCATGTGTGGTTATTTTAGCTATCGATAATGTATCCAATGATTTTACAGGAAATGTACTACACCACGTTATTGATGATGATATTGATAAAAATCACATATACCAGGATTTATCTGCTGCTCCGGCTGTTTGGGACGAACAGGAAGTGCAACACACACATTAATCAAACTATGACTTTTCAAATTAAACTTCACAAGAAACGTTAAATGTTTTCCTAAAGATATACTTTTTTCTTTTTTGAAGGTATGAGTAGCTTCTTTATTTCATTTGTGCACCCTCCTGTTGTCCTTGATTCAAGAAAGGAAGGGAGGAAGAAGGAAGGAAAGGAGGAAGGAAGGAAAGGAGGAAGGAGGGAGGAAGGAAGGAAGGGAAGGAGGAAGGATAGGAGGAAGAAGGAAGGAAAGGAGGAAGGAAAGGGAGGAAGAGGGAAGGAAGGAAGGAGGGAGGACAGAAGGATGGTAGAAAGGAGGATGAGGAAGGAAAGAAGGGAGGGAGGAAAAAGAGAGGAAGGAAAGACAGCGAGAAGGAGGGAGGGAGGAAGGAAGGAAGGAAGGAAGGAAGGAAGGAAGGAAGGAAGGAAGGAAGGAAGGAAGGGAGGGAGGAAAGGAAGGAAGGAAGGAAGGAAGGAAGGAAGGAAGGAAGGAAGGAAGAAAGATGTTTGTATTTGATCCACTACTGAGACTTGGAGGGGTCTCCTGCTCCATATGTGCTTTGTGATCTGCAGCTCGTCAGGTTCGTCATGAGTGAAGCTCAATATGGCAGCGAGTCGACGGGCCGGGACTCACATCTCTAAATGTTTGAATCACTCAGGAGGAGAAGAGTTACTCACACGTTGAGGTTTTATAACGCAGAGCTTAAAATAACGGAGGTTTGAAGTTGATGTCTGTAGATTAGAAACGATGGCGCTGGATTTATTTAAATATGACGTTTTATAAGAGGAAGGTTTGGAGGATGTGTTGACCCCGTCTGTTTTGACTGTTCCTTCCTTCCTTCCTTCCTTCCTTCTCGCTTTCTTTCCTTCCTCTCTTTTTCCACCCTTCCTTCTACGGTACAACTGTGAATGTGGCCCATTTTTGTAATAATTGCTACCTTAATTTAACTTGTCTGTCTCACCTTATTTTTTTAATTAATTAATTAATTTTAATTTTTTTTTATTATTATTAATAAATGTATTTTAATTTATTATTATTATTTTTTAAATTTATTTAAATGTATTTTATTTTTTATTTTAATTTATTATTTTTTTATATTTTTTATATATTTTAATTTATTAATTTTTTATTTTTTTATTTTTTTATTTTTTTCCTCGTTCTATCTGTGTACGCCACAGACATTTGGGGTGGGGGGTGGGAGAGGTATGATGTTTAATTATGATGACATCATCACATTGTTGTTGGTTTTGTTATCAAGTAAAATGCTGTCACAGTTTACAGCTCCTAAAATGTGAATATTTACAGTTTTTTTTTTACTTTAAATCGTATATATTTGGGATTTGGATTGTTGGTCACACAAAACAAGACATTTAAAGACATTGAGAAACATTTTTTAGTCTTTTCTGACATTTTATAAACCACAATTAATTAATTAAAGAGCTTTTCATTCACAGTTTTCAGCCCTGGAAATGAGAGTATTTGCAGTTATTGTATATATTAGACTCTGAGACCGCCGAGGAAACATTTTCACTCTTTTATGACCAAACAATGAATGAATATCTAAAGTACAGTAATCAGTAAGTGAGGCTCAGCTCTAACACTAACAGAGAGTATGAAGTAATGACGTAATGCTGTTCATTTCTTTATTGTTATGCAAACTCTTCAACACATGCAGCCTGCCTCACTTTCCCTTTGTAGGAGCACATGAGCTTTAAAGACACAGAAGCCCCCCAACCCCCCTCCTCTCCTCCCTCAGCCCCCCCCCCCCTTCCTGTAACACTCACACATGCACAAACACACACATTATATCTCTCCTCCTCACTCTCTCCATCCCTCCATCCATTCACTCCATCCCTCTCTCTCTCTCTGTGGCAGTGCGTGGGTTGAAGCCTCTCTCTCTCTCTCTCTCTCTCTCTCTCTCTCTCTCTCTCTCTCTCTCTCTCTCTCTCTGAATAACACTGCAGCATTGAAAAGAGAGAAAGCAAAGCAGAAAACAAGGGGAATACAAAAAAAAAGAGAGAGAGAGAGAGAAACAAAAAGCCAATCTGTCAGCCTGTTGTTACTATCACGCTCTTTTTTGTTTATTTGTGTATTTGTTTGTTTGTGCATGTCCTCACATCTTCCTCCACCTTCACTCTCTTCTCCTCAGCCTCATTTCTCCTCCTCTACCTTTTCTCTCTCTCTCTCTCTCTCTCCCTCTCTCTCTCCCTCTCCTTCTCTCTCTCTCTTTCTGTCCTTTCCCTCTCCTTCTCTCTCTCTCTCTCTCTCTCTCTCTCTCTCTCTCCTTTCCTTGTCCTTTCCCTCTCCCTTCTCTCTCTGTCTCTCTCTTTCTGTCCTTTCCCTCTCATTCTCTCTCTCTCTCTCTCCTTTCCTTGTCCTTTCCCTCTCTTTCTGTCCTTTCTCTCTCTCTCTCTCTCTGTCTCTCTCTCTCTCTCTCTCTCTCTCTCTCATTTTCACCCCCATTCTCCATTCTCAACCTGTCTCTCTCCTTCCACTCATCTCTATTCACCCCTCCCTCCTTCCCTCCCTCCCTCCCTCCCTCGCTCCTACTCAGAAGCATGCTGGGAGATGTGCCAGTGCATAAGGGCATGAAGCAGCAGCAGCAGCAACAGTATGGCTCTGTAGTGTAATATGGACTCCGAGGGGGGGGTTGGGGTTGGGGGGCTGGGTGGTTGGGGGGGGGGGGGCTGAAGCTGGCAGAGCCGTCACTGCTGCGTGAACTCTGTCCATAAAGGTCAGTACACTGCCCTTGGTTTTTACTGACACAGTGATGTAGCCGCGGTAACGGCAGCGGCAGTGGGATAAAATGCTGGTTTTAAAAATATAAAAATCCATTAATGTAGCCTAGTTTTTAAACGTGATAGCACACATGGAGGGAGTATTATAGGCCGGCCACGCTTCCATTAACTCATCATCAGAACAACACTACATTATGTCCTAACGATTTACACAGTACACAGTCGAGTAATCCGGGGGGAGAGAGGTGGGAATGTGTGTGAGGGGGGGGGGTCTGTGTGTGGGGGGGGGGGGTGTTTGATGTTTGATGGGTTTGAGTTTGAGCCATCGAGTGTAACATTATGTGATATTATAATATTATATTCTGACCGATACAAACAAAGAACACAGAGTCCGTTATTTAGGGAGATTTCTTCATTTTGAAGCTCATTAACATAAAGTGCAAAGCTGATAGGGCTTAGTATACCTTTAACCCTTTACATACTATTAGTATTATTAGTATTATTATTATTAGTAGTAGTAGTAGTAGTAGTAGTGGTGGTATCATAGTACTACTAGTAGTAGTATAGTAGTAGTAGTAGTAGTAGTACTATTAGTAGTATTAATAGTATTAGTAGTATTAGTAGTAGTAGTAGTATTAATAGTATTAGTATTAGTATTAGTAGTAGTACTATTAGTACTATTAGTAGTAGTATTAATAGTATTATTATTATTATTATTATTATTAGTAGAGTAGTAGTAGTAGTAGTAGTATTAGTAGTATTAGTAGTAGTATTAGTAGTAGTAGTATTAATAGTATTAGTAGTAGTATTAGTAGTAGTAGTAGTATTAATAGTATTAGTAGTAGTAGTAGTACTAGTAGTATTAATAGTATTAGTAGTAGTATTAGTAGTAGTAGTATTAATAGTATTAGTAGTAGTATTAGTAGTAGTAGTAGTATTAATAGTATTAGTAGTAGTAGTAGTAGTAGTAGTACTATTAGTAGTATTAGTAGTAGTATTAATAGTATTAGTAGTAGTATTAGTAGTAGTATTATTATTAGTAGTAGTAGTATAGTAGTAGTAGTGTAGTAGTATTATTAGTAGTAGTAGTTGTAGTATTAGTAGTATTAGCAGCAGTAGTAGTAATAGTACCACTACCACTACTACTAGTAGTGGTAGTGGTACTCAACTCAAATTTATTTATATCACTTTAAAACAACCACAGCTGAAACAAAGTGCTGTACATAAATAGTGGTAGTAGTATTATAGTAGTAGTAGTAGTAGTATTATAGTAGTAGTAGTAGTAGTATTATAGTAGTAGTAGTAGTAGTATTATAGTAGTAGTAGTAGTAGTATTATAGTAGTAGTAGTAGTTTTGTACCTCACATGTTAAACTTTCTCCAGTCTCTCAGAAAACAGATTTACGTCAAAATAAAGAAAAAGTATCCAAACTATTTTATCACAGAGAGAATAAACATGATGAAGTTAATGATGACGGGAAGTGAAGCTCAACTGTGTTTATTAAACAGAAGCTAAGCCTCAACTCATCATCACTCTCTGGGATGATTCATCTTTTTGAATATCAAATCAGTTATTTAGTTTATAAGAAATGTATTTAATATGATATAAAACAGAGAAGAGAAACTAAAACTAGCAAATATTTAACTTCTGTCATCAAAAAACCTCGTAAATTAATTTTCTGTTGATTAGATCGTTGCTCAAATGATGAATGAACTATTTACTTTGCCTGGTCCAGCCTGGATGATATTAGTGTCATGGACTCTTTGCTTTTGGTTGCTTCCAGGCGGGGAGTTCTGGTCCTCTGAAATGAGGCACACTCGGAGATCACTCACAATAAACATAAAGCAGTGAAACTTAAACTAACTACTTACTGAAACAAACTGTCTCTTTGTTCTTTACTTCATTACGTAACTAAGTAACCAAGGTTGCAACATTCCGGAATTTTCAAAGTTGGAATCTTTCCATTCGAATTAATCAGGCGGGGAGTTCCGGAATCTCTGAAATGAGGCCAACCAGGAAGTAACTTATTCCATATTAATCTCATAAAAAAGCTTCTATAATTTACATATAAACTCTCCTAACCTGCAGACGACCTCCACAGATGTTAAAATAAAAACACATGAACATGACAGGACGAATCATCTCTCTGATTTTTCACCACAGAGGAAGAAGAAGAAGAAGAAAGCTGTGACCTCAGTCGGTGAGTAACGCTGTGACGTTTCCACATGAACTCATCTCACTGCGTATACGACGAGAGACTCAAGCCTCAAACTTCTCATCACTTATATAAAAAACAGTCTATTTTTATTTATGTAGCATATATATTTATATTTAGCACCAAAGACGTATAGAGGCATAAAGACATAAAGATCTGTGTCTGCATCACATACCGAGAAGATTAGAATAGACGTTTATATTCAGTTTAACCCTCCTGTTGTCCTCGAGTCAAGGAAGGAAGGGAGGAAGGAAGGGAGGAAAGATGGAAGGAAGGAAGGAAGGAAGGATGGAAGGGAGGAAGAAGGAAGGAAAGGAGGAAGGAAGGAAAGGAGGACAGAAGGATGGAAAGGAGGAAGAAAGAGGAAGGAAAGGAGGAAGGAAGGATGGAAGGGAGGAAGTAGGAAGGAAAGGAGGAAGGAAAGAAGGAAGGGAGGAAGAAGGAAGGAAAGGAGGAAGGAAGGGAGGAAGAAAAAAAGAAGGAAAGAAAGGAGGAAGGAAAGAAGGAAGGAAAGCAGGAAGGAAGGATGGAAATGAGGAAGAAAGAAGGAAGGAAGGATGGAAGGAAAGGAGGAAAGAAGGAGGAAAGGAAGGAAGGAAGGAAGGAAGGAAGGAAGGAGGAAAGGAAGGAAGGAAGGAAGGAAGGAACAGTCAAAACATACAGGGTCAATTTGACCCGGGAGGACGACAGGAAGGTTAGGCACAGAGAGTGAAAGTAGGTCTTAAAGTGCGTTTTAAAGGCGTCAACAGACTCTGATGGCCTCCGGCAGGCGATCGAGGCTCAGAGGAGCTGCTACTGAAAAGAAAACCTTGTCCCTGACCTTTTTTTTTTTTTTCTTTTTTTTGTTACTCAAATGGGGCAAAGCCAACATGCCAGAGAGGGAGGGTCTGTGTAAGGATGCAAAGATTCGGAGGTGATGTGCTCGTTTTTATAAGCTGTACAAACATTAATAATCCTGAAAGATGAGAAGGAGTTAGATTAGTCCAGCCTGGATGATATTAGTGTCATGGACTCTTTGCTTTTGGTTGCTTCCAGGCGGGGAGTTCTGGTCCTCTGAAATGAGGCACACTCGGAGATCACTCACAATAAACATAAAGCAGTGAAACTTAAACTAACTACTTACTAAAACAAACTGTCTCTTTGTTCTTTACTTAATTACGTAACTAAGTAACCAAGGTTGCAACATTCCGGAATTTTCAAAGTTGGAATCTTTCCATTCGAATTAATCAGGCGGGAAGTTCCGGAATCTCTCTGAAATGAGGCCAACCAGGAAGTAACTTAGAACTGCATTCTATCAAAAGGCCACCAGGGGGCGACCGTCTCTATACAAGTCAATGGAGAACTCACCAACTTCTCACTGGATTTCTAACCTCAGTAAACCTTTTCAAAATGTGTTTATGGTCTCAATCGCTAGTTTAAAGCCTTCTTCAATGCAGTATGATGTTCATTTGGGACATTTTGGCCTCCCTGATTTTATATTTGACGATAAAGCAGGGTATGCATTAGGGCGTGGCTATGTCCTGATTGACAGGTTGATTGACCAATGTCCTCGAGATCTGCTATGCCCATGGCTCCTGCCCTCACACATGAGGATCTTTAGGGAGTGAAAATAAAGATGTTTTAAGGTGTGACGCTGTGGTTAATGTCTAGTTTACTTGATTAGAACTATGTAAAGATCATGGTTTGGGTTAAAATGATCACTGGAGACAAGTTTTACTTAACAGCAACAACAAACTATCTGACGGCATTCAAACAAAGATGGTGTACGAGGAGATGGGCGATGCGTACATTTCCTGAATATAAAAAGAACAACGGATATTTCACTTCCGAGTAAAAAAGCCCAGCGGAAATTCTCGAGCATGCTCAGAATGCAAAATCAGATTTAGATACGATTGCTGAGTATACATGGCATTAAAATGCCAACTATGGACGAATTATCTAGGTATTCTTATCCGATTTTGAGATGTCTGTTATGGTCCGATGTAGATTGGACTAAGGTGTTTACAAGCATTTTAAAAATATTGGTATTTTTTGCTGCATGTAAACGTATTGACGATCTATTTGGAAGCAGATATAGAAACACTGAAATGTGACATAAGTCATTTTCACGAGGTCTCATGAGGAAAGACATGATGCAGGAAGTACGTAGTGGTTGTTATTCACTGTTTTTAAGCTTTTCACCACAAATAAAATGATTATATTCATTACAAAGAAAGAAATCACAGGAAGTCGTCTCTCATATCAGACTCAGTATAAAACACCACAGATGAGTTGACCTGCTGAAAGTCAAAGACGACACATTTAAGGTTATGTTCTACTTCTCTGATAAATTGCTTGTATACTGGGTCTCTTACTGCTGTGAATTCACTGCTATATCGACTCAATCGGACATTACACAGGTTTTGTACCAAGGAGCTGGCAGGGTCAGATCTGATCCGACTGATTTAGTCATTTTGTGTTGATAGATAAAGCTCTGATGGGGCTCTGGTATCTGATGCAGCATTTCAGGGTTGCAGTTCATGAGCAAAAGAGGCAACAATCTGATAAAATGTGTCCTTTAAATCTGAATCACATCGTAAGTCATTTATCTCAAGTTAGACGTCCATGAGCGGATCAGGAGCCCTTGACTGTGAATGGTGAGTGAAAATAGACGAGAATAGCATGCAGCGTATTTTATGGAGAACTAGGAGACACTTTCCTGTTATTTTAGTTATTCAGTGGGCTCATTAACCCTCCTGTTGTCCTCGAATCAAGGAAGGAAGGAAAGATAGAAGGAAGGAAGGAAGGAAGGATGGAAAGATGGAAGGGAGGAAGAAGGAAGGAAAGGAGGCAGGAAGGATGGAAGGGAGGAAGAAAGAAGGAAAGGAGGCAGGAAGGATTGAAGGGAGGAAGAAAGAAGGAAAGGAGGGAGGTAGGAAGGTAGAAGGAAGGAGGGAAGGAAGGAAAGGAGGGAAGGAAGAAAGAAAGAAGGAAGGAAGGAGGGAAGGAAGGAAAGGAGGGAAGGAAGAAAGAAAGAAGGAAGGAAGGAAAGGAGGGTGGAAGGAAAGACGGAGGAAAGAAGGAAGGAAGGAAGGTGGGACGGAGGGAGGAAAAAAGGAAGGAAGGAAAGAAGGACAGAGGAGAGAAGGAAGGAAGGATGGAAGGGAGGAAGAAAGAAGGAAAGGAGGGAGGTAGGAAGGAAGGAGGGAAGGAAGGAAAGGAGGGTGGAAGTAACGATGGAAAAAAGAAGGAAGGTCGAAGGGAGGGAGGGGAGGAAGCCTTGACTATGAATGGTGAGTGAAAATAGAGAATAGCAGCGCATTTTATGGAGGAATTGGAGTTTCTTTCGTGCTATTTTAGTTATCTAGTGGGTCAGATTGTGTTGGAAAATCTCATTAAACCTGTCGGGTATTTGTGTAGTAAAATGTTTAATTAATAAACATATCACAGATCTGAATGCTCTTAACTCAACTCTCAACTCTTATCCAGCCCGTAAATCTTCAAACTCAACCGGAGCTGACTGCTTAAAAGTCAGGCAACAAATAATTAACTATCCAAAACTTTAGAGTTAGAGAACTGATATTTTATTTATAAGTTCAAAGTAACTCTCAGTTAAAGTTAAACTCATCACATCCTGATTCATTCAGCAACAGACCTGCACTCATGTCTAGTTTTATATATATTTTATTACACTGTGTACTTAGCTTCTTTTTATCCTGTGCTGTATTGTAGTTACTATGGTTACTATGGTTACAGGTGTTTCAGTCTGTCTATGTATATATTGTATCAGTAATTAATAACACAGGAGACATCAATTTGTGACCTGTTTGTACTGTATCACTCTTATTATGTGTGTGTTTGTGATAATTAACCCTCCTGTTGTCCTCGAGTCAAGGAAGGAAGGAAAGATGGAAGGACAGATGGACGGAAGGACGGAAGGAAAGAAGGAAGGGAGCGAAGTAGGAAGGAAGGAGGGAAGGAATGAAAGCAGGGTGGAAGGAACGACGAAGGAAAGAAGGAAGGAAGGAAGGGAGGAGGGAGGGAGGAAAAAAGGAAGGAAGGAGGGAAGGAGAAAGGAAAAGAGGAAGGAAGGAAAGAAGGACAGAGGAAAGAAGGAAGGGAGGAAGGAAGGATGGAAGGGAGGAAGAAGAAGGAAAAGAGGAAGGAAGGAAGGAAAGAAGGAAGGAAGGAAGGAAGGAAGGAAGGATGGAAGGGAGGAAGAAGACAGAAAAGAGGAAGGAAGGAAGGAAGGAAGGAAGGAAGGGAGGGAGGGAGGGAGGAAGGACAGACAGAAGAAAGGAAGGGAGGAAAGAAGTCGTCCTCCCGGGTCAATTTGACCCGGGAGGACGACACGAAGGTTAATTGTCTAATTCTCATCTTAATATTAAAAGTAATTCATAATGATATTAGTTTATAACTTCAGGTCTCATTCATCAAATGAACTCTCTTCCACTCCGCTCTCTCTCTCTTTAAAAGTTTCTCCTCCCCAAACTCTTAAGCTGCAGGTCCCTCGATGTTTAGGAAGAGGCATCTAGACGGAGCCAGGCTTTCAGGAATCGGGGGCAGGATGTTTACGCGGCGGGGAGGAAGTGTTAAAAAGTGGGCCAGTCGGATCACAGCGAGATAAAAGCAGCCGTGCTCTGGTGCATTCATCTTCAACTGTCACAAGTTCAGATCCGTTAAAAGAGAGAAGAGGAAGTTTTTCTACTCGCTGCATCGTCGCTCTGAAAAGTTGAGACGATGATGTCACTGCTGCTGAAGCCACAAGGTCATAGTGCAGAAACCTGAGGTGTTACTACGTTACCTAGCAACTACATCTACTACCTCGATGTTTAGGGAGTGAGATTAACCTTTGTGTCAAATTGACCCTATCTGTTTTGACTGTTCCCTCTTTCCTTCCTTCCTTCTTCCTTCCTTCCTCCTCCCTTCCTTGCTCCCTCCTTTCCTTCCTTCTTCCTCCCTTCCATCCATCCTTCCTCCCTTCCTTCCTTCTTCCTTCCTCCTCCCTTCCTTGCTCCCTCCTTTCCTTCCTTCTTCCTCCCTTCCATCCATCCTTCCTCCTCCCTTCCTTCCTCCCTCCTTTCCTTCCTTCTTCCTCCCTTCCATCCATCCTTTCCTTCCTTCTTCCTTCCTCCCTCTCTCCCTCCTTCTTTCCTTCCTTACTCCTCCCTTCCTTGCTCTTCCCTCCTTTCCTTCCTTCCTCCCTCCCTCCCATCCTTCCTCCCTCCCTCCCTTCTTCTTTCCTTCCTTCCTCCCTCCTTTCCTTCCTTCCTTCTTCCTCCCTTCCATCCATCCTTCCTCCCTCCCTCCCTCTCTCCCTCCTTCTTTCCTTCCTTACTCCTCCCTTCCTTGCTCCCTCCTTTCCTTCCTTCTTCTTCCCTCCTTTCCTTCCTTCCTTCCTCCCTCCCTCCGTCCCGCCTTCCTTTCTTCTTTCATTCCTTCCTTATTCCTCCCTTCCATCCTTCCTTCCTCCCTCCCTCCCTCCTTCCCTCCCTCCCTCCTTCCTTGCTGCTTTCCTTCCTTACTCCTCCCTTCCTTGCTCCCTCCTTTCCTTCCTTCCTTCCTCCCTCCCTTCCATCCATCCTTCCTCCCTTCCTCCCTCCTTCTTTCCTTCCTTGCTCCCTCCTTTCTTTTCCTCCTTCCTTCCTCCCTCCTTCCCTCCTTTCCTTCCTTGACTCAAGGACAACAGGAGGGTTAATGTGGAAGGGATCTACTTATAAAAAAACCTGACGACCAAAAAACGACCAAATCTAAATATACAACCGAACAGAGAAAAGTGAAACATGTGTGAAACGTGATTTTACAAAGCAAACACGACGAGTAAGTGTTTCACCAATCCATAAAAATCAAATCGATACTGTCGAGGGCTGAATCATGATACATGTCAAGCGTGATATGTAAATGCTATTTGTTATTGATTTGCATCGTGCACTCTCGGGTTTATTACTCCGTATGCTCTCATAGTAACAGCCGAGCAGATAATGACAGTCAGTGTGAATACAGACAGACATCACACACACACACACACACACGCACACACACACACACACACACACACACACACACACACACACACACACACACACATATCATGCTCATTTGATATCTCTCTCCCGATCAGCCGAGCTTGCAGAAAAACCCCTCTGAATATATTTTCTTGTTTCTTTTCAAATCAGATTATCAACTGTATAATTAGCCAATCTTGATCTGGGTGATAATTATTCCCTTTGCTGTAAAAAAAAAAAAAAAAAAAAAGAGTGGTGTCATTTTTTTTTCTTTTTTTTTGGGTGACAGCTTCATCAGGAGGGCGTAAATTAAACATCATGTATGTGCAGCAGTGAGATGTTGAAGGTGTTGAAGGTGATTGATACAAGGCGCACTTCCTTCACAGCCAACTGGAAGATTGGGGGAGGGGGTTAGGGGGGGTTTATTTTTTATCTCAAGGGAGGGAGGGAGGGAGGAAGGAAGGAAGGAAGGAAGGAAGGAAGGAAGGTAATGGGGAGGAAAGAAGGAAGGCAGGAAGGAAGGAAGAAAGAAAGGTAGGAAGGTAGGAGGGAGCGAGGGAGAGAGAAAGGAAAAGAGGAAGGGAGAAAAGAAGGAAGGTAATGGTGAGGAAAGAAGGATGGAAGGAAGGAAGGTAGGAGGGAGGGAGGAAGAAGGAAGGAAGGAAGGGAGGAAGGAAGGAAAGAAGGAAGGGAGGAAAGGAAGGGAAAGAAGGAAGGAAGTAAGAAGAGAAGGAAGGAAAGAAGGTAGGAGGGAGGGAGGGAGGGAGAGAGAAAGGAAAAGAGGAAGGGAGGAAGGAAGGACAGAGGAAAGAAGGAAGGGAGGAAGGTAGGAACGAAGGAAGAAAGGAGGGAAGGAAGGAAGAAAGGTGGATGGAGGAAGGAAAGAAGGAAGACGGGGTCATGTATGTGCAGCAGTGAGATGTTGAAGGTGTTGAAGGTGATTGATATGAGCGAGAAAAGGCGAAAAATTAAAGGCGCACTTCCCTCGCAGCCAACTGGAAGATGGGGAGGGGTTTGGGGGGGTAGGGGGGGGTTATTTTTCATCTTGGCAAGCCTTGTGAGTGTTACGACTAAACATCCGTTTGGTAAATCATTTTTACGTTTGAACAGCGAGGCAACTTTGCGGCCGCTTTGGTGACACTGGCACCGAAGAATCAACAGAATAAATCAACAAACAGCAAAAACGGTGCTGCCACAAGAAGAAAAAAGAAGTTGTGGGTTAGATATTAACCCTCCTGTTGTCCTCCAGTCAAGGAAGGAAGGGAGGAAGAAGGAAGGAAGGAAGGGAGGGAGGGAGGGAGGAAGGAAAGAGGAAGGAATGAAAGGAAGGAAGGAAGGAAGGAAGGAAATGAGGAAGGAAATGAGGAAGGAGGGAAAGAGGGAGAGAGGGAGAAAGGAAAAGAGGTAGGAAGGAAGGAAGGAAGGAGGGAGGGAAGGAAAGAAGGACAGAGGAAAGAAGGAATGTAATGGGGATGAAATAAAGAGAAGGAAAGAGGAAAGGAAAGAAGGAAGGGAGGAAAGAAAGAGAGAAGGAAGGATGAAGGACACTATAAAAGGGGTAGGGTAGGGTAGGGTTCCTTCCTTCCTTCCTTCCTTCCATCTGTCCTTCTCCCTTTTCTTTCTTTCTTCCTTCCTTCCTTCCAACTGTCCTTCTCCCCTTTCTTCCTTCCTTCCTTCCTTCCTTCCCAAACTGTGAATAATAGGCTGCGTTACCCTACTTTATAGCGTTACCCTAGGGTAGGGTAGGGTTAGAGTAGGGTAGTGTAGGGTAGGGTAGGTTAGGGTAGGGTAGAGTTAGAGTAGGGTAGGGGTAGGGTAGGGTAGGGTAGAGTTAGAGTAGGGTAGGGGTAGGGTAGAGTTAGAGTAGGGTTAGAGTAGGGTAGGGTAGGGTAGGGGTAGGGTTGGGGTAGGGTAGGGTAGGGGTAGGGTAGGGGTAGGGGTAGCGTAGGGTAGGGGTAGAGTAGGGTAGGGTTAGAGTAGGGTAGGGTAGGGGTAGGGTAGGGTTAGGGTAGTTTAGGGTAGGGTAGGGTAGGGTAGGGTTAGGGTAGGGGTAGTTTAGGGTAGGGTAGGGTTAGGGTAGGGTAGGGTTAGGGTAGGGTAGGGTAGGGTAGAGTTAGGGTAGAGTAGGGTAGGGTAGGGTAGGGTAGGGTTAGGGTGAGTAAGGGTAGGTTAGGGTTAGGGTAGGGTAGGGTAGGGTAGAGTTAGGGTAGAGTAGGGGTAGGGTAGGGTAGGGTAGGGTTAGGGTAGGGGTAGGGTAGGGGTAGGGTTAGAGTAGGGTAGGGTAGGGTAGGGGTAGAGTAGGGTCAGGGTAGAGTAGGGTAGGGTAGTTTAGGGTAGGGGTAGGGTAGGGGTAGGGTAGAGTAGGGTAGTTTAGGGTAGGGGTAGGGGTAGGGGTAGGGTAGAGTAGGGTAGTTTAGGGTAGGGGTAGGGGTAGGCATGTGATTGACTCTAAATAGCTCTCAGTGCTGCAGAGTAACGTCCGCAGACACAGCCGAGCTGAAACAGGTCAGCTGTGTGTCACCGCTCAGACAGAGAGAGTCTGCTGCGTGACAAATACAACAAACTGACATTTAACATTTAAATAAAAATAAAATAAAAAAAGGCTAAATAAATAATAAATAAGTCACGGTGCACAATTATGTCGCTTCACTTGTTAAATAAATGATTTCTCGTCTGATAACGTCGTAGAAATGTGTTTTTGCTTCTTAGAGATCTGAAACCAAACAGCCGAGTCAGCTTCCTTCCTTCCTTCCTTCCTTCTATGTGTCCTTCTCCCCTTCCTTCCTTCCTTCCTTTCTTCTTCCCTCCCTTCTTTCCTCCCTTCTGTCCTTCTCCCCTTCCTTCCATCTGTCCTTCTCTCCTTCCTTCCTTCTTTCCTTCCATCCATCTGTCCTTCTCCCCTTTCTTCCTTCTGTCCTTCTCCCCTTCCTTCCTTCCTTCCTTCCATCTGTCCTTCTCTCCTTCCTTCCTTCATTCCATCTATCTGTCTTTCTCCCCTTCCTTTCTTCCTTCCTTCCCACCTTTTGTCCTTTCCTCCCTCCCCTTTCTTCCATCTTTCCTTCCTTCCGCCTCCTTTTCCTTCCTTCCTTCCTTTCATCCATCCATCCTTCCTTTAACCCCCTCTGACTCAAACACCAGTCTCATCACTGACCCTCCTCCAGATGTTATATGAAGTCATATTCTCCACACCTGCAACCTGTTACCCATCATACTTCTCCTCTCTCTCTCTCTCTCTCTCTCTCTCTCTCTCTCTCTCTCTCTTCCAGTACAAACACAATAACGCTCTCTCTCTCCTGAAGGACCGTTGCTGTGTGCTGAGAATAAATACCATCAGACACATTTGTACCAACGTCCCCCGCTGATGACGTTAAACACCTGAGACTCTCTACACACACACAAGCAGCAACAGCAGCAGCCGCCGGTAAACCCCCCCCCCCCCAAAAACATCCGGGGGTTTTTATTATCTATTTACACAGACTCTCTAGAGGAGGAGGGGGGGGGGGTGGGGGGGGGGGGGCTAACCGCCTGACCGCTACCAATCAGATTAATCACCGCTGACTCATAATACAACCATGATGGATGGAGGAGCTGCAGACGAGGATTCACTTCCTCCACTATCATTATTTAGGGGAGGAGGCGGGAGGGGGGAGGGGGGGCGGGGGGGTATAAGAGCAGAAAGGGGTCCAAAGCAAAGCTAAAGCCCCTCACCATGCGACCAGCGATGATGCTACAGCTAACTGAGCTAAATATCATCAGAGACACACTAAACTCTGCTCCTCTCACACTGTTATATCATCCATCTGTCATCAAGGTGGTGTAAACCCTTCTTCTTCTTCTTCTTCTTCTTCTACTTCTTCTTCTTCTGTCAGTGATTTCCCTGCATTTTTTACCCACAATGCCTTTTCCCTGCAGCCTCCAGAGAGTGGGCGTCAACTTGTTGATTTCAGTCAAACGTAGGCGCGTATATAGGCACGCACGCACACACACACACACACGCACAGCGCACGCGCACACACACACACACACACACACAGTTTTGATCATCCAGCTGTTATACACATCTGTAATCACACTCAGAAATACACAGGATGTCCCTTTAGCTGCACTGCAGTCTGGTTTATCTCTCTCTCTCTCTTTACCTCTCTCTCTCTCTTTACCTCTCTCTCTACCTCTTTACCTCTCTTTACCTTTCTCTCTCTTTACTGCTCTCTCTCTCTTTACCTCTCTCTCTCTCTGTCTCTTTACCTCTCTCTCACTCTCTTTACCTCTCTCTCTCTCTCTCTGTCTCTTTGCCACTCTCTCTCTCTCTCTGTCTCTTTACCTCTCTCTCTCTCTTTAGAAGAAGATTTTAAAGGAAACTGCCAAACAAAAGCTTCCAATTATAGGTTTTTTTTGTTGTTTTTTGTTTTTTTAAATTAATCAATTTACTTGGTCAATAGAAAGTTAATCTACTCCAAATCCTGAGAATCAATGACGTCATTTATCAAAAGTGCCAGCTAATCAATTACCCCAGCTTGACAAATGAACAGATTTGCTGCTTTTCTTTGTTTTAAAAGCTTCGAAATTGAATATATTTATGTTTTATGCTTTTAGTTGGATATAAATAAATGAATTAAAGATGTGACCTTGGCTTCTGGGAACTTGTAATGTTATTTTTTTCACTACTTTATGAGCATTTGTAGATTAAACAGGTGGCTGATTAATTAAAAAACATTACTGGATGAATCAATAATGATCACAATCATTAGTGTGTAACCTTACTCTGCTTTATATTGTTATAAATTGAACACCTGTGACTTTTGGACAATCAATAAGACTTCACTATTGGACTTGTGATGGTTATTTATCACTATTTTCTGACATTTTGAAAGATTACTGAACAAATTACAAAAAGAAAAGTTGAATATATGATGAAAATAGTCGCAGAATGATTTAAACTGCTAAGATATGAAGTTAAAGTTTTACATCATCTTTAGCAGATGAGTCAATAAGCCAACTATTTTGATTATGACATCATTTAATTAATTTATGAATGGCGACAGCTGTTCAAGCTTCTAAAATATGAAGATTTCCTGCTTTTTTCTGTCTCATATGATTATAAATTGAATATATTTGGGATTTAGACTGTTAATAAGACAATATGAAGACATCACAGTTGGTCATTTGTCTCTATTTTCTAACATTTTATAAACTAAACAATTAAACTAATAGAAAGTAAATAACAGATTAATCACTAATAAAAGATAATCAGCAGTTAAAACATGAACCTGCTATCAAACTCCACCAGATGAGTCACTAAGCCAACTATTTTGATTATGACATCATTTAATTAATTTATGAATGGAGTCAGCTGTTAAGAAAAAACAAACATTTTCAGGTTCAAGCTTCTAAAATATGAAGATTTGCTGCTTTTTTTTGGTCTCATATG
Organism: Scomber colias; assembly: GCA_021039105.1. Lineage (NCBI taxonomy): Eukaryota > Metazoa > Chordata > Actinopteri > Scombriformes > Scombridae > Scomber > Scomber colias. The sequence goes on from JAJDFG010001090.1 coordinate 37,063, forward strand.
ATTATAAATTGAATATATTTGGGATTTAGACTGTTAATAGACGATATGAAGACATCACAGTTGGGTCTTTGTCTCAACAATTAAACTAATAGAAAGTAAATAACAGATTAATCACTCATGGGCGGCTGTGGCTCAGGAGAATTGGAAGATTGGTGGTTCGTTTCCCGGCTCCTCCCGTCCTTGAGCAAGACACTTAACCCCAAATTGCTCCCGTTGCTATGCCAACGGTGTGAATGAGAATGAATAGTTAAATTCCCCCTGATGAGCAGGTTGGCATCCTGTGTGGTATGAATGTATGTGAATGGGTGAATGATGTGTAATGTAAAGCGCTTTGAGTGATCGTAAAGACTAGAAAGGCGCTATATAAGAACAGTCCATTTAAAAGATAATCAGTGCTGCTTCCTAATCATGCTTTAACATGAACCTGCTATCAAACTCCACCGAGGCTGCAGGAGATATTTGGGTGAGAAGTGAACGTGTTACATCACCAATGTTTATTTACAATAATAACACAGCAAAAAAAAAAAAAAAGAAGAAGAAGAAGTAGAGCTCAGATATGCAAAGTTTAACCACTAAAAACATGCATTTTTAAGTTTCAATTAGTCACACAGCTGCAGGTGAAAAGTTATATTTTTTTTATATATGCGGCCAAACAGGCCAAATCTAAGTGTGTCAATTACGGAGGATGGGAAGCACTTCTCTTAATGTACCCTCGCTTTAATAACCCGGCGAGGCAGGTGTAGGTGTGCAGCAGCAGCTCTAAAAAAAAAAAAAAACTCCTGCTTTAAAAAAACACATCCTCACAAAAAAAAAAAAGAACCACACATGGCCCCTGCAACCATAATATGCAAGGTGATATCATCCGCAAACACGCTCCTACACAAGACACCTACACGCATGCATGCCCCAAACACACACACACACACACACACACACACACACACACACACACACACACACACACAGTAAGTTAGGTAAGGCTAGCCCAGCACCTGTGAGCCCATGAGCCAGTAGAGTGAAGAGTGGAAGCTTTGCAGTGTTTCTGCATGGAGCATTATGCATTAGCATTCATGAGGCAATTATGCTCACATTGGAGCCAGTCACTGCACTCTCTCTTATAGATATGTGTGTGTGTGTGTGTGTGTGTGTGTGTGTAAGTGTGATCTGTCTTTTTTTCTTCACAAGTCTCTAATGCATCACACACACACACATACACACACACACATGCATGCAAAATCACATAATTATTCCTTTCTTCTAAGCTGCTAGGTGACTGCTTGTGTTGCTGCTGCTGCTGCTGCATCACAGTGAGACACAGAGATGGGAGGGTAGTGTTGCATTATGCCGAGGCGTATTGTATTTTGTATTGTATTCTTGTGTGTGTGTGTGTGTGTGTGTGTGTGTGTGTGTGTGTGTGTGTGTGTGTGTGTGTGTGGTAGAGCCGGTGATGGAGCAGCAGCCTCATGATATATAAAAACCTGTTCGCCTCTCTTTTAACAGCTCGTTGGGCAACACTGCAGCACCAACGGAAACAGCAGAAGAAGAAGAAGAAGAAGAAGAAGAAGATAAAGAAGAAGAAGAAGAAAAAAATGAAGGCAGCAAAAAAATACCTGTTTTTTTCTTTAACGCAGGGGCTCCAGAGAGAGGATGCTGATCCTATGGATGCGGCACCCGTCACCATTTTCCCCCTTTTATTTTTATTTTTTTAATATATATATTTTTTGTAGAGAGATAAGAGAAGAAAACAGAGCTTCGTATGAATTGAAATACAGTAGAGATAACATTTTTTTTTTTTTTATCTCTCTCTTTCTCTTCTCTCTCTTTATATTCTCTCCTACCAATAAATAAACACACAACAGGCTCAAACAATGCAGTCCCACACACACACACACACACACACACACACACATGCACGCGCACACTGTATAGCCTAGCAGAGGGAAAAATGTGGCATCACTGACGCCTTTAAGTTAGCGGCAAATATCATCTGTCAGTAATAATCAGAATAATGTAAAAATAGCCTCTAAAAAAGGTCGCGTGAGGATGTAATGATGTAAATACGACACTCACAGACGCATTTTCCTTTTTTCTTTTTTTTTTCCTTTTTTAAATAAACCAAATGTGACTTATCTATCTTTTTGAAGTTGCGCAGGGTGAAAGCCATATGTCACAATGTTTTAAACAGTGTTCACCAACATTTAGCCTATAGATTATTATTATTATATTATACAATCTTTTTTCTTACCTGTTGTCTTCTGTGCCGTCCTCGCTTTAGGATCCTTTTTGTGATTCCTGGATTGTAAAAGGAAATGTGTCACCTACATTTTTCATTGTAATTCCCAGGTCTTGGAGGAAGAAATTGATTAGCCGCAGTGAAGCCCCTCTTCTCGCTGTCCACCCCCTCCTCCAGTCTATGTAGATATAGATATATATAATAATATAAAAACAAAAAGCCCCCCTCTCTCTTCAAATAACACCCAAAAAAAAGAAGAAGCGTATAAAAATGTCTCGAGTCTAGTCACGTTATTACAGCTCTGTGGTTGAATGATGTGAGCCCTCTCTTTCTCTCTCTCTCTCTCCCTCTCTCTGTGTGTGTGTTTCTCTCCCTTGTGATGCGTTCAGGCTCCACACATGGCGCTCGTGCTGCTGTCTCCGCTCCTCTCTGCTCTCACTGAGGTCCGCCGGACAAAAAAAGAAAAAAAAAACTCATTGATTGGACAATATGGCACTTACCCACGTTTTTTCTTCTTTTTTTTTAATGCATTCCTCAAGTGCTGCAAATGATCAACCAATCCTAAAGTCGGATTGGGTTTTTATGATCATTAAAAGATGTGGTTGGATGTTGTTGGCGCACGTTTTTAGAAACATTTTTGGGTTAAATTCCTCCAAAAACAAGCTGCTTTACTGTTTAATGTAAATATATTCATGCGCTGACCGGTTATGGAGATTCATATTAATGCGCACTATATCAAAAGTGATTAGTCATCCTTGTTTTAGTTAAGGGACTATTTTACCAGAAGCTTTTTTGACTGTAGACTACTGAGAGTTTTAAATAAAGGACTTAAAACCTTTAACTTTTAATTAATCTAGCTGGTTGCTGCTGTTATAATCGTATTTTTTATGATGTTTTATGTTAGTTTGTTTAAATATTGATGCTTTTACCTTGTAAGAGATTTGAGATTTGCTTCTTATGTAAAGTGTGTTGTAATAAAAATGTATTATTATAACAAATATTTGTATATTGAAGTTTTCATGGTTGTTAGCTCACTATGCTAATATTATTTGCTTAAACTAGTTCTTGTTTTGTTATCCTTTGACTTTCATCTGGGTATAAGTTGTTTTTGCCATTTTTATTTTTCCTACCTTTAATATATCTTGTCCTATTCAAGCACACAAAAGCCGGCTAGTAGGGTTAGCGTTTATTTTTTTATTTAATTTTTTGGGTTAGCGTTTTTTAGCCGGCTAGTGGGGCTAACGTTTATTAGCTGGCTAGTGGGGCTAACGTTTATTAGCCGGCTAGCAGGGTTAGCGTTTATTAGCTAGCTAGTGGGGCTAACGTTTATTAGCCGGCTAGCAGGGTTAGCGTTTATTAGCTGGCTAGTGGGGCTAACGTTTATTAGCCGGTTAGTAGGGTTAGCGTTTATTAGCCGGCGAGCGGGGCTAACGTTTATTAGCTGACTAGCGTGGCTAACTGTCATTTACAGATGGTTAAACATTTGTTGATTAAAAGTACTATTTTTATAATTTTTTTGCCAGAGCTGTCTACTTCTTCTTCTACTTCTTCTTCTGCTTCTTCTTCTACTTCTTCTTCTGCTCCTTCTTCTTCTTCTTCTTCCGTTCCGGCAGGCTAGATGCCTTGCGCCATGTTGCTGCCTCTCATTGGTGAATCATGGAAGTGCTCCTTGCCGGTGGAAAAGCAACAGGTTCGTAAGAGGTGCTTGGATTAGCACCAACTGAGCATTGTCTCTAGCACTAGCTAGCTCCGAACCAACAGCTCCAGCTCGGTGGAAAAGGGGTATTTGATCATGTGTGCAGGTGTAACAGGGCTGCGTCCTCATTAGCTGATTACTTTTGAAGAGAAATATGCAATGTTGAAGTTTTAAGTAATCATATAATAGCAGCAGCATCATTACAGTGATTTTTGACTATTTAAAGTAGAATATAGTACATAGTATAAAAAATAAATCTTTCTCCCTTCTTAGAGTAGACCTAACTGTTCAGTCGAGTATTTATCCTGAATTTAAACCCATTGCTGAAATGTCTGCCTTTCATCTCAATACTATGGTGCTGCATGAGAAATAGACTGCCATTTAAAAAGAGAGTCTTTCATCCAGAAACAATGAAGTTTTCTAGTCTGAATAACCTGCATATCTTTCTGTGAATGGGTTTAAGGGCATCGTCTCATAAAAAAAAAAAAACTATTCACACGGCGTTCAGAGGATTATTCAGAGAAAAGATGACATCATTTCTGGAAAAGAGAGAGGTTGTTAAATATCTTTTTTCTTTTTTTTTCAATTCACCTTCATTGTAGTAGGTTGGGAGCAGATGGGAGACATAACCAACATTATCTACATGAATTAATACTTTAAAGTAAGTGAGAGTGCTTTTTTTGATTTGTTTGAATTGAGTCTTTAACCCTCCTGTTGTCCTCGAGTCAAGGAAGGAAGGAAGGAAGGGAGGGAGGGAGGAAGGATGGAAGGGAGGATTGAAGGAAGGAAGGAGGGAAGGAGGGAGGGAGGGAGGGAGGGAGGGAGGAAGGATGAAAGGGAGGATTGAAGGAAGGAAGGAGGGAGGGAGGGAGGGAGGAAGGATGGAAGGGAGAATTGAAGGAAAAGAGGGAGGAAGGAAGGAAGGAAAGGATAGAAGGAAGGAGGGAAGGAAGGAAGGAAGGAAGGAAGGAAGGAAGGAAGGAAGGAAAAGAGGGAGGAAGGAAGGATGGAAGGGAGGATTGAAGGAAGGAAGGAAGGATGGAAGAAAAGAAGGGGGGGAGGAAGGAAGGAAGGGAGGATTGAAGGAGGGAAGGAAGGAAGGGAGGGAGGATTGAAGGAAAGAAAGGAGGGAGAAAGGAGAGAGGAAGGAAGGAAAGGAAGGAAGGAAAGAAAGAAAGAGAAAGAAAGAAAGAAAGGAGGGAGAAAGGAGAGAGGAAGGAAGGAAAGGAAGGAAGGAAGGAAGGAAGGAAGGAAGGAAAGAAAGAAAGAAAGAAAGAAAGAAAGAAAGAAAGAAAGAAAGAAAGAAGAAAGGAGGGAGAAAGGAGAGAGGAAGGAAGGAAAGGAGGGAAGAAGGAAATATAAACATTTCTATTAGCTGGACTTTTCCTAATGTGACCCACGAGTATAGAAAAATGGAAATAAAAAAACATATTAATTAACACTATTATATATGAAAAATGTACAAAATTGACTTCAAATTCTTCATATTCTATATAAAATGTCTTTTTCTTTCCTCCATAAATAAATAGAATATACTCTGTTTCCTCTCTCACAGCTTCATTAACTATTAATCAAACATTTATTAATGACTGATGGAGGAATGTATGAATATGAATTAGTGTAGATTTATATTATGAGTCAGAATATGAACAGTATGTAAAGAATGATGTATATAAATGCATTAATAATTCCCTATAGCTTTCCCTCATTCCCTCTTTATATAATAACCCGCTTGCTGTAATTCACTTTCCAAGATTAAATAGCACATTAATAAAAAAAAAAAGGTGTTTGAACTCTCCTCTGTGAGTAAGATAGGAAGGAGTGTAATCTGGAAGGAGGAAGGAAGGGAAGGAATGAAGGAAGGATGGAAGGGAGGATTGAAGGAAAGAAGGGAGGGAGGAAGGAAGGATGGAAGGGAGGATTGAAGGAAGGAAGGAAGGAAGGAGGGAAGGCAGGATTGAAGGAGGGAAGGAAGAAGGAAGGAAAGGAGGGGAGGAAGGAAGGATGGAAGGCAGGATTGAAGGGAGGAAGGAAGGAAGAAAAGGAGGAAAGGAAGGAAGGAAGGAAAGGAGGGAGGAAGGTAGGGAGGAGGGTAGGAAGGGAGGAGGGAGGGAAGGAAGGAAGGAAGGAAGGATGGAAAGGAGGGAGGGAGGAAGGAAGGAAGGAAGGGAGGATTGAAGGAGGGAAGGAAGGGAGGAAGGAAGGAAGGAAGGAAGGAAGGGAGGAGGGAAGGAAGAGAGGAGGGAAGGAAAAAAGGAGGGAGGAAAGGAAAGAAGGAAGGAAGGAAGGAAGGAAGGAAGGAAGGGAGGAGGGAAGGAAGAGAGGAGGGAAGGAAAAAAAGGAGGGAGGAAAGGAAAGAAGGAAGGAAAGGAGGGAGGAAGGTAGGGAGGAGGGTAGGAAGGGAGGAGGGAGGGAAGGAAGGAAGGAAGGAAGGGAGGAGGGAAGGAAGATATTATGAGTCAGAATATGAACAGTATGTAAAGAATTATGTATAAATTAATTAATAATTCCCTATAGCTCTCCTCATTCCCTCTTTATATAATAACCGACTTGCTGTAATTCACTTTCCAAGATTAAATAGCACATTAATAAAAAAAAAAAAAAGGTGTTTGAACTCTCCTCTGTGAGTAAGATAGGGAGGAGTGTAATCTGGAAGGAGGAAGGAGGGAAGGAATGAAGGAAGGATGGAAGGGAGGATTGAAGGAAAGAAGGGAGGGAGGAAGGAAGGATGGAAGGCAGGAAAGGAAGGAGGGAAGGAAGAAGGAAGGAAAGGAGGGAGGAAGGAAGGATGGAAGGCAGGAAGGAAGGAAGAAGGAAGGGAGGGAGGAAGGAACGATGGAAGGCAGGATTGAAGGAGGGAAGGAAGAAGGAAGGAAAGGAGGGAGGAAGGAAGGATGGAAGGGAGGATTGAAGGGAGGAAGGGAGGAAGAAAAGGAGGAAGGGAGGAGGGAAGGATGGAAGGGAGGATTGAAGGAGGGAAGGAAGAAGGAAGGAAAGGAGGGAGGAAGGAAGGATGGAAGGGAGGATTGAAGGGAGGAAGGAAGGAAGAAAAGGAGGAAGGGAGGAGGGAAGGAAGGAAGGAAAGAGGGAGGAAGTAAGGAAGGCAGGAAGGGAGGGAGGAAGGAAGGGAGGATTGAAGGAGGGAAGGAATGGGAGGAAGGAAGGAAGGATGGAAGGGAGGAGGGAAGGAAGAGAGGAGGGAAGGAAGAGAGGAGGAAGGAAAAGGAGGGTTTGTGTGAGTAAGATAGGAAGATAGGAAGGAGTGTAATCTGAATTTTTTTGGGTGGGGTTGCCCTCCTCTTTCATCCGCCTGCTCGGAGCTTTTCAATGGCTGCTTGATGATGAATGAAAGGAAAGAGGAAGGGGAGGAGGAGGGGTAAAGGAGGGGAGGAGGGAGAGGAGGAGGGGAGGGGGAGGATGCAGAAGCCAAGTGATAATGCGGTGTCATCAGTTACCTTGACAACCGCAGCCTGTATATCTAACGTGTTAATTATGATTTTTTTTTTTTTTTTTTTTTGCATGCAGGAAATTAGCAGAAGCTTGTTCCCCCGACTTCCTCACCTCCTTCTTTCTGTAGCTGTAAAGCCTTTTTTTTAACCTTCCTGTCGTCCTCCCGGGTCAAATTTGACCCCGTCTGTTTAGACTGTTCCTTCATCCCTCCTTTCCTTCCTTCTTCCTCCCTTCGTTCCTTCCGTCTGTCCTTCTTTTCTTCCTCCGTCCCTCCTTTCCTTCATTCCTCCCTCCCTCCTTCACTTCCTTCTTCTTCCCCCGTTCTTCTTTCCTCCCTCCCTCCTTCGTTCCTTCCCTCCTTCCTTCCTCCCTCCCTCCTATCTTCCTCATTCGTTCCTTCCTCCCTCCCTCCTTTCCTTCATTCCTCCCTCCCTTGCATCCTTCCTTGTTTCCACGCTCCCTCCTACCTTCCTTCCTTCCCCGTCCTTCCTTCCCCCTCCCTCCTCCTACCTTCCTTCCTTCTTTCACCCATCCTCCCTCCTTTCCTTCCTTATTCCTTCCTCCCTCTCTCCTTTCCTTCCTTATTCCTTCCTTCCTTCCTTCCTTTCTCCCTCCCTCCCTCCTTCCTTCTTCCTTTCCTTCCTTCTTCCTCCCTTTCCTTCCTTGACTTGAGGACAACAGGAGGGTTTAAAAACCTCCACCGCTCACTACTGACTCCGACAACAAGAGAGAGAGAATATAATATGCTAATCTCTACAGCAACTCTGCCTCGAGCGCTCAGTAATTAATAATCCTGATGCAAAAACCTGCAAAAGCAACATTAGCTACAATTCACTTTACCCGCACATAAAAAGGAGCATTTCTATGTCAGACATTTTCTTTTTTTCTTCTTCTACAGAGCATTCACATTTTAGTTGCAGCAGGCATGTTGGGTTCTGTGATATGCACAGTGGCACGTTAGCGGAAAATCACAGATCAAATAAGTGACCTCACAGGTCAGCAGGCAGTAAATAAAGGGTTGTGTGTTTCATGTCGGCGCCTGTCAGTGTTTCCGCCTCTTCAACGCTGTGATTCGCTCGGGCTTTAGAAAAGAGCTCAGATGTGAACGAGGATGAACCTTAAAAAAACCTTCATCCTTTTACTCATCATGTTTTAAATGCACATTAACCCTCCTGTTGTCCTCGAGTCAAGGAAGGGAGGAAGGGAGGATGGAAGGGAGGAAGAAGGAAGAAAAGGAGGTAGGAAGGAAGGAAAGGAGGGAGGAAGGAAGGAAGAAGGACAGAGGAAAGAAGGAAGGGAGGAAGGTAGGGGGGAAGGTAGGGGGGGAAGGTAGGGGGGAGGAAAGAAAGCGAGAAGGAGGGAGGAAGGAACAAAGGAACGAAGGAAGGAAGGAAGGATGGTAGGGAGGAAGGAAAGAAAGCAAGGAAAGAAGGAAGGAAAGTAGGACAGAAAAGAAGGAAGGAAGGGAGGAAGGTAGGGGGAGGAAAGAAGGAAGGAAAGTAGGACAGAGAAAAGAAGGAAGGAAGGGAGGAAGGTAGGGGAAGGAAAGAAAGTGAGAAGGAGGGAGGAAGGAAGGAAGGAAGGAAGGAAGGAAGGAAGGAAAGAAAGGAAGGAAGGAAATCGAGAGGGAGGGAGGGAGGAAGAAAGGAAGGAGGGAAGGAAAGAAGAAGGGAGGGAGGACAGATGGAAGGAAAGAAAGAAAGAAAGAAAGAAAGAAAGAAAGAGAGGAAAAAAAGGAACAGTCAAAACAGACGGGGTCAATTTGACCCGGGAGGACGACAGGAAGGTTAAATAAAATGTTAAAAAGGACGACATCATTCTTTTAGACTCTCTGTTCTTTGCTGTTATGCTTTGTCATATAACCATGATGAATATTTTAAAAACAGTTAAATTAGTTATTTATATTTTAAGTGTTAGTCTGAGAAGAAGTGCATTCATGTATGATTAATCACAATCTAATATAAATTAATTGTGTTATATATATTTCATCATATTTTACACGAGCCTTGGGCCACATACGGACCAATCTGATCTGATGTGGGCCGGAAGGAAGGAAGGAGGAAGGAAGGAAGGAAGGAAGGAAGGAAGGAAGGAAGGAAGACAAGATGGAGGAAAGGGAAGAAAGACAGGTGGATGGAAAAAAGAGAAGGAAAGAAAGGAAGGAAGGAAGGAAGGAAGGAAAGGATTAATGAGGAAAAGAGGAAGGAAAGAAAGGAGTAAGGAGGGAGGGAGAAAGGAAGGAAGGAAGGAAGGGAGGAAGGAAGGAAGGAAGGAAGAAAGGAAAGGATTAATGAGGAAAAGAGGAATGGAAGGAAGGAAGGAAGGAAGGAAAGAAAGGAGTAAGGAGGGAGGGAGAAAGGAAGGAAGGAAGGAAGGAAGGAAAGGATTAATGAGGAAAAAGAGGCATGGAAGGAAGGAAGGAAGGAAAGAAAGGAGTAAGGAGGGAGGGAGAAAGGAAGGAAGGAAGGAAGGAAGGAAGGAAGGAAGGAAGGAAGGAAAGGATTAATGAGGAAAAGAGGAAGGAAAGAAAGGAGTAAGGAGGGAGGGAGAAAGGAAGGAAGGAAGGAAGGAAGGAAGGAAGGAAGGAAGGAAGGAAAGGATTAATGAGGAAAAGAGGAAGGAAAGAAAGGAGTAAGGAGGGAGGGAGGGAGGGAGGGAGGGAGGGAGGAAGGAAGGAAGGAAAGAAGGAAAGGATTAATGAGGAAAAGAGGAAGGAAAGAAAGGAGTAAGGAGAGGGAGGAAGGAAGGAAGGAAGGAAAGGATTATTGAGGAAAAGAGGAAAGAAAGAAAGGAGTAAGGAGGGAGGGAGGAAGGAAGGAAGGAAGGAAGGAAAGGATTAATGAGGAAAAGAGAAATGGAAGGATGAAGGAAGGAAAGAAAGGAGTAAGGAGGGAGGGAGAAAGGAAGGAAGGAAGGAAGGAAGGAAGGAAGGAAAGGATTAATGAGGAAAAGAGGAAGGAAAGAAAGGAGTAAGGAGGGAGGGAGAAAGGAAGGGGAGGAGAAGGAAGGAAGGAAGGAAGGAAGGAAAGGATTAATGAGGAAAAGAGGAATGGAAGGAAGGAAGGAAAGAAAGGAGTAAGGAGGGGGGAGGAGGGAGGAGGAAGGAAGGAAGGAATGAAAGAAGGAAGAAAGTAAGGAAAGAAAGAAAGAAAGAAAAGTGGGCCGGATTGGACCCCTTGGCCGCATGTTTGACACCCCTGATCCCTACAGACCCTCTACGACTGTAAATATGAGGAATCAGCCGTGTGGCGTCGTCCTCCTCTGATATGATAACGCTTCCTCTCTGGCTAACATGCAATCTGAATTAACTTTGAGCTTTTTATTTATTCATGCTTATGCAAATGAATTCTTTATTTAAAAAGGCGTAATGTTCCCACAGTTCCTCTCACAGCTGAATAAGTAAAACCAGGGACTCCAGCCAGGATTTTAGGGTAGAATTAGGTCATGAGTCCTACATGCTGCTTTTTTACATAGTTTAGTTTAGGAGAGATTTAACCGAGCAGCAGGTTTATGTTTTATGTTATTCAGAGATTGTGCAGACAGATTGAGCAGAAAATTATTAAAAGGTTGTTTTTTTTTTAATGAAAATGTGGAAAAATGAGTTCAGGGACACAAAAAACACAAAGAACTTGTATATATTGCTTTATAAAGACTATATAGGATGTGTTATACTGGATATAAATCTTAAGTTATATTTAGGAGGTAAAACGGGTCGTCTACTAATCAGAAGGTCAGTGGTTCGATCCCAGTTGGCCTTGTCTGTGTGTGTGTGTGTGTGTGTGTGTGTGTGTGTGTGTGTGTGTGTGTGTGTGTGTGTGCACGTTTTTCTATCCTGGTGGGGACCGCAACCTTGACATATTACTAACCCATGGGGGACCTTTTCCTGACAAAGTGTGTATATTAGCATATTAGCTTCGTATTAGCATATTAGCTTAGCGACTAGCTAACTGGATTATTAGATGCAGTGTTATAACT
>JAJDFG010001091.1:0-48379 GCA_021039105.1 Scomber colias
AAATAGAAGACAACAGAAAGTGAGAGGTTTGCTTTAAAACATCAGAGAGAGCGTGTACATGTTCATACGTGAGGAGAAGTTGACATTAAAATACCATAAACATGAAAGAAGAGAGGAGGAAAAAGGACTCTTGACATTAAAAGAACATTTACATTTTCATACACGACGGAAAAAAAAGAAGAAATTGAAATTGAAGAGCGAGTAGGAGGAAGGAACAAAGATAATAAGATGTGTAAAAAGAAAAAAAATGAATCTTTTAACCCTCCTGTTGTCCTCGAGTCAAGGAAGGAAGGGAGGAAGGAAAGGAGGAAGGGAGGAAGAAGGAAGGAAGGATGGAAGGGAGGAAGAAAGAAGGAAGGGTGGAAGGGAGGAAGGAAGGAAGGAAGGAAGGGAGGAAGGAAGGAATGAAGGAAGGATGGAAGGGAGGAACGAAGGGAAGGAAGGGAGGAAGGAAAGGAGGGAGGGAGGAAGAAGGAAGGGAGGATGGAAGGGAAGGAAGGGAGGAAGTAGGAAGGAAAGATGGAAGGGAAGGAAGGAAGGGAGGAAGGAAAGGAAGGAAGGGAGGAAGAAGGAAGGAAGGATGGGAGGGAGGAACGAAAGGAAGGAAGGGAGGAAGGAAAGGAGGGAGGGAGGAAGAAGGAAGGAAGGAAGGGAGGAAGGAAAGGAAGGAAGGGAGGAAGAAGGAAGGAAAGATGGAAGGGAAGGAAGGAAGGATGGAAGGGAGGAAGGAGAGGAAGGAAGGAAAGGAGGGAGGGAGGAAGAAGGAAGGAAGGAAGGGAGGAAGAAGGAAGGACAGAGGACAGAAGGAAGGGGGAGGAAAGAAAGAGAGAAGGAGGAAGGAAGGAAAGAAAGAAGGAAAAGTGAAAAGAGACGGGTCAATTTGACCCAGGAGGACGACACGAAGGTTAGAAAGCCATTAAACATTTTTCTCATCATAGAAAAGAAGAAGAAGAAGAAGAAAAGACGGAATAAGAGGACAAAAACTGTGTGTGTGTGGGGGGGGGGGGGGGGGATCAATAAAAGAAGCTTAACAGCTGATTAAACCAGCTGATATTCACTAATCATGAGGGATTAAAGGAGAATGGTTATAATCGATGCAGCGGAGACTAAAATATCCTGACTTATTGTTCACTAGCAATACTTACAACATAATGCAGCTAGAAGGAAGGAAGGATGGAAGGGAAGGAAGGAAGGATGGAAGGGAGGAAGGAAAGGAGGGAGGGAGGAAGAAGGAAGGAAGGGAGGAAGGAGAGGAAGGAAGGGAGGAAGAAGGAAGGAAGGGGGGAAGAAAGAAGGAAGAGTGGAAGTGAGGAAGGAAGGAAAGGAAGGAAAGGCAGGAAGGGAGGAAGTAGGAAGGAAGGAAGGGTGGAAGGGAGGAAGGAAGGAAAGGAAGGAAGGGAGGAAGGAAAGGAAGGAAGTCCTCCTGTTCTGTCGTAAATGCCCCGGACTTCAAGCCTGAGCCAAGATAAGCCTGATGTGTGTGAAGCTCTGAAAGGTCACAGTGGGAACCCTCCTGTTGTCCTCGAGTCAAGGAAGGAAGGGAGGAAGGAAGGAAAGGAGGAAGGGAGGAAGAAAGAAGGAAGGGTGGATGGGAGGAAGGAAGGAAAGGAAGGAAGGAAGGAAAGGAGGGAGAGAGGAAGAAGGAAGGAAAGATGGAAGGGAGGAAGGAAAGGAGGGAGGGAGAAAAAAGGAAAGAAGGGAGGAAGGAAAGGAGGGAGGGAGGAAGAAGGAAAGAAGGGAGGAAGGAAAGGATGGAGGGAGGAAGAAGGAAGGAAGGGTGAAAGGGAGGAAGGAAGGAAAGGAAGGGAGGAAGGAAAGGAGGGACGGAGAAAGAAGGAAAGAAGGGAGGAAGGAAAGGATGGAGGGAGGAAGAAGGAAGGAAGGGTGGAAGGGAGGAAGGAAGGAAAGGAAGGAAGGAAAGGAAGGAAGGAAGGAAGGGAAGGAAGGAAGGAAGGAAAGGAAGGAAGGAAGGGAGGAAGAAGGAAGGAAGGGAGGAAGAAGGAAGGAAGGAAGGGTGGAAGGGAGGAAGGAAGGAAAGGAAGGAAGGGAGGAAGAAGGAAGGATGGAAGGGTGGAAGGAAAGGAAGGAAGGGAGGAAGGAAAGGAAGGAAGGCAGGGAAGGAAGGAAAGGAAGGAAGGGAGGAAAGGAGGAAGGAAGGAAAGGAGGGAGGGAGGAAGGAAAGGAAGGAAGGGAGGGAGAAAAAAGGAAAGAAGGGAGGAAGGAAAGGATGGAGGGAGGAAGAAGGAAGGAAGGGTGAAACGGAGGAAGGAAGGAAAGGAAGGAAGGAAGGGAGGAAGGAAAGGAAGGAAGGAAGGAAAGGAGGGAGGGAGGAAGGAAGAAGGAAGGAAGGAAGGGAGGAAGAAGGAAGGAAGGGAGGAAGAAGGAAGGAAAGATGGAAGGGAAGGAAGGAAGGATGGAAGGGAGGAAGGAAAGGAGGGAGGGAGGAAGAAGGAAGGAAGGGAGGAAGGAAAGGAAGGAAGGGAGGAAGAAGGAAGGAAGGGTGGAAGGGAGGAAGGAAGGAAGGAAAGGAAGGAAGGGAGGAAGGAAAGGAAGGAAGTCCTCCTGTTCTGTCGTAAATGCCCCAGACTTCAAGCCTGAGCCCAGATAAGCCTGATGTGTGTGTGTGTGTGTGTGTGTGTGTGTGTGTGTGTGTGTGTGTGTGTGTGTGTGTGTGAAGCTCTGAAAGGTCACAGTGGGAAATTTCCTTTGTGTTTTCCGCTCATCCGTGTTTCCAGAGTGATGCTGAGCGCTGCGCTGACTACAGCTGTGGCTCTCTACGGCTTCTGGTCATGGAAGGTGAGTTTGAAATGTCTGTATAAAAGAAATGGACGTAACATCCGTGACATCACCCATTGGTTTGTAGGGCGTGGCTACGTCCTGATTGACAGGTTGATTACCCAACGTCTTCGAGGTTCCAGCCCTCGCAACCATAGTAACCTCCCCGCTCCGCCCATGGCCCCGCCTCATGCCCATATAAGTAGAATCCGTGTTCATTTTTTCCCAGCATGCACCTGAAATTTTCAAGATGGCGCTGCCTAGATTCGAAACTATTGGCTTCCGAGCAGCAGTCCACAAACCAATGGATGACGTCACGGATGTTACGTCCATTTCTTTTATACAGTCTGTGGTCTTGACGCATAATATTTCAATAGCAGATGAAAAAAAAAGAAGACGACGAAAAAATAGTAGTTTCAATCAACAAATCTTTAACCCTCTGTAAATGCCCCGCTAGTCTGCTAATAAGCCCTCAGCCTGCTGACGTAATCGGTTCTTGCTTTAGACCAGCAAATAGTTGGTGCTCACTCTGGCTCCTGTTCTGAGGCCCGGGGCTGGAGCAAAGAACCGGTGCTTAGTCAGGCTCTGGCTCCGAACCAGCACCAGCTCCAGCCGGAAAGGACAAAAGTAGCCGAAAACATTTTGCTCCATTACTCTGTACTGTGATGACATCATCGCTGCTTATTTCCTCAGACGTGACAAAGCTCCTCCAGAGAGCCACGTTAGACATTATTCATCTGTCCTCACGGTCCGAGTAGTAAACAAACTGACACGTAAACTGATCTCAAAATGTGCAAAATACAGCGAATAGACAGAAGAAAAGGATTCAGAAGGAGGGTTGAGTGGTGCAAAGTGTTCAGTGGCCTCACAATAAGACACGTTGAAAACATTTACATCTGTCACAGAAATGAGCGTCATTACTTACTCGCTGGTGTTAAGTGCTGGTCGCCTCTAAAGCTGCCAAAGCACTACATCACACTTCCTGCCTCACTAATGTAAGCCGCAGCTGTAATTCACACATTTCAATGGCTTTTCATTCATCAGGCTATCATTGGAAAGTGCAGACACATTTTTGGAAATGATGCCGCTGACACTTATCATGGCGAGGTCTGATTCATTACATTCCTTACATGAATAAAATGTGTGTGAAACTGTAATTATAAATCAAAGGCACGATTACCGAGCCTGTGAGATTTATCCTTCACAAAGCCAAACAGCTTCAGCTTATCCACTTACGCTTTGTGTCTTCATTCTGAGCTGATGCATCTTTAGTGGGAAATATTTAATTCAATATATTACAGAGAAGCTGGTGAAAGAAAAAAAACAGAAAAAGTGTTAAGTTGGTTTAGTTGTTAAGCGCTGAGTCATTGTATTAAGGTTCATATGTGAATAAATTAGATTATTGACTATTCTTTAAATGAAAACACAAATATTACTAAATTACGTCATCCCATATGTAGATAATTTGCACAAAAAATCTTAATAAATGTGATTACTGACAATTATTTAACTGGAAATAATTGAATTTTCTTGTGTATGAACCATAGACTGTATAAAAGAAATGGACGTAACATCTGTGACGTCACCCATTGGTTTGTGGACTGCTGCTCGGAAGCCAATAGTTTTGAATCTCGGCAGCGCCATCTTGAAAATGTCAGGTGCATGCTGGGAAAAATAAAAACACGGATTCTACTTATATGGGCATGAGGCGGGGCCATGGGTGGGACCAACAGCGGAGCAGGGAGGTTGCTATGGTTGCGAGGGCTGGATCTCGAGGACATTGGTCAATCAACCTGTCAATCAGGACGTAGCCACGCCCTAATGCATACCCTGCTTTATCGTCACATATAAAATCAGGGAGGCCAAAATGTCCCAAATGAACATCATACTGCATTGAAGAAGGCTTTAAACTAGCGATTGAGACCATAAACACATTTTGAAAACGTTTACTGAGGTTAGAAATCAAGTGAGAAGTTGGTGAATTCTCCATTGACTTGTATAGAGACGGTCGCCCCCTGGTGGCATTTTGATAGAATGCAGCTCTAAGTTACTTCCGCGTTGGCCTCATTGAAGAGGACCGGAGCTCCCCGTCTGATATTAAACAATAAATAAGAATATTACATTTCCTAAAAACTCTATCAACAATCAGTACAAATGCTACTAAATCACATTATCCCCTTTCAAAGAAATGTCATGAGAATTAATAATTACACAGCAGCTGCTTTTTAGGGAATGCTAATATATTATTTGACGCACTGAAAACTAAGTATTTTCTTTCAGTTAAATTATTTAGTCTAATTTATTAAGAATTTATGCAATTTAATAACTATGCATGAACTTCAAATATACTAATATTCATACCATCCAAACCAATTTAACACATTTTCCCCCTATTTTTTCTTATAATTTGTACGAAACTGCAGCAACTTCTATGCAAAATGTCCTAAAATAAATTATTAACCCTTAAACAGGCAGGAGTGTGAAATGAGATGTAAAAAATCCTTATTAGTTATGTCATTTGCACCTAAAGTAAGGAAGGAAGGAAGGAAAGAAGGAAAGGAAAGGAGGGAAGAAGGAAGGGAAGGAAGGGAAGGAAGGGAGGAAGAAGGAAGGAAAGGAAGGAGGGAGGAAGGAAGGAAGGAAGGAAGGAAGTAAGGAAGGAAGGAAGGAAGGAAAGGAGGGAGGAAGGAAGGGAAGGAAGGAAGGGAAGGAAGGAAGGGAAGGAAGGAAGGGAAGAAGGAGGGAGGAAGGAAGGTAGGTAGGAAGGAAAGGAGGGAAGAAGGAAGGAAAGGAGGGAAGAAGGAAGGAAAGGAGGGAGGAAGGAAGGAAGGATAGAAGAAAGGAAAGAAGGAAGGGTTGGAAAAAAGGAAGGAAGTAAGGGAGGAAAGAAGGAACAGTCAAACCAGATGGGGTCAATTTGTCTGTATCTCCTAGTGCACGTTGCCTCTTTAAGGGTTAAATATCTGCAAACTTCCACGGAAATCACTATAAAATGAATAAACCTGTAAAATAAAAGTTACCAACACTTTCAGCTGCTCTCAGACATATAATATTAGGTTTAGTAACATATGACCCAGTCATGGGTCTTTCCAGGAAGGAAAGAAAGAAAGAAAGAAAGAAAGAAGAGGGAGGAAGGACAGACAGAATGAAGGAAGGAAGGAAAGGAGGAAGGATGAAGGGAGGAAGGAAGGATGAAGGTAAGGAAGGAAGGAGGGAAGGAAAGAAAGAAAGAAGGAGGAAGGGAGGAAGGACAGACAGAAGGAAGGAAGGAAAGGAGGAAGGAAGGGAGGATTAAGGAAGGAAGGGAGGAAGGAAGGAAGGAGGAAGGGAGGAAGGACAAACAGAAGGAAGGAAGGAAAGGAGGAAGGAAGGGAGGATTAAGGAAGGAAGGGAAGGAGGAAGGAAGGGAAGGAGGAAGGAAAGGAGGAAGGAAGGGAGGATTAAGGAAGGAAGGGAGGAAGGAAGGAAGGGAAGGAGGAAGGAGGGATGAAGGTAAGGAAGGAAGGAGGGAAGGAAAGAAAGAAAGAAGGAGGAAGGGAGGAAGGACAGACAGAAGGAAGGAAGGAAAGGAGGAAGGAAGGGAGGATTAAGGAAGGAAGGGAGGAAGGGAAGGAGGGATGAAGGGAGGAAGGAAGGAATATGTATTGTATTTATTGGTAATGGTGACTCATGATGTCATTCCTCATAATGTAATAAATGAATTCACAGCATGAGTATAAAGAGGAACACAGAGAGTCTAAATCCGTCGCCCACGGTAACGGTAGTGTTGGGGTCCGCTGTATACTTTGTGTGATGACAGTGATCGATCTCTTTACGTAGCGATTATGTTGATGGATTTTGGTTATTAAAGCATATTTTGTAAAGCTCTAATGAGACTTGTAATCAAATGAGCGCTGGCCTTATTTAACCGGCTCCACATCAATAATTTATCATCTCAACATCAAACGGCTCTCTCTGCGCTGGTGTTGGTAATTCTAACCTCCACTCCATCCCTCCTTCCTTCTTCCTCTCTCTCTCTCTCTCTCTCTCCCCTCCTCTCTCTCTCTCTCTCTACTCCTCTCACTCTTCACCTCCATCCCTCCTTCCTTCTTCCTTGCTCCCTTTTTCCTCTCTCCCCCCCTCCCCTCTCTTCTCCTCCCTCTCTCTCTCTCTTTTCTCATCCCTCTCTCTCTCTTTTCTCCTCCCTCTCTCTCTCTCTTTTCTCCTCCCTCTCTCTCTCTCTTTTCTCCTCCCTCTCTCTCTCTCTTTTCTCATCCCTCTCTCTCTCTTTTCTCCTCCCTCTCTCTCTCTCTTTTCTCATCCCTCTCTCTCTCTTTTCTCCTCCCTCTCTCTCTCTTTTCTCCTCCCTCTCTCTCTCTTTTCTCCTCCCTCTCTCTCCCTTCTTCCTCTCTCTCTCTTCTCCTCCCTCTCTATTTTTCTCTCTCTTCTCCTCTCTCTCACTTCTCCTCCCTCTCTCTTTCTTCTCTCTCTTTCTCCTTCCCTCTCTCTCTCTTTTCCTTTCTCCCTCTCTCTCTTCTCCTCCTCCCTTCTCCTCTCTCTGCCTCTCTCTTCCCTCTCTCTTCTTCTCCTCCCTCTCTTCTTCCTCCCTCTATCTCTCTGTCTCTCTCTCCTCTCTCTCTCTCTCTCTCTCTCTCTCTCTCTCTCTCTCTCTCTCTCTCTCTCTCTCTCTCTCTCTCTCTCTTCAGTCTTGTCACGACGAGTTATTTCCTTCTCAGAAGATGAAAAGATAACATCAGCGATATTTTCCAAGGCTGTGATCAAGCCGTGACCTTCCGTAAGAAATGTTCCCAGCCCGTGTGTTTTCCACTTGTTCTCAGGCTAAAAGTGTTTGTCCGTTTTTTTTCCATACTCGTTATAAATCCATTAACGGGCGTCGAGGGTGTGTGGAGTTCACAGCACTCAGATGCTTCTGATGGGCCTCATGTCCACCTCTGACAGTCTCCACTCATCCAGACGCTTTGATTACTCAGAAAAATGAATAAGCACAACTCTTTATTCTACCGCCTCGCTATAACGGCTCCGTGAGGCCATGATTAACAAAAAGAGAACTTCCTCATCATAACTTTAGTTTTTCATGAAGATAGCAGCAGAGGAACAGTCATAATGTTGTCCTCGAGTCAAGAAAGCGAGGGAGGGAGGACAGAGGAAAGGAGGGAGGGAAGGAAGGGAAGAAGGAAAGGAAAGAAGGAAGGACGGAGGAAAGAAGGAAGGTAGGAGGGAGGGAGAAAGGAATAGGGGAAGGGAGGAAGGAAGGACGGAGGAAAGAAGGAAGGAGGGTAGGAGGGAGGGAGAGAGAAAGGAATATGGGAACGGAGGAAGGAACGAAAGAAGGACAGAGGAAAGAAGGAAAGGAAGGAAGGTAGGACGGAGGAAAGAAGGAAGGTAGGAGGGAGGGAGAAAGGAAAAGGGGAAGGGAGAAGGAAGGAAAGAAGGACGACAGGAAGGTTAAATCTGGAGGTTTCACATATTGGATCTCTGAAAGTCTGAAACTTTTTTTTCTGTGAGGTTTGGTCTTATGAATGTAATAAGATAATATAAAGTCTCGCCTCTCTCTCTCTTTTTGTTTCTGGGTTAGTGTTGTGTTTTTGTTAATGTTGTTGTGTTTTTCAGTTTTGTCGTTGTAGTTTGCCCTTCAGGGCCACCGTACATCCACACAAATATTAGGAGCATTAGGGGTAGAGCATAGCTTAGTGGGTAGAGCGACCCCGGTTCGAATCCCGCACTGAGTGGTCCTATCCTGCGTGTCATTCCCCTCTCTCCGCCTCCAGTTTCCTGTCTCTCTACTAACCTGTACATAAAGGCAAAAAACCCCAAAAAATATACTTAAAAAAAATAAATAAATAAAAATTAAGAGCATTAGGTTAAAGATAAACAGCTGATGGTGCTAATTTTCCAGTCATGATGGAAATATAACGATTCTATTTGTTACAATCTCCTCGTTGCTCCACGCAGACCTTGTGTTTTTGTCTGCAGCTATTTTTAATGTATTCCGTTTATTAAGAAAACTGTATTATGGTGATGTAGTCATGTGACAGTCATTTATTAACATTTAGGATTTTCTTTTTCACTCATTGAGAGGTTTGTAACTCAACTTGTGGATTTAAACTCTTTCTTTAATGTCCTAAAACAAACCTGAAACAACTTCAACATGTAAAAAGCAGTAAAGAAACACATTTAGCACCCAGCTGCTGTCTGTTCTCTCTGAATCACACAGTTCAAATCTTTTCATTGATTTTAAACAGCACGAAACAAAACACAACATTTCTAGGAGTTGCAACACACTGTGGTCTGTTGATAGTGAAACTCGAGTCTTACTTTAAGCTTAAGTAATAAATGATGAATGTGTTTCTAAACAGCCGTGTAATAAAGCAGCTAACGTACAGCAGGCAGGTCGTTACGGCTAAATCAGTCCCTTCAGGCTTCATGTTGGTTCTGCTTCAAACTGTCCAACGACCAGCCGGCTGCATATTACCCTTTACTGTACATTACATTACACTACATTACATTACATTACATTACATAATATAACATTACATTACATTACATAATATAACATTACATTACATTACATAATATAATATAACATTACATTACATAATATAACATTACATTACATTACATTACATTACATTACATTACATAATATAACATTACATTACATTACATAATATAACATTACATTACATTACATTACATAATATAACATTACATTACATTACATAATATAACATTACATTACATTACATTACACTACATTACATTACATTACATTACATAATATAACATTACATTACATTACATTACACTACATTACATTACATTACATTACATAATATAACATTACATTACATTACATAATATAACATTACATTACATTACATTACATAATATAACATTACACTACATTACATTACATAATATAACATTACATTACATTACATTACATAATATAACATTACATTACATTACATTACATAATATAACATTACATTACATTACATTACATAATATAACATTACATTACATTACACTACATTACATTACATAATATAACATTACATTACATTACATTACATTACATAATATAACATTACATAATATAACATAACATAATATAACATTACATTACATTACATAACATAATATAATATAATATAACATTACATTACATTACATAATATAATATAATATAACATTACATTACATTACATAATATAACATAACGGAGGAAGCTTTAGCCTTCAGTCCAGTCACAACTCGATAGATAGATAGATAGATGGATAGATAGATAGATAGATGGATGGATAGATAGATAGATGGATGGATGGATAGATAGATAGATGGATGGACAGATAGATAGATGGATGGATGGATGGATGGATGGATGATAGATAGATAGATAGATGGATGGATGGATGGATAGATGGATAGATGGATAGATGGATAGATAGATAGATAGATAGATAGATGGATAGATGGATAGATAGACAGATGGATAGATAGACAGATGGATAGATAGATAGATGGAGAGATAGATAGATAGATACATAGATAGATAGATGGATACTATAGATAGATAGATAGATGGATGGATGGATAGATGGATGGATGGATGGATGGATGGATAGATGGTGACGCATTCATAAAAAGCTGTGGCACCAAACTTTTAAGAGTCAGCTGCTGAATTATTCATGAGCTGTGTTGTCAGAAGAATCAAACCGGAGCAGATGTGATGTGATGTTCCCGTAAAAGAATAAATGTTCAGCAGCCGAATCAAGACAGTCAAATTATTTATCCTCAAATAAAAGCACCACAACCTTCAGGAGTGTTAGAGAAACCTAAAAGTAATAAACGAGCGTGAGACAGAAGAGCTATATATGTGTTTTTTTTAGCTCTGTAGTCACACAAGCAAAGAGTTGAATTATTAAGCGTGACAGTAACAGGGACAATCAAGGAGAAGTTTGTGTAAAGGAAGGAAAGAAAGAAAGGAGGAGGGAGGGAGGAAGGACAGACAGAAGGAAAGGAGGAAGGAAGGAAGGAAGGGAGGAAGAAAGAAGGAAAGGAGGAAGAAGGAAGGAAAGGAGGGAGGAAGAAGGAAGGAAAGGAGGGAGGAAGAAAGGGAGGAAGGACAGACAGAAGGAAGGAAGGAAAGGAGGAAGGAAGGGATGAAAGGAAGGATGAAGGGATGAAGGAAGGAAAGAAAGAAAGGAGGAGGGAGGGAGGAAGGACAGACAGAAGGAAAG
Organism: Scomber colias; assembly: GCA_021039105.1. NCBI lineage: Eukaryota > Metazoa > Chordata > Actinopteri > Scombriformes > Scombridae > Scomber > Scomber colias. The sequence continues at coordinate 11,019 of JAJDFG010001091.1, forward strand.
GAGGAAGGAAGGAAGGAAGGAAGGAAGGAAAGAAGGAAAGGAGTGAGGAAGAAGGAAGAAAATGAGGGAGGAAGGACAGACAGAAGGAAGGAAGGAAAGGAGGAAGGAAGGGATGAAAGGAAGGATGAAGGGAGGAAGGAAGGAAAGAAAGAAAGAAGGAAGGAGGGGAGGGAGGGAGGGAGGAAGGAAAGGAAGGAAGGAAGAAAGGTAGGACAGAGGGAGGAAAAAAGGAAGGAAGGAGGGAGGGAGGGAGAAAGGAAAAGAGGAAGGAAGGAAAGAGGAGAGAAGGAAGGAAGAAGGGCAGGAAGGAAGGAAGGAGGGCTCTGTAGTCACACAAGCAAAGAGTTGAATTATTAAGCGTGACAGTAACAGGGACAATCAAGGAGAAGTTTGTGTAAAGCCTCACAGGAGCTTTTACACTCAGACAGTTTCTAACATCTCCTCTGCATTAAGGACTCAGAGATGTGGCTTTAAAACCCGCAGCAGGGTTCGGAGGAAGAACACAGCAACCACGATGTAGTGTGACATCACTGGGACGAGACGCTAATGTACAGCAGCACGCACTTAACACACTCCAGCTGAGTCAGGACTTATGAAGATGCTCAGGGTCAAAAAGTAACTAAATACATTTATTCAAGTGTCCTCGAGTCAAGGAAGGAAGGAAAGGAGGAAGGAAGGGAGGAAGGAAGGGAGGAAGGAAGGGATGAAAGGAAGGATGAAGGGAGGAAGGAAGGAAAGAAAGAAAGAAGGAAGGAGGGAGGGAGGGAGAAAGGAAGGAAGGGAGGAAGAAGGAAGGAAAGGAGTGAGGAAGAAGGAAGGAAAGGAGGGAGGAAGGACAGACAGAAGGAAGGAAAGGAGGAAGGAAGGGATGAAAGGAAGGAAGGAAGGAAAGGAGTGAGGAAGAAGGAAGGAAAGGAGGGAGGAAGGACAGACAGAAGGAAGGAAAGGAGGAAGGAAGGGATGAAAGGAAGGAAGGAAGGAAAGGAGGAAGGAAGGGATGAAAGGAAGGATGAAGGGAGGAAGGAAGGAAGGACAGAGGGAGGAAAAAAGGAAGGAAGGAGGGAGGGAGAAAGGAAAGAAAGAAAGAAAGAAGGAAGGAGGGAGGGAGGGAGGAAAGGAGGAAGGAAAGGAGGGAGGAAGGACAGACAGAAGGAAAGGAGGAAGGAAGGGATGAAAGGAAGGATGAAGGGAGGAAGGAAGGAAAGAAAGAAAGAAAGAAGGAGGGAGGGAGGAAGGAAGGAAGGAAAGGAAGGAAGGAAGGTAGGACAGAGGGAGGAAAAAAGGAAGGAAGGAGGGAGGGAGGGACAAAGGAAAAGAGGAAGGAAGGAAAGAGGAGAGAAGGAAGGAAGAAGGGCAGGAAGGAAGGAAGGAGGGAAGGAAGGAAGAAAGGAATGAGGGAAGGAAAGAAGGGAAGGGAAGGAAGGAAAAGAGAAAGGGAAGGAAGGAAGGAATAGTCAAAACAGACGGGGTCAATTTGACCCGGGAGGACGACTCCTCTGCATTAAGGACTCAGAGATGTGGCTTTAAACCCGCAGCAGGGTTCGGAGGAAGAACACAGCAACCACGATGTAGTGTGACATCACTGGGACGAGACGCTAATGTACAGCAGCACGCACTTAACACACTCCAGCTGAGTGACGCATTCTGCTGAGTCAGCACTTAGGAAGATGCTCAGGGTCAAAAAGTAACTAAATACATTTATTCAAGTGTCCTCGAGTCAAGGAAGGAAGGAAAGGAGGAAGGAAGGGAGGGAGGAAGGAGGAAATGAAGGAGGAAGGAAGGTGGGAAGGAAAGAAAGAAAGGGGGAGGGAGGGAGGAAGGACAGACAGAAGGAAAGGAGAAAGGAAGGAAAGGAGGGAGGAAGAAGGAAGGAAAGGAGGGAGGAAAGGAGTAAGGAGGAAATGAAGGAGGAAGGAAGGGATGAAAGGAAGAATGAAGGGAGGAAGGAAGGAGGGAAGGAAAGAAAGAAAGGAGGAGGGAGGGAGGAAGGACAGACAGAAGGAAGGAAGGAAAGGAGGGAGGAAGGACAGACAGAAGGAAAGGAGGAAGGAAGGGAAGAAAGGAAGGATGAAGGGAGGAAGGAAGGAAAGAAAGAAAGAAGGAGGGAGGGAGGGAGGGAGGGAGGGAGGAAGGAAGGAAGGAAGGTAGGACAGAGGGAGAAAAAAAGGAAGGAAGGAGGGAGGGAGGGAGGGAGAAAGGAAAAGAGGAAGGAAGGAAAGAGGAGAGAAGGAAGGAAGAAGGGCAGGAAGGAAGGAAAGAGGGAAGGAAGGATGAAGGAAGGAAGGAAGGGAGGGGGGAGGAAGGAAAAGAGAAAGGGAAGAAGGAAGTAATAGTCAAAACAGACGGGGTCAATTTGACCCGGGAGGACGACTCCTCTGCATTAAGGACTCGGAGATCTGGCTTTAAACCCGCAGCAGGGTTCGGAGGAAGAACACAGCAACCACGATGTAGTGTGACATCACTGGGACGAGACGCTAATGTACAGCAGCACGCACTTAACACACTCCAGCTGTGTGACGCATTCTGCTGAGTCAGCACTTAGGCTCAGGGTCAAAACTCTCCTGTTGTCCTCGAGTCAAGGAAGGAAGGAAGGAAAGGAGGAAGGAAGGAGGAAGGAAGGTGGGAAGGAAAGAAAGAAAAGGGGGAGGGAGGGAGGGAGGAAGGACAGACAGAAGGAAAGGAGGAAGGAAGGAAGGAAGGGAGGAAGAAGGAAGGAAAGGAGGGAGGAAGAAAGGGAGTAAGGACAGACAGAAGGAAGGAAGGAAAGGAGGAAGGAAGGATGAAGGGAGGAAGGAAGGAAAGAAAGAAAGGAGGAGGGAGGGAGGAAGGACAGACAGAAGGAAAGGAGGAAGGAAGGAAAGGAGGGAGGAAGAAGGAAGGAAAGGAGGGAGGAAGAAGGAAGGAAAGGAGGGAGGAAGAAAGGGAGGAAGGACAGACAGAAGGAAGGAAGGAAAGGAGGAAGGAAGGAAAGAAAGAAAGAAAGAAAGAAAAAAGGAGGGAGGGAGGAAGGAAAGGAAGGAAGGAAGGTAGGACAGAGGGAGGAAAAAAGGAAGGAAGGAGGGAGGGAGGGAGGGAGGGAGAAAGGAAAAGAGGAGAGAAGAAAAGAGGAGAGAAGGAAAGAGGAGAGAAGGAAGGAAGAAAGGAAGGAGGGAAGGAAGGAAAAGAGAAAGGGAAGAGTGCATTCTGCTGAGTCAGGACTTAGGAAGAGACTGTTGGAGACGCTCAGGGTCAAAACTCTGCAGGAAGTAACTAAATACATTTATTCAAGTACTGTACTTAACCCTTAACTGTTGTCCTCGAGTCAAGGAAGGAAGGAAAGGAGGAAGGAAGGGATGAAGGGAGGAAGGAAGGATGAAGGGGGAAAGGGAGGAGGGAAGGGAGGAAGGACAGACAGAAGGCAGGAAGGAAAGGAGGAAGGAAGGGATGAAAGGAAGGATGAAGGGAGGAAGGAAGGAAGGAAGGAAGGAAGGTAGGACAGAGGGAGGAAAAAAGGAAGGAAGGAGGGAGGGAGGGAGAAAGGAAAAGAGGAAGGAAGGAAAGAGGAGAGAAGGAAGGAAGAAGGGCAGGAAGGAAGGAAGGAGGGAAGGAAAGAGGGAAGGAAGGAAGAAAGGAAGGAAGGGAGGAAGGATGAAGGGGGAAAGGGAGGGAAGGAAAGAAAGAAAGAAGGAGGGAGGGAGGGAGGAAAGAGGGAGGGAGAAAGGGAAAGAAGAAAGGAAGGAAAGAGGGAAGGAAAGAAGGAGGGATGAAGAAAGGAAGGAAATGAAGGAGGGATGAAGGAAGGGAGGAAATAAAGGAGGAAGGAAGGATGAAGAGAGGAAGGAAGGAGGGAAAAAAAGAAAGAAAGAAAGGACGGAGGGAGGGAGGGGGGAAGGACAGACAGAAGGAAGGAAGGGAGGTAGGACAGAGGGAGGAAAAAAGGAAGGAGGAAGGGAGGGAGAAAGGAAAAGAGGAAGGGAGGAAGGAAGGAAAGAAGGACAGAGGAGAGAAAGAAAGGAGAAGGGCAGGAAGGAAGAAAGGAAGGAAGGAGAGAAGGAAAGAAGAAAGGAAGGAAATGAAGGAGGAAGGAAGGATGAAGGGAGGAAGGAAGGATCCCTCCTTCCTTCCTTCTTTCCTTTCCCTTCCTTCCTTCCTTCATCCCTCCTTTCCTTCCTTTCCTTCATTCCCTCCTTTCCTTCATTCCCTCCTTCCTTCATTCGTCCTTTCCTTCCTCCTTCCTCCCTCCCTTCCTTCCTTGACTCGAGGAGGGTTAACTTAAAAAAAACAAAAACAGGAAAAGATTGTGAATAAAGTGAAATTACGAAACTGATGAGGCAAAAAACATGAACGACTTGAAACTGTCCTTGAATCTTAGTGTGTGTTCTCTTGAAGAGTGAAGACAGCACATTGAAATCCTTCTAACTTTATAATGACACGGCTGTCACGTCTAAATTATTGCATGACCCTTTAATTTAACCCTTAAACAGACAACGTGCACCAGGAGATACAGACTCTTTACCCTTCCTGTTGTCCTCCCGGGTCCTTCCTCTGTCCTTCCTTCCTTCCTTCCTTCCTTCCTTCATCTGTTCTTCCTTCCTTCCTTCCTTCCTTAGATCTAAGTTCAGCTGTTAGGATAAATGTTCCCTCCTTCTGTCCTTTCTTCCTTCCTTCATCTGTCCTTCCTTCCTTTTTCTGTCCTTCCTTCATCTGTCCTTCCTTTCTCCTCCCTCCCTCCCTCCTTTCCTTCCTTCTCCCTTCCTCCCTCCTTTCCTTCCTTCTTCCCTCCTTTCCTTCCTTCCTTCCTTCCTTCCTTCCTCCCTCCTTCCTTCCTTCTCTTCCTTCTTCCTCCCTTGCTTCCCTTCCTTCCTACTTTCCTTCCTTCTTCCCTCCTGTCCTTCCTTCCTTCCTTCCTTCCTTCCTTCTTCCCTCCTGTCCTTCCTTCCTTCTTCCCTCCTTTCCTTCCTTCTTCCCTTCTTTCCTTCCTTCCTTTAGGTGCAAATGACATAACTAGTAAGGATTTTTTACATCTAATTTTCCACTCCTGCCTGTTTAAGGGTTAAGGCTGTCAGTCTAAATTATTGCATGACCCTTTAATTTAAGGCTGTCAGTCTAAAATTGAAGGTGCAAATAATCAGACTTATATTACATGGTGTTTGTAGACGAGTGGGAAGCATCAACAAGCCTGAGCTGATATTATCCTCATGATCTGAAAACATGTCAGAGACTGGAAGGACTGTGTGAAGGATGAGGTAGATGGCTGGATCAGGATAGGAGTTTGACTGGGACGAGCCGCTAATGTACAGCAGCACGCACTTAAAACACTCCAGCTGTGTGACGCATTCTGCTGAGTCAGCACTTAGGAAGAGACTGTTGGAGACGCTCAGGGTCAAAACAGGAAGTAACTAAATACATAACAATCCTGTTGTCCTCCAGTCAAGGAAGGAAGGAAAGGAGGAAGGAAGGAAGGAAAGAAAGAAAGAAGGAGGGAGGAAGGAGGGAAGGAAAGAAAGAAAGGAGGAGGGAGGGAGGAAGGACAGACAGAAGGAAAGGAGGAAGGAAGGAAGGAAGGGAGGAAGAAGGAAGGAAAGGAGTGAGGAAGAAGGAAGGAAAGGAGGGAGGAAGAAAGGGAGGAAGGACAGACAGAAGGAAGGAGGAAGGAAGGAAGGAAGGGAGGAAGAAGGAAGGAAAGGAGTGAGGAAGAAGGAAGGAAAGGAGGGAGGAAGAAAGGGAGGAAAGGAGGAAGGAAGGGATGAAAGGAAGGATGAAGGGAGGACTATCTCCCGTAGGGTGTCGATAAGGACACGGTAGGCAGGTATATGTTTATATGACTTTATTTAGGCTGAACTACTCTAAATACCACAGAAATATGACAGGAATAACAGAAATATAGGGCACTTAGCAGCATACAGGCCTGTGTATGCAACACACAGCCAACCCATCACCAAAGGCTAATAAATGGACATCTCTGATGGTCATCTAACTTGATTGATTTTGATTGATTGATTTGATTTTAACCCTTAAACAGGCCTTACTAGTTATGTCATTTACACCTAAAGTAAGGAAGGAAGGAAAGAAGGAAGGAAGGAAGGAAGGAAGAAAGGAAGGAAGAAAGGAAGGAAGGAAGGAAGGAAAGGAGGGAAGAAGGAAGGGAAGCAAGGGAGGAAGAAGGAAGGAAAGGAAGGATGGAGGAAGGAAAGGAAGGATGGAGGAAGGAAGGAAGGTAGGAAGGAATGGAGGGAAGAAGGAAGGAAAGGAGGGAGGAAGAAGGAAGGACAGATGAAGGAAGGAAGAAAGGAAGGACAGATGAAGGAAGGAAGAAAGGACAGAAGGAGGGAACATTTAACACCCTAACAGCTGAACTTAGATCTGAGGAAGGAAGGAAGGAAGGAAGGAAGGAAGGACAGATGAAGGAAGGAAGGAAGGAAGGAAGGACAGAGGAAGGACCCGGGAGGACAACAGGAAGGTTAAAGAGTCTGTATCTCCTGGTGCACGTTGTCTGTTTAAGGGTTAATGACCACACAGCCAGGCTGGTGGAATTTGTTTTCAGTACAGCTCTTGGTACAGGTTCCAACATTACATTAAACATATAGTACATACAAACAGACACATACTTACATCACACATAAATACATAAATACATAAGGGTTATACTAATCCACAACAACAACAGTCCTCAGTGACAGCAACAACAGGCCTCTTAGCTCGTAATGCTAAGCTAACTTAGCTCATAATGCTAATCTAACACGCTAATGAAATATGAAATATACAAATTATCCCTCAAAGGACGAAGAAATTCAACTTACCTTCTTCATGAACGCATACGGGCTGTTACTCTGTGGATTGGAGAATCAAACTGACTCCAATGGGGAACATGTGAGCTTAGGCCCCTCTATAGGTGACCGAACTATGCCTGAGTAAAATGGAACAAAAACCAATGAAAAGATAGTGTGTGTTTATCAATATCAATATTAATCAAAACATTTCCACTATATTGAAATATATCATCACATGGCAAACTCTAACTCTCTTCCACTGTCACACCTCAGACAAAAAAGCAAGAAAGTTCAAAAACTACGGAGCCTCTCTGGTATCATGGTAAAAAAAATTAAAATAAAATTGTGGCCACTAAATAGGTATAACATGCGCACGAAATACTAATTAATAATATTAATATCATTCCTGGACAGCTGGGTAAGCAAATCAAGCGCACCTTCTCTAGAACCTGCAATAGTCCGGACCAAATTCTGTTCAGTTTCAGCTTGAAATCATCTTAAAAAGCCTTTTCCCTGATCCTCTCCTTTGAAAGTAGCATCATGTGTGTTACGCCCCTAGAAAATGTGTTTGTTTCTAGAAAACACAATTCTGTCCTGATTTGTTTGTTTTTGTAACCATAGCAACATAGAAGCAGTGCATGCTGGGAGACAGACAGGAAGTAAATTCACCATGCGGCCATCAGCTACAGTTGTGTGAGCACAGTCATCAGCTCTTCAGTTACTTGGCTGTTCTTCCTCCCTCTTTTCTGAGGCAACATCTGTGAGTATTATTCATCCAGTAACATAAAGTTGAGAAGCAGTTTAGAGTTTATGTAGATACTGAGACTGCTGAGATGCTAATTGTGTTGCTAAGCTAAGTTAGCTCTATATTTTGCTGCTGCTTACTGTTCTCATTTGGTTAAGTGTGTTTTCATGATATTGGCTGCACTGCTAGGATAGCTAAGCTAAGCTATTTACCAGATACTGTTGTGACGTTTGGTTTGTTTAATAGTGCAGACATTTTGTTGTATTGTGTTCGTAGTTTCACAAGATTCCCAGTAACCTTCATGGGAATGTATCATCTGTGTCCTGGAGTGTTTTGTGAGTGTTTAACCCTTAAACAGACCTTACTAGTTATGTCATTTGCACCTCAAGTAAGGAAGGAATGAAGGAAAGAAGGGAAGAAGGAAGGAAAGGAGGGAGGAAGGGAAGGAAGGTAGGAAGAAGGAAGGAAAGGAAGGAGGGAGGGAGGAAGGAAGGAAGGTAGGAAGGAAGGAAAGGAAGGAGGGAGGAAGGAAGGAAGGTAGGAAGGAAAGGAGGGAAGAAGGAAGGAAAGGAAGGGAAGGAAGGGAGTAAGAAGGAAGGAAAGGAGGGAGGAAGGAAGAAAGGACAGAAGGAGGGAACATTTACCCTAACAGCTGAACTTAGATCTGAGGAAGGAAGTAAGGAAGGAAGGAAGGAAGGAAGGACGGACAGATGAAGGAAGGAAGGAAGGACAGAGGAAGGACCCGGGAGGACAACAGGAAGGTTTAAGAGTCTGTATCTCCTGGTGCACGTTGTCTGTTTAAGGGTTAAACAGAAATGGAAACTTAGCCCATGACGATCTGTGTCAGACTCTCAGCTGAGGGAATACAAAGGTTATATGAACCGCAGCGTTTAATGATGCAGTTACAGTAGAGCTCACTGTATGTATACCTACTGGTCTACAAATCACTGAATGGTTTAGGTCCAGAATACATGAATGACATGTTAGTAGAATATAAACCCAGTAGAGCTCTGAGATCTACTGACTCAGGTCAGATAGTCGAGCCCAGAGTTCAAACTAAACATGATGAAGCAGCTTTTACACAACTGGAACAAACTACCAGCAGAACTGAAATCATTTTTAAATCCAGGTTAAAAACATTTCTCTTCTCCTGAGCTTATGATTGAGTTCTTTTTAAAGCACTTTACATTTTAATCTTTTATTTGCGCTCTATGTCCTTTTAATGATTTTAAAGGTAATCATTATTTTATACTGCAATCTTATATTTAATGCTCTATTTTAGTATTTTATGTATGTCTTTCTATTTTTCTGTACTTTGTTTTTAATATGGGGGGGGGGGGGGGGGGGGGGTAATTGTATATTTTAATGTTTCTGTTTTATGTAAAGCACATTGAGTTGCCATTGTGTATGAAATGCACTATATAAATAAAACTGCCTTGCCTTGCCCATTTCGTGGCATCTAATTAGTATTTTGTGGGCACGTTATAGCTATATTGTGGCCACAATTATTATTATTATTTTTTTACCATACCAGAGGGGCTCCGTAAAAAACAATACCGTACCTTATAATGCAAATATCAGTTCAGTAATCAAGCTGAATTCAAGTTTGTTGCCATGTGAAAACAATCTGAGGAGGGCTCAAGAGGAAACTTTGCAAATAAAGGCAAGCTTTAGAACTGGAGTAATGTGCTCTGATCTCTTTGTTCTGGCTAAAACCCAAGCTGCAGCGTTCTGAATGAGCTGCAGCTGTTTAATAAAAATGAAGCATTTAGTGGAGATCTACGTCCTGACACTTTTGGTTTACAGGAAGCATTTTCGCCAACATTCACCTCAAGTTTTGGAGCTTTGACCATCCAAAATCATAGTACCGTATTTTCCGCACTATAAGGCGCACCTAAAAGCCTTCAATTTTCTCAAAAGCTGACAGTGCGCCTTACAATCCGGTGCGCCTTGTATATGGTTATTACGGTAACAGGCGGCTGAGAACATTTCCCCACGAAAGCCATCTGACTTCTGTGTGGAGCAGCAGGCCCTCATGCTGCGATCCCAGTTCGTTGCAGAGAGTGGCAAACAGCCTGGTGTTGAGTGGACGCGATTTAATGTGATTGATCATTTTTATTGCAGTCTCAAGGACACTTTTACTCTGCTACCCTCTCCGCTGCCCTCTCTGCCCTCTCCTCTGGCTTCTCTGCCCTCTCCGCTGCCCTCTCTACCCTCTCCGCTGGCTTCTCTACCCTCTCCGCTGCCCTCTCCTCTGGCTTCTCTGCCCTCTCCGCTGCCCTCTCTACCCTCTCCGCTGCCCTCTCCGCCGGCTTCTCCGCCGGTCTCTCTGCCTCCTCCGCGGGCCTCTCTGCCTCCTCCGCTGGCCTCTCTGCCTCCTCCGCGGGCCTCTCTGCCTCCTCCGCGGGCGCCTCTGCCTCCTCCGCGGGCCTCTCTGCCTCCTCCGCGGGCCTCTCTGCCTCCTCCGCTGGCCTCTCTGTCTTTTCTTTGCTCGGTATTAACCAACGTTTCATTTTGAAAAATAAGCAAAAAAATCATCAATGAGCTAGTTCAGAGAAAATCTACTGGTCCGCTTTGTGATGTTAATAGCTAATAGCTTCTATTCTGTGCGCCTTATAATGCGGTGCGCCCTATATATTAAAAAAATTATAAAATAGGCCATTCGTTGAAGGTGCGCCTTATAGTGCGGAAAATACGGTAGTATAAAAACAACAACATAATGAATCCTGGCAGCAGCTGCAGGACTGAGGCCCAGTAATTGTGAATTCTGGTGAGAACATGAAGGAGGAAATTAGGCGGAGTTGGGTTTGTGTTTCACTACGTGGCCTCGGGGATTCAGACAACCTTGCAGGTACAGTAGAGGACGTGTTACAGCAGGTTGGAAGAGTTGTTGGAAAACCTTGTTCCAGTCTCAACCAAACACTGTCCTACAAGAACACATGAGGGGTTTTATTTTTATCCAACACCTTTGGGATTCAGAGGAGGATGTAGAAACATGCTTAGATAGTAGAGGGCACACTTTTTTATTTTTTTGAAACATATCTTTTACTTTCCCTCTCATTTTCCAGTCCACACTGTCAAGACAATGCAGGCCTTTTTTCCAGCATTACATATTTTTGAAAAGAAATAAAATAGAAAAAGTGAGCTGCTGAGGGATTTGGTGGAGCTTATTGATGCGGAACAATACAGAAGGAACAGAGTGTGGTGATAAGAGACAGATAGGAGCACGCTGAAGAAGTTTTAGATTTGTTTTTATTCCATCATCTCATCCCGCCTCTGTTCGGCTGCTAGTCGACACCATCACTTTAATTGGCTTTTGCTTTTCCTGAGAATGAAACATATTAAAAGGCATAAATGCGCACACACACACACACACACACACACACACACACACACACACACACACACACACACACAGAGAGAGAGAGAAACATATTATCTACTGCCACACACTCTGCAGTTATACACACATGTAACTGGACCTGAGGGAATATGAAGAAAGTAAAATGGTTCCCCAGAGACGGACGTAAAGCTGGTTTAATAATCCAGGACCTATGCGAGCAGCGAGCATTTATAACATTTCCATATAACATACAGTTCATGCACAGCTATGTGTGCAGAGAATCATTATCATAATGCATTTTTCTTTTTATAGAAACATTACGGTTGTGAATAAAAATCTGCTTCCAGATCAAATTCAGTGTGTTTTTTTTAAAGTTTAGGACCGCATTAATTCAACGGGTCATCTTAATTTATTGACGCAAAATTAATCAGTGTAATGGATGTTGACGAGGCACGGACAAGAATAACTCAAAGGACCACAGTTTATTAGCTCCTGCAGACACACATGAATTACCTTCTAGTCTTTTCCGCACATCTGGCCCATTTATGCTCACTGTACGTATGAAAATGTATCCGTCCTTTTTAAACGATGTTACCGTCACTGCTCTCATACTTCCATGCATCCTTTATGTTGGCATGGATGTTAACTAATACATCCACCAGGGGGCAGCACAGAGTCAATACATCCACCAGGGGGCAGCACAGAGTCGATACATCCACCAGGGGGCAGCACAGAGTCAATACATCCACCAGGGGGCAGCACAGAGTCAATACATCCACCAGGGGGCAGCACAGAGTCAATACATCCACCAGGGGGCAGCGCAGAGTCAATACATCCACCAGGGGGCAGCACAGAGTCAATACATCCACCAGGGGGCAGCACCGAGTCAATACATCCACCAGGGGGCAGCGCAGAGTCAATACATCCACCAGGGGGCGGCACAGAGTCAATACATCCACCAGGGGGCAGCACAGAGTCAGTACATCCACCAGGGGGCAGCGCAGAGTCAATACATCCACCAGGGGGCAGCACAGAGTCGCTACATCCACCAGGGGGCGGCACAGAGTCAAAAGTTCATGACCACAACACACTCAAAAACAAACATGGCGACTGTGGAGGAGATATTGATAATGAATGAATCAGCTTTAAGACTTTTCTATGCCCTCTACTCTGAGTATTTACAGCGGTGCCGCTCATTGACTGAAGTTCATTCCTAATTTATAGCTAAAGGAATATTTTGCTGCTCTTGAATGCTACTGAAGACTTTAGAATTCATTAACCAGACCATTTTTGTCTATCTCTCCAAGTTAAAGGATAATTACCGTTTTTTACAAACTGGACCTTATTTCTAGCATAAAATACGATCATTTACTCACCCAGACAACTTTGGTGTCATTTGGAGTCGTTCGGACGAAATTAGCTCCAGTGGAGCGCCGTGTATATCCGTATAATGTGAGTACACAGGGCACCAAAGCGCAGCCTACTAACCTTCTTATTATAGTTCACCATGGCTAAGACCTTCAATGACATCATCCAGATCAGAGGTTAGTAGGTCAACCTACAGACCCCGGATGTTGATAACATGCCACCATGGGCTCGGAGGGGAATAGTAGACATTTACCAGGAATTGAAGTAAATTTACACGGCTCAAAACTCTTCTAATTTCTGCGAGATTGCATTATGTTTGAATTTAATGTCACATGCCTGAGCTTCAGCTTTTATGAACAAGGTAGCTGAATGTAGTTGCTGGAACTATGATCAACATGTAGACAATTACCTACTGTAAACACACAAATCATAATCACCTATATTAACTCAACTGCAGAGGATACCAGCCCTTTATTAGGTCTATATTCATCAGTCAGTAGCCTTGAGACGAGTTGTGATTTAACGCTATACACATAAAACTTGACTTGAATGTACTGAATAATTAACAAACTCTCCCATTTACTATCACTGAGCGTCATGGTAACACTTTACAATACTGGTGAACATATATGCATCAATTAATAATTCACTAATGGACAGATCATCACGAGTTAATGTGTGACTCATGAATAACTAAACTAATGGAGTGAATCACTTATGAATCGCTATTAATTAAGTCGACCATCATGAATTAATGACTGAGAGCTTCTCCAAATTTTTAAATATTCCTATCAGTCATAATCTGTCGTATAAAACTGCTTAGACAATGTGTTTCGTAGCCATAGCAACACTGTCGACACAGCAAATACACCTTCATTTCCTGTTCCATGGCAGTGATGAGGCCAGCACCTGGCTCCAAAATCCACTGAGACTGACATTTTTCTGCCTTATTGTGTCTATCTTCTATTCTATCTATCTAGGAAGGAAGGAAGGGAGGAAGAAAGAAAGAAAGAAAGAAAGGGAGGAACAAGGAAGGAAATGAGGAAGGAAGGGAGAAAGAAAGAAAGAAAGAAAGGGAGGAACAAGGAAGGATGGAAAGGAGGAAGGAAGGGAGGAAGAAGGAAAGAAAGAAGGATGGAAGGGAGGAAGAAGGAATGAAACTATAAACTATAGTTTCTTTCCTTCCTTCCTTCCTTCCTTCCTCCCTCCTTTCTTTCCTTCCTTCCTTCCTTCCTCCCTCCTTTCTTTCCTTCCTTCTTCCTTCCTCATTTCTTTCCTTCCTTCTTCCTCCCTTCCTTCCTCCTTTTCTTCCTTCTTCCTTCCTTCTTCCTCCCTCCTTTCTTTCCTTCCTTCCTTCCTTCCTCCCTCCTTTCCTTCCTTCTTCAACTCGACGACAACAGGAAGGTTAATTTAGAGTTTGTATGAAATCATTTTTCAGAATTACTCACATACTGTACAGCTTTATAACTTTTCAAACACATTTTCACTTCTTTCACCTCTTCTGAAATCACCAGCCTGGAATTTAATTTACCGTATTTTGTCAGAATGAGGTTTTTTTTTTTCTTTTTTCTCCTGGAAATAGGTCTGAAACCCCCCCCAGAAAAAAAAAATAGGATATTGAGACAATTATAACTGTTGTGTGTCCTAGAATTTCATTTTTTTAACAAACTGAAAATCTCACTGAGCTCAGAAACACACAAACAAGACTGAATGTAATTGTAAAAAGCCATTTGACGGGTGATCCCACATTCTTCTTCATTTCGGTGTCTCTGCATCCAATCAAAGAAAAGCCTCAGGTCACCAGCTTTCCAGACGATGAAGGACATAAATCCTCATTTGGCCGGCGTCCCTCTTACACGTATCAAATTATTCACATAGAAAATGTTCAAATGCAACTATTTTTAAATAAATCATTTTTTACTTCATAAATATTAAGCGGTATATATATAAGTAATTTATGTTGAACATGTTTGGGCAGCCTTTCTTCTCTGGGTAATTGGAAGGAGGCGGTGCGCCGGTGCCAAGCGTTACCCAGCTGCCACTGCTTCAGACTAATTAATTTGGTTAGTTGAATCAGTAATTTTCAATTTGTGCTTTCTAAAAACTTAACATCCTCCAGTCCCTGACAGAGAAAGACTCAAAGACTCCACTCTTCCCTCCAGATTAAGGATCTTCTCTGTCAGCGTCTCAGCTGTTTGTGTGTTGCTGTGCGAGGGGCGATGTGGGCAGTTGGAGACGAATCAAAGGCAGATGTGGAAGTGTGGGAAGCAGCAGTGTGAAAATGACGAGGAAATATTTGAACCGTGTCAGAGAATACAAATGTTTTACGAGTGTTTTCATTTCCTTTCTTTGATTTGTCATTTTTAAAGTAGCGTTCCCAACAGCTGGCGAACAGGCTGCGTACTTACTGCATGTATAAATAACAGTAACTGATATTATCATAGCAGGGTTGTGTTTCTGACACAGTTCAAATATTAACTTGTCTTTTCAAGGAGGCTCCGGTCACGTCCAAGAAGACACGTTATGTTTAGTTTTGTCTGTCTCGTGACTTCCTGTTTTATTTTGAAATCTAACTCCTCTCTTTTCAGGTAAAAAAAAAACCTGCACTGAATGATTTTTCCTTCATAAAAAGGAAGTGTTCACTCTGCTCTCTACCAGGCTCTGAATCAACTGTCATGTTCAAGAAGACGCGTTAAGTTATGTTTAGTTTTGTATGTCTCATGACTTCCTGTTTTATTTTGAAATCTAACTACTCTCGTTTCAGGTAACTTCCTCCTTTCCCTTGTGTGTTTCCCACTGGTCTGATTGTTTCCACCTGTTTCCCATTACCGTGTGTGTGTGTGTGTGTGTGTGTGTGTGTGTGTGTGTGTGTGTGTGTGTGTGTGTGTGTGTGTGTGTGTGTGTATATAGTCTGCGTTTCCCTTTGTCCTGTGCCAGTTCGTCTTTTCTTGTTATCAGAGAACCGAAAGTCACGTTTTGAATTTGTACTTGGAGTGGAGTCTCAGAGTCGTGCATTTGGCTTCAAGTCCTATTTCAAGTTGTGACATCTCCAACATCCCAATTCGGCCCTTCATCAATGTTAGTTTAGTTTATAATCCATTACCAAACCACCAAGGGTTTACTTATACTGAATGTTACTTTTGGCATACATTAAGCTAATGCTACAAAATACACAACGCTACATAACAGCTAGTGATGGTTTCTCAGTGGCAGAGAAAAAAAACAGAGAATTAACTATTTTACTTTAATGGTTTATATCGAATTGATTTGTACAGATTGCAGCTCCAATAACAGCTGGTTGACATTAACTTAACATTAATGTATGCTTTATCAAAAGGAATGCAGACATTAAAATCCACAGAGGCAGAAACATGCAGCAGAGCTATAAGAGAAGTATCACCCTTTCTTTATGGATGATATTTGTTTACGGAGGAAAGAAGGAAGGAAAGGAGGAAGGAAGGAAGGAAGGAAAGGAAAGGAAGGAGGAAAGGAAGGAAGGAAAGGAAGGAGGGAGGAAGGAAGGAAGGGAGGAAAGAAAGAGAGGAAGGACAGAAGAGGGAGGAAGGAAGGAAAGGAAGGAGGGAGGAAGGAAAGGAGAGAGGAAGGACAGAAGAGGGAGGGAGGAAGGAAAGAAAGAAAGAGAGAGGAAGGACAGAAGAGGGAGGAAGGAAGGAAAGGAGGGAGGAAGGAAGAAGGCAAGGAAGGAAGGAAGAAAGGAAGGAAAGAAAGAAGGAAGGGAGGAAAGAGAGAGGAAGGACAGAAGAGGGAGGAAGGAAAGGAGGAAGAAGGAAGGAAAGGAGGCAAGGAAGGAGGAAGGACAGAAGAGGGAGGGAGGAAGGAGCCAAGGAAGGAAGGAGGGAGGAAGGAAAGGAGAGAGGAAGGACAGAAGAGGGAGGAAGGAAGGAAGGAAATAAAGAAAGAAGGAAGGAAGGAAAGAAAGAGAGGAAGGAAAGAAAGTTTCTTGTAGACGTTACATATTTGACCAAAATCATCTCACCTGTTGCTCTCGTGTAATTGTTGCTGCTGCTCAGTAAGATGAAAAATAACTACTAAGAATCCGTAATTATCTTCACGACCAGGTTTTCTCTCTGGGATTGCACCTCAGACAAATCAACATGATGCATGATGGGATTGCAGCACAGTTCACAGGAGTCTGCAGGTGATGATTGGAGATAACAAGAGAATTTGACAAAATGTTGACAATTTGACAAAAGCAGCTTCTGGTGTGTTAACCCTTAAACAGGCCTTACTAGTTATGTCATTTGCACCTAAAGTAAGGAAGGAAGGAAGGGAAGAAGGAAGGAAAGGAGGAAGGAAGGGAAGCAAGGGAGGAAGAAGGAAGTAAAGGAAGGAAAGAAGGGAAGAAGGAAGGAAAGGAGGAAGGAAGGAAAGGAGGGAGGAAGGAAGGAAGGGAGGGAGGGAGGAAGGAAGGAAGGAAGGAAGAAAGAAAGGAAGGACAGATGAAGGAAGGAAGAAAGGAAGGACAGATGAAGGAAGGAAGAAAGGACAGAAGGAGGGAACATTTACCCTAGCAGCTGAACTTAGATCTGAGGAAGGAAGGAAGGAAGTAGGGAGGAAGGACAGAAGGACAGATGAAGGAAGGAAGGAAGGACAGAGGAAGGACCCGGGAAGACAACAGGAAGATTAAAGAGTCTGTATCTGTAAGTCTGTATCTCCTGGTGCACGTTGTCTGTTTAAGGGTTAAGAAGAGACAGTTTAGTGTTGCTCCGCCACCATAAAATATTCACATATGAAATCACAAAGGCTTCAGCTATTATAAGATAGATATGAGTTATTTATTAATTACTGTGCATGCAATTTAGTACTCTTTATTTGGGATCTTAGTAAATCAGGCCCTTAGTCACAAATACTTGCCCATGTAGCGTTTTCTCTGGTAATATTTTTTTGCTCTTACTCAATATGCTTGTTAACCTCTTCCACATTTTGGGCTTGTGGGCTTTCTGCTTGTCCAGACCAGATGGGGAGTTTTGGTCCTCTGAAATGAAGCCAATGCTGAAGTAACTTAGAGCTGCATTCTATCAAAAGGCCACCAGGGGGCGACCGTCTCTATACAAGTCAATGGAGAATTCACCAACTTCTCACTTGATTTCTAACCTCAGTAAACGTTTTCAAAATGTGTTTATGGTCTCAATCGCTAGTTTAAAGCCTTCTTCAATGCAGTATGATGTTCATTTGGGACATTTTGGCCTCCCTGATTTTATATGTGACGATAAAGCAGGGTATGCATTAGGGCGTGGCTACGTCCTGATTGACAGGGTGATTTCCCAATGTCCTCGAGATCCAGCCCTCGTAACCATAGCAACCTCCCCGCTCCGCCCATGACTCCGCCTCATGCCCATATAAGTAGAATCTGTGTTTTTATTTTTCCCAGCATGCACCTGAAATTTTCAAGATGGCGCTGCCTAGATTCGAAACTATTGGCTTCCAAGCAGCAGTCCACAAACCAATGGGTGACGTCACGGATGTTACGTCCATTTCTTTTATACAGTCTATGGTCCAGACACATAAAACCCTCATTTAAATACTGCTGTCTGCACCTGTTGTCATTTGCACAGTTATTCTTAGTAGATCAGAATTTCATACTCTTAGTAAATCAGGATCAGGCCCTATGTGTGTTTTATTGGTTTTACCTGACAGGCCACACATTCACACTAATGTTTGAGGTCTTTGGGACAGTAGCAGTGAATATAATGTCATATAATGTGTTTGAAGGAAGGTTGAGCTGGACTGCAGCAAATATCACAGCACCAGAATATGAACAATGTACAGCTATATAACCACTGGACTATTGATCAAACAAAACAAGAAATATGAATGCATCCTTTGTATATGGGATCCAATGATGAGTATTTTATAGACTAAATGATGAAAACACTTCTTTTTTGTGTGTGTAGGGGATGTGAGGTATAAAAGGAAATAAACTCTGTCTGGTTTCAGAATTTCTTTTCAGCAGACAAATCCGCCGCCTGACAATATGCATCACGACGGTGCTATTATACGCACTCCAATTTCAAGCCATTACCATTACTCTCTACACCCACAAGATCTGAATGGATCGTCATGGCTGCAAGGACATGACATTATTTTTTCCCACAAAGACGAGGAGGATGTCATTGTCAGCTTTGACACAGAACAGAAATAATCTGCTTTCTGGTCACACGTCTCTCTCTGGACCTCACGAATATCACGTTTCAATAAACAAATCCACTCAATATATTTTCACAATATATCAAAGATATGCAGCTTCCTGCTTTGTGTTTTCTCCGACAGTGATTCCCTGCTGAGATGTGGTGGAAGTAACTTTGAAACATATCTGCATCATATCCCTTCCTTTTACAGATTAAAGACAGTGTAAAGAATTCAGACATTTTCTTCTAAACACATTAAATAGGTCATAAATGTATTTCTAAAAAAGGTGTAAAAAGCATTTCAACCATTTAGATTTGAATTGTGGAGCTAGGCTTCACAAACTGTGTTTCAAGATTTCTGTGTTCAGGATTTAGTGATTAGCATAAACCCGCCCCTGCTGCTGTAGAGGTATAAATACATTCAGCACACTACTACTACTACTACAGTCTACAGTTAGCCAGTTAGCTGAGTTAGCCGCCGAGCTAGCATTTGAACTATTCACCGAGCTAGCCACTCAGTTAGCAGCTGAGTTAGCCGCGGGGTTAGCAGCAAAAAGCTCTCAGACCATGTTTCTGGTAGAGGTGCTGACTTTGATTGACAGGGGACACTTGGTAGGGGGCGGGGCTTCAGCGAACTCGGCGGCCACGCCCACAGCGTTTGGGAGCAGAGAAAGAGGCTGATTTTTACACAACTTTGAAGCCTAATTTCATATATTTGGCGATTTTTTTTTTATCATTCATATTTGGCAGGGTGGTTAACAACACACTTTTCTGTGGTATGTCAAACTCAGAACACATATTTATTCTTACTTTACACAGACTTTAAACTACCCCATCACATCTTACATTATGATAATGCACTAATGATCAGTATAAACAGGAGGAAATACTATGGCAAGAAAAAGTGTTCATTTGGGCTCCTCACAGACTTGAAAACTGACAATCTGTCCTTTTCTTCCCCTTTCCTCACGTCAGCTCTGGAAAAAAAAGCAGCATCTGTTCTTTTCATGGTTTTAAACAACGATGTTATTTGTTTCACATTCAGCAGCATAACACCTCCTTTCACACAGCCTATTTTAAACCTTATTTCACACTTTACATCCACTGACTGGATGCAGCGACGTGTTTATCCTCCACTGAGTGCTTGACATCTGTTGAAAAGAGGCATCTTCTGCTTTAGTGAAATGTTCACTCTCAGCAGTTACTATATCTGCTAGAACAAACACAAAGAGCCTGAATTAAATGCACAGTGTACAGTGTGAGTGCTCATCATTGTGTGTGTTTGCGGCACGTCTTTGCTGATTTATCCTGCAGCAAGTTTGACTTTGCTCCAGTGAGTCAGCGTACATTGTGTCTGCATGTATTTGTGAGTGCATTAGGAACATATATTCTGTGTTTGCATGACATTATTCAGGGTTATAAGCAAATAAATGTCACGCTATATAAGATAAGGCGACCTCACAATTTACATCCAAAGCAAAAACATTCAACACCAGCGCAGGAAGTACTTCACTATTTGTATCAGTCAAAGAAAGAGGTTATCTTCCGACGTTATGGTGTTTTTACTCTCTTTGTCTCTCTTTGTGTGACCGCAGCTGAGCACAGAAGCATAAAACTCAGACTACTGAAGCCTCATAGCTTCAAATAAACATTGAATGCATGTTTGCACTGAACAGGCTTTGAGGACATCTTCAAAAATTGGTTGAAATGATGTCCTTTAACCAGATGAACCGGGTAGTTTTAGGGCCTTGGGAATTATAGCATTTAAAAAACATATAAAAAGGAACCAAGGGTGGATTTGTGTGCTTTTCAACATATTTCTGAGATTCATGGAGAGAGAGAAAGAAGTCTGCAAAGGTGAAAGCTGCAGCAACACTTGTAGATTAGAATAAGAACTTTATTATGAGACCGTAATACCTCGTATTTCAGTTTCAGCTGATGGTCCTTTTTTTTGCATTAGAAATTAAAGCAGGGGTGTCAAACATGCGGCCCGTGGGCCAGAACCGGCCCGCTGAGGGGTGCAATCCGGCCCACTTTCCTTCCTGTGTTCTTTTCCTTTCTTCCTTCTGTCCTTCCTCCCTTTCTTCCTTCTGTTCTTTCTTCCTTCTGTCCTTCCTCCCTTTCTTCCTTCTGTCCTTCCTCCCTTTCTTCCTTCTGTCCTTCCTCCCTTTCTCCCTTTCTTCCTTCTGTCCTTCCTACCTTTCTTCCTTCCTTTCTTCCTTCTGTCCTTCCTTCCTTTTCTTCCTTCTGTCCTTCCTACCTTTCTTCCTTCTAGTCCTTCCTTCCTTGTCTTTCCTACCTTTCTTCCTTCTGTCCTTCCTTCCTTCCGTCCTTCTGTCCTTCCTTCCTTTCTTCCTTCTGTCCTTCCTTCCTTCTGTCCTTCCTTCTTTCCTTCCATCTGTCCTTCCTCCCTTTCTTCCTTCTGTTCTTCCTTCTGTCCTTCCTTCCTTCCTTCCGTCCTTCTGTCCTTCCTTCTTTCTTCCTTCTGTCCTTCCTCCCTTTCTTCCTTCTGTCTTTCCTGCCTTTCTTCCTTCTGTCCTTCCTTCTGTCCTTCCTTCTTTCCTTCCTTCTGTCCTTATCTTTCTTCCTTCTGTCCTTCTTACCTTTCTTCCCTCTGTCCTTCCTTCCTTCTTTCCTTCCTTCTTTCCTTTCTTCCTTCTGTCCTTCCTTCTGTCCTTCCTTCTTTCCTTCCTTCTGTCCTTATCTTTCTTCCCTCTGTCCTTCTTACCTTTCTTCCTTCTGTCCTTCCTTCCTTCTTTCCTTCCTTCTTTCCTTTCTTCCTTCTGTCCTTCCTTCCTTTCTTCCTTCTGTCCTTCCTTCTTTCCTTCCATCTGTCCTTCCTTCCTTTCTTCCTTCTGTCCTTCCTTCTTTCCTTTCATCTGTCCTTCCTTCTGTCCTTCCTTCCTTTCTTCCTTCTGTCCTTCCTTCTTTCCTTTCATCTGTCCTTCCTCCTTTTCTTCCTTCTGTCCTTCCTTCTTTCCTTCCTTCTGTCCGTCCTACCTTTCTTCCTTCCTTCCTTCCCTCCTTCCTTCCTTCTTTCTTTCCTTCCATCTGTCTTTCCTTCCTTTCTTCCTTCTGTCTTTCCTACCTTTCTTCCTTCTGTCCTTCCTCCCTTTCTTCCTTCTGTCTTTCCTACCTTTCTTCCTTCTGTCCTTCCTTCCTTCTTTCCTTCCATCTGTCCTTCCTCCCTTCTGTCCTTCCTTCCTTTCTTCCTTCTGTCCTTCCTTCCTTCTTTCTTTCCTTCCATCTGTCTTTCCTTCTTCCCGCCTTCCTTTTGCCTGTCTTTCCTTCCTTCCCTTCTTATTTTCTTCTTTCCTTCCATCTTTTTAATGATCCGGCCCACATGAGATCAAATTGATCTGTATGTGGCCCTTCAATGAAAATGAGTTTGACATCTCTGAATTAAAGTTTCCTAAAAGTTTTGGTACCAAAGCTGCAGAGAAAACTTCCAAACTTCCCTTCCCTCTGTCTGTCTTGTCTTCTCCGTGAAAACACAGACATGAATAAATCCAAGGTTAATGACATACAACACAATCAGGAACGCCACTTTACTCTCTTCACTGCTCGGAGGCTGCTGTACGTATATGTGTGTGTGTGTGTGTGTGTGTCCTGTGTTATTGCACCCATAGTTACTTGTGAATTATACCCTTTTCTATGTTAATGCATGCATTTGTTCTGAATGTGTCCCTTATTTATAGGCGAAGCTTTAAGAATCACTGATAAGCAGAATAACGTCAAAGCATTGGTACATTTGTGGCCTCCTTTTTTGTCTGTGTGTCAAACTAATCATTGTAATGACTTTCACTGCTGCTGAGGAGGAGGAGGGGGAAAAAGTTTGTTTCATTAAGTGTGTGTGTGCAGACATTTGTGTGTGTCCTTCCTATAACAGAGATGATTTCATTGCCCATGATAAGCATAATAAAATGTCAACTTATCCATAAATCCTACTTGTGTTGGCTGTGTGTCTGCTGAGATAGCACAGCTCACAGTAAACAAAGTAGAGAGGTTTGGATTTACTGTGCTGCACTGTGCTTCCACGCAGTACCATTGATATTAATAACAGTAGTAACATTAATTGTGGTTCATGTACATTTGCTACAGTTTGCAGCATGTTTTTGCACTGATGCACCTCTGCAGCATTTAGTTACTAAACTTCCTTCCTGTAGATCTGCTGTCTGCTCAAACTGTCAGCTCTTTTAAATCAGGGCTAAAAACTTTATTGTTTACGGTCACGTTCTCTTAAAGACTGTATAAAGTGAATTCAGACATTTTCTTCTAAACACATTAAATAGGTCATAAATGTATTTTTAAAAAAAGGTGTAAAAAGCATTTCAACCATTTAGATTTGAATTGTGGAGCTAGGCTTCACAAACTGTGTTTCAACATTTCTGTGTTCAGGATTTAGTGATTAGCATAAACCCGCCCCTGCTGCTGTAGAGGTATAAATACATTCAGCACACACTACTACTACTACTACTACAGTCTACAGTTAGCCAGTTAGCTGAGTTAGCCGCCGAGCTAGCAGCTGAGTTAGCCGCTGAGCTAGCCGTTGTGTTAGCCGCCGAGCTAGCAGCTGAGTTAGCAGCAGAAATCTCTCAGCTGTAGCGTCTATGTTTCTGGTAGAGGTGGTGACTTTGATTGACAGGTGACATTTGGTAGGGGGAGGGGCTTCAGCGGACTCGGAGTCCACGCCCACAGTGTTTGGCAGCAGAGAAAGAGGCTGATTTTTACACAACTTTGAAGCCTAATTTCATATATTTGGTGATTTTTTTTAATCATTCAAATTTAGCAGGGTGGTTAACAACACACTTTTCTGTGGTATGTCAAACTCAGAACACATATTTATTCTTACTTTACACGGACTTATCTGTTCTTATCCCCATTTTTACTTATTTATCTACTTGTGTTTTATTGTTTCTTTTTAACTTGTATTAATAGATCCTTTCTTTGCTCAGAGCAAGTGAGGCTTTTTTTTCTCCTGTATTTTTTATAATGTGTTTCCAGCTTTTGTAAAGCACTTTGAATTACCCAGTGTATGAATTGTGCTATACAAATAAACTTGCCTTGCCAGTTATGTATTATATTATATTATATTATTATAGCTCTGTGCAGCACTCTAGACATTAAAGTTTATCTTATTTTTAGTTTTACGAGCCCACACCATCAACAAGATGTGTTTAATCATTTTAATGCCAGAATTGGTGAGGACTTCTTTTTTGAGTGCGGTGTGGGGGAGGCCCTTTAGGATCTTATGAGAGAGGAGAAGAAAACAGGAAGAAGGAGAGAGCGGGGGGGAAGGGGAATGCAGAGTGTGAGAGTGAAAGAGGGGGAAGAAGTTTAGATTGGTTTATACAGGAAGTCAGAAGAGGTGTGATTGAGGTGTGTTTGGGTTCCTGAAACTGTGCTTGTACAGGCTTGTACAAGCTTTGATTGATGTCTCTACATCAGACAGAGGTGATGTCATAGTCACCTCAGTCTGATGTAGTGACCGTGTAGTCTGATCCAAGCAGTGTATCTGCCAGGGTCTCTTGCGGAGGGGTGCTGACGATGTGTAAACTACCACGGCTTGAGAATAGGAAAATACCAAGGCACAAATAAAATGCCTTTATCTTAACCTTCCTGTCGTCCTCCCGGGTCAAATTGACCCCATCTGTTTTGACTGTTCCTTCCTTCCTTCATCCCTTCCTTATGTCCTTCTTTCCTTCCCTCCTTCCTTCATTCCTTCCTTTCCTTTCTCCCATCCTTCTGACCTTCTTTCCTTCCTTCCTTCATTCTGTCCTTCTTTCCTCCCTTCCTCCCTTCCTTCCTTCCGTCTGTCCTTCCTTCCTTCCTCCTTCTCTCTTTCTTTCCTTCCTCTCTCTTTCCTCCCTTCCTTCTTTCCTTCCTCCATCCCCCTTTCTTCCTTCCTTCTGTCCTTCCTTCCTCCCTCCCTCCTTCTGTCCTTCCCTCCTTACTTCCTTTCATTCCTCCCTCCCTCCTTCTTTCCTTCCCTCCTTCCTTCCTTTCCTTCATCCCTCCCTCCTTCTCTCTCTTTCCTCCCCCTTACCTTCCTCCCTTCTTTCTTTCCTTCCTTTCTCCCTCCTACCTTCCTTCTTTCCTCCGTCCTTCCTTTCCTTCCTCCCTTCCTTATTTCCTTCCACCCTCCTTTTCTTTTTTCCTCTCTCCCTCCTTTCCTTCCTTCCTCTCTCCCTCCTTTCCTTCCTTCTCCCTCCCTTCGTCATCTGTTTCAGCCCTCAGACAAAGAGTACCATCTTTACAATGTATTCAATAGTTCCAGGTACTGTATCTCTCCTACTCTTCAGTTTTTTATACCACAGCTTGATGTTGAAGCCAGAGCAGAATTATCTTAAAGTAGAATAGATGCTGCAACTGGCTCCCATTCAAAAAGCATTAACTCCTCTCTAAAAATACTGAGTCACTCATTATCGTCTAAATCTCTATATTCCT
Organism: Scomber colias; assembly: GCA_021039105.1. NCBI lineage: Eukaryota > Metazoa > Chordata > Actinopteri > Scombriformes > Scombridae > Scomber > Scomber colias. The sequence goes on from JAJDFG010001091.1 coordinate 35,820, forward strand.
CTGATATGTGTGCTGCTGGTCTTTTTGGAAATGATTTGCTTTGTTTATAACATTTGAAGATTTATAGTAGCTTTGATGTCTGCCATGTGGGTGTTGACTGACAGCTGGGACTGACAGTCGGTCCACCTGCTGCTCTCTCCTCTCCGTCACACTGAGTCAGATGGAGGGATGTCACTCAAAATAAATATATCCGAAATTAAATCAGAGGCTTTATGGATCAATTCTTATAGATGATACAGCTCTCAGACATGGAGGAAAACAAAGAGGAAGAAAGAGCACTGATATTCTTCAACAGATCTGCTTGACTTAACTGCTGCCCTCATGAAATATTTAAAGTCAAATACAGAAGTCTCCAGCCTCCTCTCTCTCTCTCTCTCTCTCTCTCTCTCTCTCTCTCTCTCTCTCTCTCTCTCTCTCTCTCTCCTCTCCTCTCCTCCATCTTTTCCTCTTTTCTCTCTGCTCTTCCTCCCTTCCTTCCTTCCACAGCTGCCAGCAGCATCTTTGTGTTTTCTGTGTTGAATGCTTGCGTGTTGCAGCAACTGGCATCACGGAGGACCAAAACATTAGTCACACACACACACACACACACACACACACACACACACACACACACACATCACAGCTATGCTTGTGAGGACATTGCATTGACTTCCATTCATTTTGGACACTATAACCCTAATCTAACAGTACCTTAAACCTTAACCAGGACCTCCAAAATGACACTTTGCCTCATTCACATTGGGCTTTGGTCGTTGTTTACACTGGAAAAGGTCCCAACAAGGTCACAAAACACACACACACACACACACACACACACACACACACACACACACACACACACACACACACACACACACCACGTGTCTCTGAAATATTCATTTGTTCATTTTACAGGTAAATGGGGGAGAGTTGAGAGGTCGGAGAATATCAGAGGAGACAGGAGACAAAGAACAAAGCAGGAGGTAAAAATAAAGAGCAGGAAGGATGCATGAGAAGAAAATAGAAAGAGAAAGAAGAAAGAAATAAAGAGAGATGATTAGAGGAAACGGGATGGGAGGAGAAAGTTAGAAATGACAGATAGTGAGTTTGTTTTATTCTACAGCTTGGACATTTTGAATTAGACTCAGCTGCAACCATTCAACGTGAATCTATACATAACTCTCTTTAAGTCAAGCAATTATCTTCACACATAGAAATAATCTTCTTACAGTTCTTAACCCTCCTGTTGTCCTCGAGTCAAGGAAGGAAGGGAGGAGGAAGGAAGGAAGGAAGGAAAGAAGGAAGGAAGGGAGGAAGAAGGAAGGACGGAGGAAAGAAGGAAGGAAGGAAGGAAGGTAGGAAAGAAAGAAGGACAGGAAGGAAGGAAGGAGGGAGGAAGGGAGAAGGAAGGAGAGGGAAGGAAGGAAGGAAAGAAGGGAGGAAGAAGGAAGGACGGAGAGAAGGAGAAAGGAAGGAAGGACAGAGGGAAGGAAGGAAGGACAGAGGAAAGAAAGAAGGAAAGAAGGAAGGAAGGGAGGATCAGTCAAAACAGACAGGGTCAATTTGACCCGGGAGGATGATATGAAGGTTAATAAAAACATTTGACAGTGATTACTCTGCTTTACATATGTAGGAATACACTGCGGCTTTTGCTGATCATGTAGTTTTAATATTATCTAAAATACTCCCCCATAATAAGCTGTTTGTTGCTTTGCATTGTGGGATACATCAGGGACCAGTCCTCTGCTCTTTGTTACTTTTCTATTTTCAAGCTATTATTTTCTTTTCACACCTTCTTATTAACTCACACAACTCACAGACACAATAGCGATATCTATCTATATGCAGATGACATCCAAATCTATTTCAACATCTAAGTGAAAGTTAACAATCTGCAGGCCAGCCTCAACAAGGTTAAAGGTTAAATACACCAAAACATCACTCTCTCATTCTCTCACATCACACTGCACATCATTTTTAACGATAGATTCACACTGAAATGCATTGTGGGTATCTTTAAAGCTGAACAAACATGATTCACTCATTCTTTGAATATAATGAATCATGCATTATCAGCATTGAGCAGCATTCCTCTTCATCACTGCCTTTTACTAGCATACTTCTACGTTTCTTTGTGCATTATTGTCATCTGTTGATCAATGACATTGGCAGCTATGCATCATCCATTAGTACATTATTTTGCATCATTGTGCTTCATTCATGCTTCACAGCTCTGCTACTGGTCAGAAAACTCCACCTTAAAGTGCTCCAGTACCTTAAAGCTGCAGTTGGTAACTTTGAGGAGAGAGAGGACTTAGCATCAAATTTGAAGAAGTACAACTTTCAGATCCCTCCCCCTCCCTCTTAGCTGCACTCCTGCCCTGCCTCCAAAGCCCCTCCCCCAGAGGAGGCTAACGTGTGCGTGACCATGGATGTGCACGCAATTGGTAATACATCAACTACACTCCACACAGCTAGATATAAAATGCTTTAAAGCTTTGTAAAATTTCAAATATTTTACCTTTATGTTTTTGGAATAAAATGCAGTGCAATGAAGAGTTGGTTCTAATGAGCACTTCCTTTCACTACTTCATATGAGTCTGATCGGTCAGAGATCATCCATTAGGTCTTTATGAGCAGTCACATTGACAAAAGCTGCTAACATCGGAGATAAGACACACTTTATCTCCTCCTTTTTAATCTCACTATCAAACAAGTTATTTTACCATATCCTGTCTACATTGTTCCCCTATTATAATAACTGATAATATTAGTATTATTCAAATTACAGCCACAGTCAAAGGGCTTAGAAGAACCCATTTTTCCCATTTTTTCAGAGTTTAAGTAATGGGTAAACAACTCACAGCTTTTCTGCAGCAATGACATAAATTAAGCCTTGAAAGTTATTGCCAATAACTCCTGCAGGTCTCACAAACCCTCCGCCTGCATGAAAGCATGGAGGAGGAAGGAAGAATGATGGTATGGGGCTCGTTTGCTGGATATAGAGAGCTGCTGCAGCATCCTGCTGGGCCATGCAGTATCCTCTGGTCTACACCTACAGTAGCTGGTCAGAGGTCCGTCCTACAGCAAGATAATGATCCAAAACAAACCTCCAGGCTGTCAGAACTACTTGAGAGGAAAACAACAAAGGTGGTAGTGTGCGGATCTTGGAAGCAGCGCAGTCATCCAGCTGGTTTGAGATGAACTGGACAGAATGGTGAAAGCAAAACAAGCTGACAGTGAAGCACATTCGAGGCGACTTCTGCAACAGAACTCACAATGTTTGATTTCCAGTGTAAAAAAAGAATGTTTTCGGATCGGTTCTCTTTTTTTTTTGCACGTAATTCATGCATGTCAGGTTTGAGATTTGAGATTCCAAAAATGTGGACCAGCATTTAAAGGAATTCACCAACAGAATGAAGGGAGGAAGGGAAGAAGACTGATAGCTAATGTAAATATGGTTAACAATACAGATTCACAACAGCACAGCAATCAGTAATCAGTTGCTCTACTAGCTTACAGTAACAATTCAGTAGACGGGCTTTTAAATTTAAAGCTCCATCGGGCTGGAAAGAAGGAAGGACAGAAGGACAGACAGAAGGAAAGAAGGAAGGACAGAAGGACAGACAGAAGCAAGGAAGGAAGGAAAGAAGGAAGGACAGAAGGAAGAAAGGGAGGAAGGACAGACAGACGGCAGGAAGGAAGGAAGGAAAGAAGGAAGGACAGGTGGAAGGAAGGACCGAAGTAAGGAAAAAAGGAAGGTAGGAAGGACAGATGGAAGGAAGGAAAAGAACACAGGAAGGAAAGTGGGCCGGATTGCACCCCTCGGCGGGCCGGTTCTGGCCCACGGGCCTCATGTTTGACACCCCTGGTTTACAGGAATGATGTGTGGGTTGGTCGGTAATCGAGAGCCTTATGCATGCTGTATGTTTTATGTTGCACCCCCTTGAAAACGACATGGTTCATCTCAAGGGGCGATCCATTAATAAAATTTGGAATAAATGAGATAATGAGTTTAAATTTGAGATCTGATGGAGACATTAAGCTGCTTAAACTTAGATAAAGAGTTGTGTTATGTGCATGATCAGCATGTGTGTGGTAGTGTTTCTTTAAGCCGTCACATATTGTTCATAATTAGTCTCAGTACATAATTTTGGAGCCACAAATCATTCATTAACACCTCATCAGTCTTTAATACGCTGGTGATTAATCCCTGATTATGCTTTCAGAGAGCCGAGAGTTTACTCTTTAGATTTTACATTTTATATTGATGGTCCAACGTTACATAATACTGTTTATTTTATAGATTTTCCAGCAAATGTGGAAAAAATGAACAAAATAAATACAGCCAAAACAAAAATCAAGACAGAAAACATTGCTATGTGCTGTACATTAACCAATATTGAGCTGTTATGTCTCTTATTTATTCTTCTGTACAGCACTTTGGTTGTTTTAAAGTACTTAACACATAAAGTTAGATTGGATTGGAATAACCTGCACATCTCATATATATACATTGTACTTGGCACATTAATTAATTGTACTTGTAATAATAACAACAGGATAAACAAATGAAGGCAAAGTAGGAAGTGAGGTCAACAGGAAAGAAACTTAAAAGGGTGAAGAAGAGGAAAGGTTGAATGAACTGTTTTTTTAACGATGCTTTTTGAATTTTTCTAATAAGTATGAATCAAACACTCAATCAAACATTTTTTAGAAAGTTAAAATGTCACATCCAGGTGGGGAGTTCAGGTCCTCTGAGATGAGGACAACGTGGAAGTAACTTAGAGCTGCATTCTATCAAAAGCCCACCAGGGGGCGACCGTCTCTATACAAGTCAATGGAGAATTCACCAACTTCTCACTTGATTTCTAACCTCAGTAAACGTTTTCAAAATGTGTTTATGGTCTCAATCGCTAGTTTAAAGCCTTCTTCAATGCAGTATGATGTTCATTTGGGACATTTTGGCCTCCCTGATTTTATATGTGACGATAAAGCAGGGTATGCATTAGGGCGTGGCTACGTCCTGATTGACAGGTTGATTGACCAATGTCCTCGAGATCCAGCCCTCGCAACCATAGCAACCTCCTCGCTCCTCCCATGGCCTCGCCTCATGCCCATATAAGTAGAATCCATGTTTTTATTTTTCCCAGCATGCACCTGAAATTTTCAAGATGGCGCTGCCTAGTTTCGAAACTATTGGCTTCTGAGCAGCAGTCCACAAACCAATGGGTGACGTCACGGATGTTACGTCCATTTCTTTTATACAGTCTGTGTAAATATGTCCACTATAGGATGTCCTGTTGTCCAAATGCATGCTGGGAGGCTTTTAACTATTAACCTTCTGAGTCTTAGTTTCAAACTCTGCTTTTTCATGTTTCTTGTTAGTTTCATCTATACCAGAGGTGTATCTTGATGTGACCATAGACTGTATAAAAGAAATGGTTCTTCTATACAGTCTATGGTCACATCAAGATAAATCATCATGTTTTTGTCCTTTTTTTTCAGGGTTAAAGTTAAAGCTAATAGCCGAAGCATAAATGACACAGCAGCAACAACAGCAGCAACAGAAGAAGTAAAGGGAAGCTGAACATGTGGCAGAAAGGAGAAAATCCCTTTTTCAGAAACCACAATAACCATCCCAGTTGATTTCCCTGGATGCCTCCATCTTTAGCAGAAGAAAGGGCTGGCTGAGCAGTCAATTTGCTGTGTGTTTCTGGAGAGGATGTGAACGGCAGCAGATTACCTCGCACAGACAGCACATGAAGATAAGTGACAAGTGCTGTTACAGAAAACCTGCTTCAGGACTAACAATACACTTAGCTGCCTAAAGATCAAAAGTCGCAATTTGCAGCTGTGAAGTCTGAACATCGCTGACATCGTAAACAAGCCGAAGAGGACAGAAGCAGGAATCAGCAGAGAGGAGATGAAAAGAGTGATGAAGACTTTGCTGAAAAACCGAAGTCTTTTCCATCGCTTGAAGTGCCACTCTTCACACAACATACACACACATACTTTGCAACACTTGTCCTGTCCTGTGCTGCTTGATGTGTGTGTGTGTGTGCATGCCTGTGTGTGTCTTTTGTCGAGCAGTGGAGTTGTGAAGCTCTTACCTGATCTGCTTCTTGCAAAATGTTGTCTGTTGTGAGCTGAGTCACTCTTTTACTGCTGAGCAAAGCCAAGCAAAGGCCGCCAAGAGGGATTTAGTTCATCTCTAGCCAACAGTTAGCACACACACACACACACACACACACAGGCATGCAAACACCTGAGTCATACCTCATGTTTGTGTTCAGCAGCCTTTTCTACATCTCATCCAGGATGCTGTAAAGGGTGCTCACATAAAACCCAAAACGCGTCACATCTATTCTTAAACCCTCGTGTTGGCTTTCCATCACTTTTACAGTCGGTTTTAAATACATCTCGGGGATTGCTGATTCCTCATAAACCCACTAGAAGCCCCCTCAGATCATCACAGACTGCTCTATTAGATCAACACTAAGCGTCAAGCTGCCTGCCACTGGATTCAGCTCCCTAAAATTTAAGACAGGCCCCATCTGTAGATAGATTTACATCCAGACTTAAAGCTCTTCTGCTCTCTGAAGCCTTTAACTGAACACTAACTCAGACTTCACTACAGTCACTTTACACGCCTTTATTATGAGCCTCTAAACATTCAACAAGTTTAAGCCACTTATAAGCAGCCTACCATCACATATAATATATAAATGTTTTAGCTTTGGTCAATATGGATGTTATACAGGTCAGTGACAAATAAGAGTCAGCAAGATGATCAAAAATATCTTAATTTATTATTTTATATCTTTTTTTTTTTTTACCAAAAGTAAGACAAATGTCAAATGGTGTAACCACAAAAGAATGATTAATATTAACCCTCCTGTTGTCCTCAAGTCAAGGACGGAAGTTGGGAAGGGAGGAAGAAGGCAGGAAAGGAGGAAAGAAAGGAAGGAAAGGAGAGAGGAAGGAAAGGAGGGAGGGAGGAGGGAAGGGAGGAGGGAAGGAAGGAAGGGAGGGAGGGAGGAAGGAAGGAGAGAAGGAAATGAGGGTGGAAGGAAGGAAGAAAGAAAGGGAAGAAAGAAGAAACAGTCAAAACTGACAGGGTCAATATATATATTCTCTCAAAATGGATTAAAAGCAGAAATGTGATTCTGGGTCCACACAAAAAGTTATTCATATGTTTTATTTCACATTTGAACCTTTTAAATTGAACTAAACCACATCGACATAAACATTATTAGTTAGACAGTTCAAATTCTCCACAAGCCAATCGTTAATTTTACAGAACCGATGAGCGGTAAATTATTACCAGACTTTTATTTCCATCAGCAGACCCAGAGGGAATGTGCTACGATGTGGAGCTTTGTGCAGGAGCTTTCATATCGAGGCTCTGAGTCAACGTCTCAAGCTTTTCACAAGAGAAGCACCTCACTCTCTGACCCGGCGTCTCCACACAAGCCTCGGCGCTGTGCACAGGGACTCGATGTACCTCAATAGAAGAAAGGATACAAGCAGAAGGAACAGTGAGCTCTGGCTGGCTGCGTGTCATGTGGTGTGCCCTTGTGCTTTGAGGTACATAAGGACTGTTTCAACACCTGGCACTCACAGAAAGGAGCGAACACAATGGACCCTGAACACAACACGGGGACTGGGACTCGCCTCGGATCTGTCGCTGTCTGGAGCACATTTATTTTTTTTAGACCTGTGTAGTTTTTCTCTACCTCTGTTTCAATACACATCATTTAACCCTCCTGTCGTCCTCCCGGGTCAAATTGACCCCATCTCTTTTGACTCTTCCTTCTTTCCTTCCTTCCTTCCTTCCTTCCTCCTTCTGTCTTTAATTTTTCCTTTGTTTTTCCCCTCCTTCCATACTTCTTTCCTCACTTCCTTCTATCCTTCCTTCCTTCCTTCTTTTCCTTCTTTTTTTCCCTTCCTTCCGCCTTCCTTCCTTCCTTCCTTTCTTCCTCCCTCCCTCCTTTCCTTCCTTCCATCCATCCGTCCATCCTTCCTTCCTTCCATCCATCCGTCCATCCTTCCTTCCATCCATCCGTCCATCCTTCCTTCCTTCCATCCATCCATCCATCCTTCCTTTCTTTCTTTCTTTCTTTTCTTTCTTTCTTTCTTTCTTTCTTTCTTTCTTTCTTTCTTTCTTTCTTTCTTTCCTTCCTTCCTTCCTTCCTTCCTTCCTTCCTTCCTTCCTCTTTCTTTAATTTTTCCTTTGTTCTTCCCCTCCTTCCATACTTCTTTCTTCACTTCCTTCCATTCTTTCCTTCCTTCCATCCATCCATCCATCCTTCCTTCCTTCCTTCTTTCTTTCCTTCATTCCTTCCTTCCTTCCTTCCTCCTTTCCTTCCATCCTTCCATCCTTCCTTCCTTCCTCCCTCTTTCTTTAATTTTTCCTTTGTTCTTCCCCTCCTTCCATACTTCTTTCCTCACTTTCTTCTATCCTTCCTTACTCCTTTCCTTCCTTCCTTCCTTCATTCCTTCCTTCCTCCCTCATTTCCTCCCTCCTTACTCCTTTCCTTCCTCCCACCCTTTCTTCTCTCCTTACTTCCTTCCTTCCTCCCTCCTTACTCCTTTCTTTCCTTCCTTCCTTCCTTCCTTCCTTTCTTCCTTCCTTCCTCCTTTCCTCCTTTCCTCCCTCCCTCCTTCCTCCTTTCCTTCCTTCCATCCTTCCTTCCTTCCTCCCTCTTTCTTTAATTTTTCCTTTGTTCTATCCCTCCTTCCATACTTCTTTCCTCACTTCCTTCCATCCTTCCTTGCTTCTTTCCTTCCTTCCTTCCTTCCTTCCTTCCTTCCTTCCTTCCTCCCTCATTTCCTCCCTCCTTACTCCTTTCCTTCCTCCCATCCATCCGTCCATCCTTCCTTCCTTCCTTCCTTCTTTCTTTCCTTCCTTCCTTCCTTCCTGCCTCCCTCTCTCCTTTCCTTCCTTCCATCCATCCATCCATCCATCCATCCATCCATCCATCCATCTTTCTTTCTTTCTTTCTTTCTTTTCTTTCTTTCTTTCTTTCTTTCTTTCCTTCCTTCCTTCCTTCCTTCCTTCCTTCCTTCCTTCCTTCCTCCCTCCTTCCTTTCCTTCCTTCCATCCTTCCATCCTTCCTTCCTTCCTCCGTCTTTCTTTAATTTTTCCTTTGTTCTTCCCCTCCTTCCATACTTCTTTCCTTCCTTCCTTCCTTCCTTCTTTCATTCCGTCCTTCCTTCCTTCCTTCTTCCCTCCCTCCCTCCTTCCTCCTTTCCTTCCTACCTCCCTTCCATCTCTCCTTAATTCCTTCCTCCCTCCCTCCTTACTCCTTCCTTCCTCCTTACTTCCTTCTTTGACCTAAGGACAACAGCAGGGTTAAAGACTTGTTTTTCTAGACACATTCTATAGTTTTGTCTGCATATAGTTCAGCTTTTTGTAGTTTTTGCAATGGCATGGTGCACATAATTTAAAATAAAATAAAACAATCCCTATTTGGGGAGGGGCGGGGGGGCGCCTTTGTAGTCGAGAGGTTTCCACGGATGTCACATAATGGCAGCATCCCTGCTTCGATTCTGGCAAGGGACCTTTGCTGCAGATCATCTCTCTGCTTCCTGTCAGCCTTGATGCCAAGTTCTTTCAAATAGAGGCAAAAAAAAATGCCCAAAATATATTTTAAAAAAAGTCTCTGTTATGAATCGAGCTCAGCATGGATTGTCATTTTTGTATTCTATGTTTTGTCACATGACAAAAGATGAGTCAATTGGGCCACTTTGAGACATGTGGCGACGCCTGCAGCCAAACCATCAAATGACAAAAACCATGATCAACAATGTTTTGACAACAACGTTTGAAATGGAGGGTTTTTTGGTAGTTTTGTCATCGTAATGCTTCAGTATGTTTTCTCTGTGTCACAGAAGTGAGTCAAAGCAATCAGGACAATTTGGCCACTTGGAGACGTTTTGGAGACACCAGTGACACCACAAAGTAAACCCTCTCTAGCTCCCATAAGTTTAGAGCTAGAAGTCTGACATGTTATACAGAAGTGATTGACAAGCTGTAGAAGGTATGTGGTGACTTCCCAGATAGAAAAACTCTTTTGGCCCATATCTGGCCCACACCTGACATGTTCATCCGGCCCACATACAGCATGGAATGATGGCACTTGGGCGGTCCGCTCATGTTTGCCAAAAGTGGGCCATAACCAAGCCATCACAATGCCAGATGTCAACCAAAAACACACCAAATAAACCAGTTCGGCCAAGACTGGCCCAAATATGTTTCAACAAAGGTGGGCCAAGTATGTTTCCTTATATGTGGGCCTCTTTAGGCTCACATCCGGATTAGTCATTGCCATACTTGCCATATTTCGGCCAAAGATGGGCCATATTCGTTTTGTGATATTTGGCCCAAATGTAGCATTCACTACATGGGCCAGTTTAGGTTCACGTCTGTTTTGTCCGGGCCAGAAGAATGCCTACAGTGCCAGGATCATTGCCTCAAGTGGCCCACATCCGCATGCTATCTGGGTTGCTTGGTTGTGGAATAAAGCATGTCCTAGTTATTGTTAGAATAGAGTAGAATAAAATAAAGCAGAATAAAACTTTATTGTCAATAACAGACAAACAGTAGACAGAAATAAGATCCATAGAATCCATAAACTCTGTAAAATGATTCTTAAAGAGGAAGGTGTTCGGACTCCATGGAAGGAAGTAAGGAAGGAAAGGAGGGAAGGGAGGAAGGAAGGAAAGGAGGAAGAAAGGGAGGAAAGGAAAGGAGGGAGGAAGGGAGGGAGCAAGAAAGGAAAGAAGGAAGGGAGGAAGGACGGCAGGAACAAAGGAAGGGAGGAGGGAAGGAAGGAAAGGAGGGAGGAAGGAAGGGAGGAAGGAAGGAAGGAAGGAAAGAAGGAAGTAGGGAAGGAAAGAAGGAGGAAGGAAGGACAGAAGGAAGGAAGAAAGGGGGTTGGAGGAAGGAAAGAGAGAAGGAGTGAGGATAGACAGAAGGAAGGAAGGAAGGAAGGAACAAAGGAAGGAAGGAGTGAAGAAAGGAAGGAGGGAAGGAAGGAACAAAGGAAGGAAGGAACAGTCAAAACAGAAGGGGTCAATTTGACCCGGGAGGACGACAGGAAGTTTAAAGAGGAAGGTGTTTGTGGTTAAACAGGAAGTAGAAATGTTTGGGAATGTTTTTTCAGCAGCTTTTAACTTGATTCAAACGTAAATGTGAAACTATAAATTCACTAGATGTTCCGCCTGCAGCTCATCCAGCTCATTTACTCGCTCATTGAATTTAAAGCTGCACCTAAAGCAGCATGAACACATACAGAGAACCAGGAGATGAACATATGGACGTACTGTACGTCACAAAGAGGAGCTGCAGGAAGAATTTAAATGATTTTGCTCGAGTCTGACTACCAAAAAAAACAATGTCTGATCCATATGTCAACAATACTTTAAACGTTTGCCGTCTGAAGCCTCGTCGGACTCCATGGAAGGAAGGAAGGAAGGAAAGGAGGAAGGGAGGAAGGAAGGAAAGGAGGAAGAAAGGGAGGGAAGGAAAGGAGGGAGGAAGGGAGGGAGCAAGAAAGGAAAGAAGGAAGGGAGGAAGGACGGCAGGAACAAAGGAAGGAAAGGAGGGAGGAAGGAAGGAAGGGAGGAAGGCAAGAAGGAAGGGAGGAAGGAAGGAAGGAACAAAGGAAGGAAGGAAAGAAGGAAGTAGGGGGAGGAAGGAAGGAACAAAGGAAGGAAGGAAAGAAGGAAGTAGGGGAGGAAGGAAGGACAGAAGGAGGAAGGAAGGGGGTTGGAGGAAGGAAAGAGAGAAGGAGTGAGGATAGACAGAAGGAAGGAAGGAAGGAACAAAGGAAGGAAGGAGTGAAGAAAGGAGGGAAGGAAGGAAGGTACAAAGAAAGGAAGGAAGAAAGGAAGGAAGGAAGGAAACAGTCAAAACAGAAGGGGTCAATTTGACCCGGGAGGACGACAGGAAGTTTAAAGAGGAATGTGTTTGTGGTTGGACAGGAAGTAGAAATGTTTGGGAATGTTTTTTTCAGCAGCGTTTAACTTGATTCACACGTAAATGTGAAACTATAAATTCAGTAGATGTTCCGCCTGCAGCTCATCCAGCTCATTTACTCGCTCAGTGAATTTAAAGCTGCACCTAAAGCAGCATGAACACATACAGAGAACACAGGAGATGAACATATGGACGTACTGTACGTCACAAAGAGGAGCTGCAAGAAGAATTTAAATGATTTTGCTCGAGTCTGACTACCAAAAAACACAATGTCTGATCCATATGTCAACAATACTTAAACGTTTGCCGTCTGAAGCCTCGTCGGACTCCATGGAAGGAAGGAAGGAAGGAAAGGAGGGAAGGGAGGAAGGAAGGAAAGGAGGAAGAAAGGGAGGAAAGGAAAGGAGGGAGGAAGGGAGGGAGCGAGACAGGAAAGAAGGAAGGGAGGAAGGACGGCAGGAACAAAGGAAGGGAGGAGGGAAGGAAGGAAAGGAGGGAGGACGGAAGGGAGGAAGGAAGGAGGAAGGCAAGAAGGAAGGGAGGAAGGAACAAAGGAACAAAGGAAGGAAGGAAAGAAGGAAGTAGGGAAGGAAAG